>VXBZ01009843.1:27264-56673 GCA_013399135.1 Heliornis fulica | reverse complement strand
TTAGAAGTATGTGAGAGTGAAAGTCTGGAGAGCATTGTAAGTTACGGTTACAATAAACCTATGGAAACATAAGGTGAAATCAAGTAAGATTATGAAATAACACTGTGACCATGTCAGCAAAGAACAAATACAACGAAAAGGAGTGTAGGTATAAATGGGAATCAAAATTCATGGTTAGTGTTGGCTTTTCAAGCTTACTGTTCTTCAGGTATGCATCTAGACTTTTTAAATTATTTTTGAGAAACTCAAGTTACATAGAGATTCTCTTTTTCATCTTTATGTGAGTATGTAAATGAAGTGTGAAAGTAGCCTCTAAAAGGATACATGCAGATTATATGTGAAGAGATGCCAGAGGAAAGAAGGCTTTTCTGGTTTAGTTAATAGAAACAAGCTGCCTGACCTCTGTTGAAGGAAGACACTTAGCAGTCATTAGTTGGAAGAGCTCTGTCTTAACAGCACTCCATGCATTGTGAGCACTTACTGTAAGGGGTTTTCTCCCATCAGTGTATAACATTATTGTTAATCAAAATATTCAATTAGAGGAATCCACGATTTTATGCAAAGAAAAAAGTGTGTTTTGCTGAAAGACAGTCAGTGGCAACCTAGGCTGTTCTGCTGCAGCGAGGAACTTCCTAGATTTTTATGGAACAGATGTCACTTGGCAAATGGACTGTTTCAAGATACCATGGTTCTGCAACAGCCAAACAGGATGTGTAACCAGATGAAGTGAGAGAGTTTAAAGTGCAGCAGTTCAAAATGGATCACTGACTAGAAGGAGACATGACTTTACTGTGAACATAACCTTTCAGTAACTCGTATTTTGTGTCTCATAGTTTTATTTAATCCTTTCATACTCATGCTTTTGCACTCCTGTGTTTATGAAGGCTATAACAGATCAGTATCCTGTCAATCTGGCCAGGATTACTTGCAGCGACAAGGGTGGCAGGGAATGTTGGCTATCAGGTCCTTATCATGTCTTCTGGGTTATTCTTGACTGGTAACGCTGTTGCATGATCTTTGCTGTGTTTCTCTTCTCTTTTGACAAAGAATTCTATGAGTCATATTGCATATTTGTGGTTCCATGTGCGCGGTACAATCTCACACTCACCATTGCCTGCCAGTTCCTCTCTGTTATCTAAATCCATTCTCCAGTCGATCTCTTTATTTGCAGCAGGTATGCCATTCTTCTTACTCCTACTCTGAAGTTTTAATCATTGCCTTCATGGTCCTGGTGTATTAATATAATATTTGCTGTATAATTCTCTACGAAAGATGGGTATCTCAGGAGTTTATAGTCTTGTTTTAAAATCATGTATCCTTCTCTCGTGTTCCCTAGTGTATAGGGTTAAATCAAGGCTTAAATAAATAATTTGCTTCTGACACACCCATTGAGTGTTGCAAGTGGCCTTTTTGTTTTCAGTCTTGTGTGTTAGTGAATGCCTCGGGTCTTTTATACTTGGAAGACTAATAATCCCATTTTGTTTCTATACTTGTGTTTGCGTGGCAAGGTAGCAGGGGAGGGGGAGTAGTACAGGGGTAGCTTCTGCAAGAAGGTGCTAGAAGCTTCCCCAGTGCCTGACAGAGCCAATAAGCCAGCTCCAAGATGGAACCATTGCTGGCCAAGAGGGAGTCTGACAGTGACAGTGGTAGTGCATCTGGGATAACATAGTTGAGAAGGAAAAAAAAAACAAAAAACAAAAAGGAGTAATTTTTTCAGCCAGAGAGGAAAAGCCCTGCAGATACAAAGGTTAGTGAAGAAGGAGGGGGAAGAGAGGAGGTGCTTCAGGTGTTGGAGCAGAGATTCTCCCGCAGCCCATGGAGAAGATCATGGTGGAGCAGGCTGTCCCCCTGCAGCCCATGGAGGTTGACAGTGGAGAAATCTCTCATGTAGCCTGTGGAGGACCTGATGGTGGAGCAGGCAGAATCACATGAAGGAGGCTGTGACCTCTTGAAGCTCATGCTGCAGCCAGCTTCTGTGAAGACCTGTGGCCCCATTGAGAGAGAAGCCCACTGTGGAGCAGGTTTGCTGACAGGACTTGTGACCCTGTGGGGGACTCAAGCTGGAACAGCCTGTTCCTGCAGGTCTGCAAACCATGAGAGAGACCTATGCTGGAGCAGTTTATGAACTGCAGCCTATGGGAATGCCTCACGGAGTTGGTGGACTGTCTCCCATGAGAGGGACCCCACACTGGAGCAGGGAAGAGTGTGAGTCCTCCTCCTCCTGAGGAGGAAGGAAGCAGAGTCAGTGTGTGATGAACTGACCCCAGTCCCAGTTCCCTGTCCCCCTCCTCTGCTCGGGGGAGGAGGGAGAGAAATTGGGACTAAAATTGAGCTCAGGAAGAAGGATGGGATGTGTGAGAGTATTTTAATATTTTGTATTATTTCTCATTGCTCTGTTCTGTTTTGAGTAATAAATTACATGACTTTTTTTCTAAGTGGAGCCTATTTTGCTCCTTATGTTAACTGTTGAATCACCTCTCCCTGTCCTTATCTCCACCTGTGAGCCTTTTGTAGAGTGGGACTTTTGTTTGGTGNTGTGACCCTGTGGGGGACTCAAGCTGGAACAGCCTGTTCCTGCAGGTCTGCAAACCATGAGAGAGACCTATGCTGGAGCAGTTTATGAACTGCAGCCTATGGGAATGCCTCACGGAGTTGGTGGACTGTCTCCCATGAGAGGGACCCCACACTGGAGCAGGGAAGAGTGTGAGTCCTCCTCCTCCTGAGGAGGAAGGAAGCAGAGTCAGTGTGTGATGAACTGACCCCAGTCCCAGTTCCCTGTCCCCCTCCTCTGCTCGGGGGAGGAGGGAGAGAAATTGGGACTAAAATTGAGCTCAGGAAGAAGGATGGGATGTGTGAGAGTATTTTAATATTTTGTATTATTTCTCATTGCTCTGTTCTGTTTTGAGTAATAAATTACATGACTTTTTTTCTAAGTGGAGCCTATTTTGCTCCTTATGTTAACTGTTGAATCACCTCTCCCTGTCCTTATCTCCACCTGTGAGCCTTTTGTAGAGTGGGACTTTTGTTTGGTGGGCACCTGGCCTCTAGACAGGGTCAACTCACCTCAGAAACAAAAAGGATTATGATGTTTACACTGAATTTAGGATTTGTGACTCTTATTGTGTGACTCTTATTGTCCCCCCTATCCGTCCACCCTTTTTTTTTTCCTCTTTTTTTTTTGCGTACAGAGGACCACTGTGAAAACAAGAAAACTGTAAGTATTGGCTTGCTTTTATCCCTTCCACTCAAATACATAAATGAGTTTTTATTAGCTCTACATTTGCTTTGTGTTGCAGGCCTGTAAATAATGCCTTTCAATCCGTGTGAGAAAAGTCACCTTGCTAATGCTTTGAATCATAGTTGGGTTTTTTCCTGGCTTGTTTCAAAACTGTCCATTAGATTTCTATCCTGCATTATTCGTGGCCTTCATATTACTCATGTTCTTGTTTAGTATCATTGAGTAGCTAAATTCTTAGTTCTTTTCCTGTGATTGGAACTTTAGTTTAGTTATAGAGAGCAGTCATTTTTACTTTAGGACATTATCTTGCTAGACTGAACAATCCAGGCTGTCTCTGTCACACTACTTACTGCGAAAATTAAGAGCTTGTTGAATTCAGCTTATATAAGGGAAGGCTAACGGGTGACCTCACTGCAGTCTACACCTTCCTCAAGGGATGTAGTGGAGGGGAGGTGCTGATCACTTCTCTGAGCAGCAACAGGACAAGGAGAAATGGGAAGCTGCATCAGGGGAAGTTCAGGCTGAGCATTGGGAAAAGGCTCTTCACTAGAAGGATGGTCAGTCACTGAAGCCGCTCTCCAGGGAAGTGGTCATGGCATCAAGCCTGTCAGAGTTCAAGGAGTGTCTGGACAGTACTCTTAGTCATATGGTTAGTTTAAGTAGTCCTGTGAGGACCAGGGAGTTGGACTTAATGATTTTTATGGGTACTTTCCAACTCAAGATACTCTGTGATTCCAGTTGCTCTTTCTCCTGCTTAAAGTTTGAATACATCTTTCCTGTACGTGGAATACATCTTTTCTGTATGTGGTGACTTGGACTGTACTTTGTGTATGAAGACAGTGACTACTATAAGCAGATTTGGAATGGAGAAAAGTTGGAATTACTGGTTACCCCTTAAAATTGCTAATTATTATTGCAATTGTTTTGAGTACGTCATTGCTGCTGTGATCATGCAATCACCTGATACCTGTGTTCTTTCCAGCTGATAAACTGATAGCTAAGAGCAGAAAGTCACAGTTTGACATAAAAGCAGAAATTAAAAAAAAAGATACTTTTCTTGTTTTGATTATCAAAATTATCCTTTCTTATAGTAATCTGATCTTCAGAATCTGTGAATCTCTTCAGCCTTGCTTGATGAGATTCTTAAACATTTGTAGTTTATGAAACTCTTTATCACTTTGCTCATTTCGATGCTAGTTGCAGTTGTCTTTGTTCAACCATTCTCATACTGATATTTTAAATTGAATTTTTAACATCTTCTAATCCAGTTTCTTTACATTTAAGAGTTTTCTGTGCTGTAGGATGGTTGAAAATATACCTAATTCCACACCCCAAATTTCCCCCTTTCCCTGATCAGCTCTACTAGATTTTCTTTTCTTTGGGGGAAGAATCTTCTGTTTCATAAAGAAAGGAATGATAGTATAATCTGTCAAGATAATGTAAGTTAATTTATATTTTGTTTCTTCTGCTACTCCATTTTTCGTTTCCCTCTATCTCTAATTATTCTTTACTTCAGAATCTGCTCAATTTCCCCTCCTCTTTGATTTTATTAAAAGCACCTTCAGTGAAACTAAAATGGATTCATGTACAGGCAGATAGATGTTAGAAATGTAACTTGGTGCTTTTTCTACCTAAACTGCAGAATGTTGGTCAGCCTTGTGCATTTAAAAACTGTGTCTGATACTGTCCACTGGAAGTTTCTTAGGTCTATAGCTTGTAACATTGAGAAATTATTAAGTATTGGTGATGAAGTCTTCAGTATCAGAGGTGAAGTGTTGCTTTGGTGTGCAGAGAATAGAGGACCGAGAAGTTGAGATCAGATGAGAACTTGAAAAGTAGGTGAACTGGGGAGAAGAGGATGAGTTGACATGAAGGTAAATCCACTGAAGCAAGCCACTGTGCAGAGAAATGTGGCATCTGCAGACATGGTTGAGACCATGGCCCAGTTGGTCATGTACAACCAGAAGAGGAAAATATCTTACAGAGTCTGGGGATGGACTGACAAAGATGTGGATTGGGTGGGAAACTGGAGAAATGGAATATGAGAAGCTTCTATAGGAAATATTGTCCAAAAACAAAATTGAAAGACTGGAAAATTGAAGATAATTCAAATGAGAAGTGAGGTAGAAGGGGGAGGGAAACAGGAAAGATGGCCTGGAACAGGTCATATGTCTAACTTGTGTTACAGCAAATGTGTAACTTCTCATATCTGTGTTAACAGGTATTTAAGGTTTACATCAGTAATTACTCAGTGTAATTGCATGCTTTGTTCTGTGAGGATCATTACCACGCATTCATAATCCTCTGCATATCACAGTATCAGTGATACAGTTATATTTACCTTCTTCATCCACATCTGTCCAGGAAGCCATAGCCTTTTTGTTTAGAAGTAGATACCTGTCATATATGATTCTACCCTGTACCCCTTCCCAGTTGGGTAGGGGTCAGCTGTGTGAAACTACACCTTCATGTTTGTTCAGGTACTGAAGTTGGTTTAGTCTAGTGTTCTATCCACCTCAGCTGTGCTTATTGCTTTGGGACCGCTTTTGATTCCCGAGTGCCAGTGATCATTTTGCTTTACATATCAGCTTCCTTTTCTAGAGTTCTTTTCTCCTTGAATGTTGTTCGTGGGCCCTAAAGCTGGGTATTTTAAGGAGCGGGGAAAAGGAAACCTGAAAGCTGATCAAGTCAGCTGTTGCATGCAGTCCATTTAAAGAGAAGGAAAGCAATTATGAAAGACAGTGTTATTTTTAAATCAGCTGTGTTGTACAGAGTCCTATATTAAATTCTTTGTCTTTTCCATAGATTATTAGTATTCAGGCTGGTTAAATTCAGCGGGGTTTAATTCTTTTTTTGCAAGCATGTTGTATCCTGAACTCAAGTTAAGGAGCTGGATTGCATGGTACTAAAAATTCCAATCTCATTATGGAAGAGATTAAGGATTTCTGGTGGATTTTAATGCATCTTTTTTATCCCGACTTTAAATAGGTTTTGCTTTCTGCTTGCTTACTGATGTTTCTTTTACAACAATGTTAATATATTTTGACCACAAAATACTAATTTTAAAAGTATGTTAATTTAGTCTTTTCCAAAGAACTTGGTGACACCTAATTTTAGAGAGCCTAGCTATGCTATTCCTATATATAAAATCTTTTATTACATGTGACAGTCATGAAAATGTTAATTAAACAGTGATTTTTAGTTTTGTTTCTTTTTGACTCCAAGAATTTGCTTAATAATCACTCCACAGCTGATATGGGCAGTTTTTTCCCATGTTTGACCACCGACATAATAGGCAAGTATTTTCTTTTTTTCATCCATAATTTCTTAGGATTCAGTTTATGCCCACTGCCTCTTGTCTTGACAGTGGACACTGCTGAGAAAGTCTGGCACTCTGCTTTCACATCACATCAATCAACCTTGCTTTGTCCTGTTCAGGACATAAACAGTTCCACATCTCATGTAGCAGATGCTCTAGTCATCTTTGTAGCCTTTCTCTTGAATTGCTCCAGTGTGTCCATGTCTTTCTTGTACTGGGTTCTCCAGAATGGGACACAGCACTCTAGGTGTGACCTGCCCCTGGCTGCCTTTGCCCTGAGTACGTATTGCTGGCTTCTGTTCCCCTTGTTCACAGGGACCTTTATTGCAAAATCTGCTTTCCATCTGGTCAGCCCTCAGCATATACTAGTGTGCCTTTCCAGGTGCAGAATGTCACATTTTCTTTGGTTGAACTTGATGAGGTTTGTGTCAGACCTTTGCTCCAGTCTGTTGAGGTCCCTCTGGCTGCATGACCTTCTGGTGTATTGGCCACTCCTCCCAGTTTGGTGTCATGTACAGGCTTGCTGAGGGTGGACTCTGCTTCACCATCCAGATCATTTTGAAGATGTTGAACAGGTCTGGAGCCAGTATTGACTTGTGGAGTATACACCACTAGTCACTGTCCTCCAGATGGACTTTGTGCCACTGGTTGCTACAGCCCTTTGAGCCTGGCAATTCAGCCAGCATCCTTCGTGTCTGTTTTTATAGGCTGCGCTGTATTTCACATGTTTCTCTGTGAGGATGCTATGAGAGACTGTGTAAAATACACGTAACTGGGTGACTTAAGTCTTTTTAGTTAAAATAACAGTTCTCTAAATGCGTGTGTTAGATGGCTATTCTGGAGATTCAGAGGGGAAATAGAGAGTTTACCAGAGGGTTCTGAGTCCACCTGCTGCTACGCAGTCAGGGTCCAGCTCTAGCAGTGGCCTGAGGGGGTGTTTTGTTGCTGACAATAGCTTTGCAGGCCTGAAAATATCTTTATTTAGGCTGTGATCCCCAAATCAGAGTGGTCTTAAATTGTTGGTTGACAAAGTGATTTATGTGAAAATACCTTCTAATTCCCATAGGAAATTGCCCGTATAATTTACTCAGGAAGGACAATTATTTTTCATACTTTCCATGAGTCACAAGCTGCGATGGTAGTGGCAGTGAGTTATTACTGTCATTTTGTGGAACGGACCTGTGTAAGTCCGTCACGCTTTAACACTGCGGTTTGTTTGAGAGAAGGGTGGTAACTCTGGAATAATGGATAATCTGGAAAACTCTGGAACGGTATAATCCGTGTTTCTCTTTGTGAGACAGAGGTGAGTAGCTGTGCTACCAGTCGTTACAAAGCGATCTCTGTCAGGCTTGTCGAGGCACGGCACATCCCCTCCCACCCATTTCCAGGGCTCCCTTTCCCGGAAACCTCGGATGCTGCCCAGCGCGGGCATCACCTAAATACTGCCCTCCCTGTTTTCACCCGTGTGCCCGTTGTCCCCGGAGGTATGCTGGGCAGGACTGGGAGTGTCACTGTCACTCACGGCTTACCGACAGATGCCGCTGCCGCCTCGCGCAGCGCGGAGACTGCGTTCTGCAGCGCGGATGGTGGGAAGCAGCGCGGCTTTTCATGGCACGGTCCTTGGTCCCTTCTGCACCTGTGTCGTCTGGCTGCGCATTCTGCAGTTGAGAACGCAGTCTCCAGCGCCTGGGCTGGGACCAGTCTAAACAGGAGTGCCTCTGCAGTGCCGGGACAGGCAGTGTTTGTTCCCAGGTGGGCACTCCTGCATGGTGGCGTGCTGACAGTGATTTGTAGGTGGTGTGACGAGGACTCCCGCACAGCTCTTCAGATTTATTAATGCTTGTGGCAGCACTCTAGTTCAGTTTCACTAAACGGTGGGTGTGTGGGTGAAGGAATTCACAATTGACTATTTGGTAAGGTATCAGGATGCACTACTAAATTGGCTCCACAAGGTTGATGGGGTACCCATGCTACCTGGCTTTCACCACCCCAATGCTGGATCCTTACTGTCATCTAGAAATGGCAACTGTTACTTGATTTAATACAAGTGGGAATACCTTACCTTTGGCTTAAACAGTGAAGGACTTTCATAGTGGCCTTAGGATCAGTATCGGAAGTAGGCAGTACAGTCAGGTGGTTCCACATGTACCTGTCATCACCAGTATTTATTGCAAAACCCTGGCCTTTTGGAAGTAATGTCTGTGAGATGTGGCCTGGAGAGGGAGGGTTGGGTGGTGGTCTGTGTTTCCATAGGACTGTTGTGGCAGTTTTCTTTTATTAATTTGCAGATCCGGTATTCTTGAAAGATGTTTTGAATGGCCTCTCTGGACCAAGGAGTGCTTCTGTTTTGCCTCTGGTTTTAGGTAGTGACTATCCCTGAATGACCTGACTTCATATGAGCCCACCTGGATAACATTTCATCATTGGGGGGAATATTGCAGAAATGCCCTGACTAACTGATCAGCAGCTCCATTGTATTCCTACTCTGGCTGACCATGATGTGAAGTGTGAACATCTACATGTCTTACCTAAAAAGCAGTGGTTTTGAGCTTGGTCTCTTGTGTTTACCAAATTATGTCACCAGAGAGGATTACCGTGTGTCATCTGGTCATGTTTGTCATTTGCTAGACCACAGAGCAAGACCTTTTTTATATCATCCAGGAATCAGTATAAAGATTTCTGAAGCTGATGGCTCTACCAGCAGCTTAACTGCAGCCATCAATTTCACATATTGGCTGTTCATCTCTTCCCTTGATAGGTTAGGAAGGTTTGCCCAGCTGTTTCAAAGGCAGCTTCTTTCCATTGCCATTTTTCTTTCACATGTCTTGCTGACCTCTCAGTGAACCGTACATTCTGCTTCTGCTTCTGGGTTAATTGCTTATGTGCTGGAGCCTGCTGTACCCAAGATGAAGGCAGACCAGGTGGTGAAGTCACACTGTAATTACCTGGGCCAGTTCTTGCTCTGTTCTCCTGTAAGACACTTTTTTTGGGGCTGGAAGATATAAGTGTAGAAATACACCATTTCCATTTCACAATATTAATCTGTAATGTCTTTTCAGTTTACTGACAAGTAATTTGACAGTACCAGCTCTAAAAATTGTGAGCCTTGCTGTCAGTAACGTTGGCCTCCTGGGTGATTGTTTCAGCTAGGGCAGAATAAGCACACCAAAGCTGTTGTAATTTTGTGCTGGTAAGGGGCAACAGTATGTGCCACCTGTCCTTTATGGTCAGAGGCCCCAGTAAGCCACATCGTCATTGGATACTAGAGCTTCAAGCTCACAAGTCTTGTTGGGTAGTTTTTGGCCTAAAATTACTTCTTGCTTTGCTTGTTCAAAGGGGGCTCTTGCCTCTTCTGGAAAGATCTGACTTTTTTTTTTTTTTTTAACTGCATTATATCACGATCATAATATTGGTACCAAATATGGTATAAATAGCTTCCAAAACCCCCAAAGACCAATAATCTTATGTGTTTCTACTTTGCTGTGTGTTTCTGCCATATAAAGTATTGTTTGTTTAGCTGATTTGGGCATCATTCTACCGAACTCCTGCCAAATTACCCTTCCAAATTTTACTTCTGTGGCAGCTCTCTTAATTTTCTTGGGGTTAATTTCCCACCATGATACTGCATTATCTCAGTAATGTCACTAAGTGCTTCTTCTACATCTTGTTCAATGGGAACAGCAGTCCCACCAGTGATACAGATACCATCCACATTGTTGAGTGATTTATAATGTGGATGTAGCATTGAAGTCTTGCAAACACTGGGCTACCAGCCCATGGCAAATCCCGGGACTGTGTAAATACCTCTGTGGTGGTACTGTGAAAGCATACTGGTGTCCTGAGCACAAGTGTGCAGATTACTCCAGTGGTTCGTTAGCAGCTGGAACACCAAAGAAAGCCTTTGCTGGATCCCACACAGCATGCCACTTCTTCAGATACAGCTTGCTGGAGGAGAGCGATAACGGTTGGGCACTGCAGCTCAGAGTGTGAGGCAGCCTTGTTTTAGTGATCATTAACCAGCTGTCATTCTCTGGAAGCTGTCAGGCATTTTCACTGACCCAGTGGGACTGTCAGAGGGGAAAATGGGGTCTCTGAATAACTTGAGCCTCTTAATAGATGTATTCATCTGGGTTATCTCTGTGTACTGTTTGGATGTAATACATTTTGAGTGAGGCTCCAAATTAGCAGGAATTGTAACCTCTTTTCCCACAGTGATACCATGAATTCCAAAAGAATATTTGTCCCATGTTATCATTAAATTTCTGCTTGCAAACAGGTTGGGCCTAGTAATATATTAACGTACTTTAGCTACCTGCACTTTGGCTATAACCCAGTTGTAGTATAAAAGAGTTTTAACTTGTAGGTTCTTCTACCTCTCCTCTCAAGGATTAATGTTAATCAGTTTATTTTGCAGATGGAGGATTTGGTCCCTGTGAATTACAGTATCCTCAGGCTTGTAACCTCTGGAGTCATCAGCTGCTCACGGTTATGACCAATTTGTAACCAGTGCACTATCAGGGAAATGTAAGGTTTGTTATTTCTTTGTGGGACCTCAACCACCCACTGCCCCAGGGGGAGCAAAGGTCAAAATCTGGTTAGACAGTATGAATTTTGCATGTGAGCCACTAGATTTAGGTGATTAGTCTTGGTGTACTCTCCCTTTCCACACAGAATGGTGGAGCAGAGTGTGTAATCAGCTTATCCACTTTTTGTGGTTTATTTTTTCCTTTCACTTGTTCATATTTTTCCTGTAAATAGAGGGTGGTTTCCTATAAGTATTATCTTTGGAGTAAAAAGTATTATCTTGGAGTAAAATTAAAACCATTTTATTTTGGGTAATGTTTTTCTGTTGCAAAGGATGTATCCACAGGGAAGCGGGAGGATTGCCTCTTTGGTGGTACCTACCAGCATGAAGCACAGGCTGGTTGCAGATTCCCTTGCAGCAGCTGCCCATGTTAACACACAGGATTTCCAAGCCTGAAGTGGAGACCTGATAGAGAGCAGCTGTGGCTCGTGCAAGATCACTAATTCCTTATGTATAGTGTCTTCCACAGGGCTGCTACTACACATCATGGTTTGTTGAATTCGAAATGGTTGAGCCAGAGTTAAAGATGAGATAGTGAACAGAATGTTTTAGAGCAGGCTTCTTTTCAGTATTACAGTCATATCCATTTTGAAAACAGAAGAGGACATAATGAGTGTTTATCACAATTACATCAATGTATTAAGCTGGGTCTGTATCTGACCTGTAATGAAATTAATAATGACCAGATATCATGTCCATTTTAGTGAAACTTTCTGGCCTTTCTGAAAAGTTTTGTCAAACAGAAGGACATTAGATTTGTCTGTCTCCATCTTGGATCATGTTGTGCTTCTATCCTGAGGAATCTGATACTGGCCTTTTTTCCTCTTGGGATATAGAATGCTCATTACTTCTTTTTAATTGCTTTTATCTAATGTGAACCCTTTAATCTTCAGAAGAAATTGAATCAAACAAAGTGAATAGTTACGAAAACTACTTCTGTTTTACTTGTGGGTAACAAAATAATTATTCAGAGCTACATTTAGAGACTAGTTCCTGTATCTACATGGTCTTCAAAAGACATCTTTCAACGTTGGTCTTCTAACAGTGGTTTGTCATGATAATTAGCCTTCTGTCCTAAGGAGGTGTGAGGATTATATAGATAAATAATGCAATACTGTACTATTTGTGGTTTTATATTGATTCATGTATTGTTGTGCTCATGATACTTATCAGTGGAAGTTGCAGGAATGTGTAGTGAGTTGGTGATCGACTTCCGCTTGGCTTAGTTGGCTTTTGAATCTAATCAGACTGGAAGCAAAATTGCGTATTTGCTGGAGTTTTTTTGTTTGTTAATAGGCATCAGACTTGGCAATGTGTTAAGAAATTGAGAATCAGTTTGGGCTGCTTGCAGAAGTCATACCAGCTTGTTGGATATACTTCTACTGTTGTGATCACCTTGTGGGTCTTGTTTGTGCCTTGGAATAGTGATTATTTTTGATACTGTATTTGTTCCTTTGCGGTGCTTTTGTGGGCTGGTAAAGGTATTCCATAGTTAAGGCAGCAAAGAATTTGTTCCTTCATTGATTACTTGCAACTATTTCTTGCAGTAGTTGCTCTTTAAGAATTGAATTGGAAGCATGGTTGTGATTAGAAACAGTCTGTTTTGGAGAACTTGTTTTGCAGAGATGTAGCTTTCCTCATATGCTTTACACCACTGCTTGACATGGGAAAGGCACTTAAGTCTGTGGCAGTGTTTGGTTACTTGAGCTTCTCAAGGCTATACGTTTTAGTGGAATCATAGAATCACAGAATGCATTGGGTTGAAAGGGACCTTTAACTGTTATCTAGTCCAAAGCCCCTGCAGTAAGCACCTTGATTTAGATCAGATTGCTCAGAGATTTATCAAACCTGACCATGAATGCCTCCAGAGAGGCCCCTTCTTCACCAGAAACTTGCTATGCGAAGTCACAACAATGAGGTTTGCACTGGCCCACATGTCTTGCTTGTCCAGGACCCTCTGGATAACATCCCATCTCTCTGACAGGTTGACCAAACCCACTCAGCTTGGTGTCATGTGCAAACTTGCAGAGGTTGCACTCGATCACTCTAGATATTAAATAACATTGTTAGCCCTGCTCTGCTTCCTTGTGTCTGAGGACAGTTTCCCAGGGGTCCTGTTGACCCACTCCTCGAAGAGCTGGAAGTTTTCTGTCCTAAAATTCAAAGTCCCAACTATACTCCTTATCTGACAGATATTTCTTAGGACTCTGAACACCACTAGTGTGTGATCACTGGAGCCCTGGCTGCCCCCAGCCTTGACATCCCTGATGAGCTCACTGGTATTGGTGGTTATCAGGACCAATACCGCATCCAGTACCACTTGTACTTTGGTCTTACTTTATCCTGTTCCTGTTGCTTGGGAGTGAAAAAATAGCTTGTAGCACCAGTTCTCTCACATTTTAGATAGTAAAACAGCAGAAAACTTGCTAGTATTCTCAGTGGATTCATTATAGGAATGTTTTATTCTTACCATACTGGGTTTTACAGCCTTGAGCTTCAGGAAGACTCCTAAAACATCAACTTTTATTTGTTACTTTTCTGTAACCATTTAAATAAAAATAAGTATTCTGTGGTAAGTAATCTTTGGCTTTACTGAAAATATCCCTATACTTTAAAAGAAGATTTCTTTGCAGTGCTTTCAATATAAAACTTGCTATCTGTGCAGCACTGGGAGATGAGCCAGTAACTGTGGAGTTAGGATGCACGGTAAGTTGGGAGGTTTGGTGGCATATTTTGAGCAGGTATGTTTTCAAGATTGTGTGAACTTCTTTTAAGCTAATGTGGGTTTTAAATTATTGCCAGGCTTCAGACGCATGTTGCCTGACAACTCTGTCACTTAACCTGTAAGTTCTGTTTAAAATGTGTTAATACAATAATTAAACTAAATATTTGAGTAGAATGGATTTTTTGTTTGTTTCTTTTGCTATTTCAGGGTAGTTGACATTGTAGCTTTGTTGCTGTAGGTCCACCTTTTGGTTTCATGTCCTACTGGAGAGGAGCTCTGCAGTGAAGGACTTGGAGGTCCTAGTGGATGTCAGGTTGGCCATGAGCCAGCAGTGTGCCCTGGCGGCCAAGAAGGCTAATGGGTTCCTGGGGTGTGGTAAGAGCAGCATAGCCAGCAGGTCAAAGGAGGTGATCCTCTCCCTCTACTCTGCCCTGGTCAGGCCTCACCTGGAGTCCTGTGTCCAGTTCTGGGCTCCCCAGTACAAAACAGACAGGGATCTCCTGGAGAGAGTCCAGTGGAGGCCACAAAGATCATTAAGGGCCTGGAGCATCTCTTCTATGAGGAAAGGCTGAGTGAGCTGGGGCTGTTCAGCCTGGAGAAGAGAAGACTGAGAGGGGATCTCATCAATGTTTATAAATATCTCAAGTGTGGGAGACAAAGGGTGATGGCCAACCTCTTTTCAGTGACCTGTGAGGACAGGACAAGAGGCAGTGGCCACAAGTTGGACCACAGGAGGTTCCACACTGATGTGAGAAATACCTTCTTCATGGTGAGGGTGATGGAGCATTGGAGGGTTGTGGAGTCTCCTTCTCTGGAGATATTCAAGACACGTCTGGACAGCTACCTTTGCGACTTGCTATAGGAACCTGCTTTGGCAGGGGTGTTGGAATCGATGATCTTGTGAGGTCCCTTTCAATGCCTACAATTCTGTAAATCTGTGAATTGCCCTTCCCCTCCCTGTTTAATTTTGTGTTGAATTGGTGTTGCTCCAGATCTAGAAATGGACTAGGAAGGAAATGGATCTCAACAGACCTAGTATAACTCTGTCTCTTTGAGGAAGTCAGTTTTCATTACAAGTGATTTCTTTATTGCTGTCTCCAATTCTCCATTTGTGGAAAATTAGAATTGGAAAAATACAGTACTAGTGTAAGAACAGTGGTACCGTTTTTGCATTTCAAAGATAAAGTGAAGTAAGGCTTCAGCATAGTGTAGCAATATTAAGTAAGCACTCCCAAGTCACTGCTGGTGCTTAGACATCTTAGAAGATCAGTACTTAAAAATATTCCCACAGAGAGCTAGATGTATTCTTTTCGCATGAGAGAAGTACCTTTACATTAGGGTAGGCCTCTTTGGTATAGCCCAGTGTTAGAGATTCACTATTGGTAGTTTTGTGAGCCCTAGTTCCTAGTGCTTCATAGTCTTAACAGCTTTGCTCTTCTCAGGATCCTGCATGGCAGTAGGGAGTAAAAGAACGAGGTGGTGTCAAAAGGGTTCTAAAATGAGTTCACAATGGAAAATAAACATCATCAACAACAAAATGAAAAAGATAAAAAAGCTTTACAAACTGCAAACTAAGTATTATTCTTGTGAATACAGAAGCAATGTCAAAATGTTGAAGATGACTTTTATAAAATAATGCACATAAAGTACTTTCCTAATGTCAAGCTGAAGTGTTTTCTGAAAATGACTTGCAAACAAAAAGGATTAATGATTTAATTAATCTCAAACCCAACTCTATTTGCATAAGTGCAGTTTCCTGTCATCTTCAGGCAATTTGCAGGTTTTTGCTGCTATAAATAGTATTCTCATTATTTAGTTACTCTATTTGACCTCTTTTATTCGGATTCTGTTATGACAATCCATTTAGTGGACACATTTATACTAAATACATTTGCAAAATAGACTATAAATTATTATCTTGTTATACTTAAGTGCTTTTTGAAGAATTTGTATTCACTCTGAAATTCGCAGCATGGAAGTTTCCCAAGGTTTATGGTTTTTTTGGATGTTGGCAGTTTCAGCTGTTAGATACCATCTAGTTATTAAGATTTATTGGTAATCTTGATGGATATGTGTATGCCAGAAAAAGGAGTAAACATGGATTAAAGCTACCTTTGTTGTTGAAATTCTTGATGCTGCCAAAATTTTCTGGATCCCTCTGGCTGCAGGAAGAGCTTCCTGCCACTCCTGCCTTCTGTTTCCTGTCCCTGTGGTTCCAGATCCCCACCTTCCCTGACCACTGCTACTCAGGCTGACTTTGACTTGTTCTCTCTGTTTAGTTGGTCTCGATTTCCCATTTTGTCACCCAGCTGACTTTCACAGTGGACTACATTTTCGCCAGAGTTCTTCCCATTAATTTCTTTCTCCATTGCTCCAGTCTCTGGTTTGAAATTTGGTTGTTTCCCCTCTGTTACAGTGGCACTGAGGTGAGGGAAAGGGGGAAAATAAACAGAAGGATAATTTACCAGCTTTTACAGGTAACTGGATCTTTAATATGACCATGTCAAAAACTTCTATGACTGGGCAGGATGGGGGGGAAGATGTTCTAGTTTGATAGTAATTCCCACAAGTATGAGAATATTAGAGCTGTTACAGTTGGTACTTTTTGTCTTCAGGGATTGTGTTGTTGTTTTTTTTTTTTTCTTCAACTCCTTATCCAGTACTATCACTGGAGGATAATATATTTGCCAGATTTCTAGAGAGCTTTTTCTTTTCCTTTCCTTTTTAGGTACCTTAAAGTAACTCTCAGCTTCATAGTTATATCTTCAAAATACCATTCAAAATGGTTGTTTACCTAAAATTGGCTTTTCTAAATTGGGCTGTTTTCTCCAGCTTTTGTTGTTTCATATTTCTGTTCTGTTTATAGTTCATTAGTTTTGTGCCCTCATTTGAACTTCATTTACTTCCATCACACAATGTTTTCACTTAGTACTGAGTACTTTTTTTTTCCTTGAGGAACTTAATTGGGGAAATCAATGTAGAGTTATGGCTTTACAGAAATTGATCTTTGAGGTAAGATCTTTGCCAATTATTATATCTGGTTATTAGCTTTATTTTAAGTTGGGAGGGGGGTTGGGGGTTTGTTGTTAGTTTGGGGTTTTTTAACAAATGGATAGTACACGTCAAGGGCAGAAATTCTTACTTGCTGACCTTATTCTGCACTGCAGTTTGAAATTTCACTTGGGATTGGGTTGGCATACTCACATCTAAAAGTGACTTGCTTTGTTTCACAGCTGCATTACTACTTCAGTGCAATCAAAGTGTGAACAGTTCTGTCAGTCATTTACTGTATGGATTGTTTCTTTTAAAATCTTGATGGGTATGATGTAGGTTGACTTTGGCTGGCTGCCCAGCTACTCTCTTATTCTCCCTCCTCAATAGGATGGGGAGAGAAAATAAAATGGAGCAGCTCATGGGTCAAGATACAGTCTTGGAGATTAATTTATTGCCAATTAAAAATAGAGTAGGTTGGGCTATCCATGGTCTGCAGTTTCCTTCAGGGCATCTCTAACCTACCCTTGCATGGGACACTTTGTGGGCTGCAGTGTGCAGTCTGTCCCTGTGTGGGGCTGTCTGTTTGGCTTAATCTTTTCCCTGACATGATCAAGGGGATCATGGGGCTTCATTCCTTGCTCCAGACTCCCCCCTCGGTGCCCTTGCCAGCGATTTGAAAATATAATGATATTTGGTGTGATGTTTCTTCTCATTTTCTAACCTAAAATGACACAAACAGATTGCTTCAAGTAGTTACTAGCCTCCACAAAAACATAAAGCACTTCATGCAGTAATTCAATGGGTTTTATTTATTTCAGCACTGATCCTTGCTGCTGTTAGCACTATCAGGCCCAGCTCTGAGTGAGAGAGTACAGCTGCAGTCGGCTGTCAGCCTTGGAGCAGTCTTTTCTGTGTGTCAAACTAGTGTTACTCTACAAGAGAGGAATATGCTTTTAATTAAATTGGGTGTTTTGGCCAAAGCATATGCACTAGGCAGGTGATGGCTGTTACTTTAACCCCTGCAGCTCTTGCCAGCTGCATTTTTAGAGAGGTAACTGAGTTGCCCCTTGCCTGCCCTTCCATTTGAAACATGAGCTTTGTGTGCACTCAAAGAATATTCTCTGGGCCAAATTACAAAAAATATTATTACAGTCAGGATTTTTGTCTTTGATTTAACATAGCTATTCCGAAAGGTGTGGTAGCACAGACTTTGTAAAGGAGCAAAATAGTTCTTATCTTAAAAGCAGTGCTGGTATCTTGCATATCTAAGTCTTCTAAGACCATTTCCCTCACTGTGCATGAATTGTTAGGTGTTTGGTTGGTTTTGGTTTGCTTTTTGTTTTCCTTGCTATTAATCTTTGAGGTGTCTGTAGCAGATCTTAAATATACACAATTATAACTTTCAATCAATTATACCCTAGTTATTTCCTTCTTTCAAGGGAGGATTAGCAAACATTAGATTGTTTCTATTTAATCACACGTTATCAGATAGGATTAGGCCTGGGATATCCAATTTCGTGACTTCTATTAAATCATTTCCAAGACGCAGATTTCTTTAGGAAGAGAAACCTACCATGTGTCCACATTTAGAAAAATGATTTACTGATTGGTAGAATGATGACAATAATAATAATAAGTTTCAAGAGTTATATAAAATACAAGGGAAGCATTCTTCACCGTGGAGTTGAGGAAGGGTTCAACTAGCAGTAGCACACTGTGATGACTTTGATGTGTGTTTTTGATTTCTATCGAATTCCAAGTCAGTTTGCCTTCTGTAAGTTCTTGAGATCTGTGTCGGACTTTCTTTCTCTGATTTGGCTAAAGTTTTACTGCATACCTGCTTGGTATTTAAGTTAATTTTGGAGATGTACCTTCTAAGCAGCTGCACAGGTTTATCATGGTTTAGGGCCTCCCTTAAGTGATGTGTTGATGTGACAGAGTCAGCACTCAGAATATAAATTCTGAAATGTTCTGTGCGTGAGATGCAGGTTTTGGTGTGGGTGCATGATGCTTGATGGAATGCTTCAAGCATCCTCTCCCTTCTCATCGTTGCAAGCTAATGAGAGCATATTCTGTGAAGTTCGGTATCTGCTCAAGCATTAGGGGAGCAGTTAATCAGTTAATGTTTTATAGTGCTATGCAACAGTACCGCTCTTTTCTAAACCAAAATCAAGACATGCTTTACTCAGTTATATCTGAAAGCTCATGTTGTGTGCTTAATTAGCTCACTGTTTTGCTTTCCTAGCAGTCTGTGATTCCCGATAATCTTTAGGAGCAGTATCTTCATATAGGTTTCCTAGAAGTGCTTTGTTGTCATTGGTGAAACTCAAACTGATGGTTACAGAGAGGGTTTGCCTTTTGGTGGTTTGTTTTTTTTAAATTTTATTTGAACTGTTAAGGGCAAGAGTTGCATGTATTACAAATAATAAAAATATGGGGTTAGGATTAAAACTGTGTATGGTTTTGTTGTTGTGTTCAAAGGAGAGCTAGCACATGTTAGGAATCTATTAACTTACCTGAAGATAAGCAAAAAGCTGCTTTTCCTGAAAGCCAAAGCCCTGCTTCTCTTAGCATGGTCTGTCTTTCCATTGTACTTTGGAAAAAAAGTAATCTTTTCACTGACTGTTTATTTTTTGTTTTCTGAACACTGCCAAGTTCTACTCAAATGACAAATCCTTGTCAAGAGCAATTTTATACATGTTTTGTACTCTGACAAGGAATTACAAATTGTCATTCTTTATGTCTACATAGGTGTATTATGCATAGGATAAAGAAATAAATCAGTTATAAACCACAGTGCAGTAGCAATAGGTTCTGTTTTCATTTTATATCTATGCTTTTCTTGTTTATATGTGAAGCCTTCTTGGAGAAAACATTCGAGATTTAAATATTGCTCTTGTGATTGTTTTGAGAATATATTTGCAATAACTCTCATTTTCCTGTCCATCGTATAAATCCTTTCTTTTAATTGACAAAATCAAGCATGCCAGTCATCTTGTAATACATTTTGTCACTTTGAGTCATCTTTAAATAAAAATAAAGCTTTCAACATAATCTGTATTTGCTCACTTTTATGGCCAGCAAGGAAAAACAACTGGCAGTCTTAGGGACTCATTTATTTCACTGCCATGTCTGTCTCAGCTGAGCTAAGTGAAGGACCGTAGCTCGCCTTCCTCCACTTGCTTACCAGATATTCTGCAAGGCATTCTCTTGTCCTAATTAACTATTAAAGGTTCTGTGATCAAAGTTTACTGATTTTATTTCTATGTAGAAGCTTTGCTGAAGCTGCTGGAAGACACAAAAATAACACACTCCATCTGTAAAATGTCCAGCGCAGAGAACTGCCAGTCGTAAAGTGCCATGCAACTGTGAATCACTTAATCAGGAAAACAAAGAAGGATATTCTAATCCTTCTGACATGCCCCTCGCAGGCTTTTCATGGTTGCAGGAGAGGGAATGTAGCTGCAGTGTTAACTTTTCTAATTTTTCTGTTTAGGTGGGGATAGTTTCTCTGGAAGAGTAACCTACTAAATCTAGGACAGTGGTTCTTTTATTTGTTTAACAGTGGTAGAGTTTGAGGCTGGAACATCTAGGGCAAGTAATTTACTCTTGTGCCATAAGAAGGCTGAGGTCTTTTCATAACTTGTTTGACCATAATAAAATCTAGAAACATCTTCAAGTGTGGTGATATGTGGAGAGGCCGTTCTTCTACAGATACATTTCTGATTCGAGAAAATAAGGGGATGTGTGTGTGTCACCGAGAACTTTTTGAGATTTGGAAGAAGCATAAACTCAGCAATCTCCTTGAAGTGGAAGCTTTGAAGTTACTGCAAGACAGTGAGGTGGAATGAGGAATAAAAAAAGAATTGTTAAATGTTTCTCCAAAGCATGTAACTGCCTTTTGGTGCAGCTCTCATGCCAGCAAAATGTTAAAGAAATTACGTCAGTTGATGACTGAAGGATAACCTGTCGTAGGGCAAAGCAGGATATTTTGCTCTAAGTATTGAATGATTGCTTCCTTGAGAGAGCTGCAGAACGTGTCTGGTAATTGAACATGCAACTTTAAAGCTAAAGGGGTCGGAAAAGGTTAATGTGTATTTTTCAGTGTTACAGTGAGGAGCAGCTGGGCAGAGCAAGACTAACATTTTTAGTTGATTGCAATTTGGGAGTTACGTAAAATTTCCTGTCTGAAATGCAGAAATACAAAATGGAATTGAGCAGTAGAGACAGTAGTCTTGGCAAGTGGTGATTATTTTTTGCTCTAGAACAGGGTGATGTGAACTGCTCCACCCTTACAAATACAAGTAGGCATTACTGTGTTCCTTTCAGAGATATATATCAGAGTTTTATAAGAAGCTTTGTTTTTTACAAAACCCCTGTTTGTGTATTTCAAGGATCTATGTTTACAAGCGTTAATTGTGTGCGGGTATTGCCAAACAGTGTTTATATGTAGACCTAAATGTTCAGTACTATGCCCAAACTGCAAAAAAGAGCTCAGGATCTTACTTGTTTTGTTTTGATTTGTGTTTTGGTTTTGGGTTTGGGTTTTTTTTTTTTCAGTGTGAACATACAAGTGCCTAGGTGCATGCACTGTTTGCCAATGTTACACCATTATTCACGTGGTAGTATACACCTGTCTCTTTTCTGATTTTAATTGTTGTAGTTAACCTCTGTGTATTACATGAAGCAAATCTGCCTACACAGGAGATATTTGGTTCAGAACTCTAATGAAGAGGATGTATAGACTTAGAAAAAGGATATTTCATGTACTTAAGGGGGAAAAGGTCTAGTGTAGCTACAGACAGACAGAATCACCTGTGAGAGCACAGTAGAGCTGTTGCTTTTTTTTTGTTGTCCTCATGTTGGTCCCCTCCCCCAGCATTACAACATTGGAAAAGATGTTTGTCATGAAATACCTGCAGCATCTGAGAGAAAAATAAAGTTGTGTTAGCATTATTGCTATTAACAGTGCTTCTGTGAAAGCCTTCTAGGACTACCTGGTCCATATTATGCTTGAAGTGGGACTGGTGTGAAATTAGAGCCAGACTTGTGTAGGTTTGGTAGTAGAGCTGCATAAAGTGATTAAAATGCTTTGTTTGCTCTGTAACTGTTGTATATTATTTATATGTGTATGCTCCATGATATGACCACGTTCAGCAGTTTATGGTACAGATTAAACGTTTGCTGTTCAGAAAATTTTCCTTCCTTTTTTTCACAAGTGTGTAAGAGAATTGATGTTAAGAATTGCAGCTCTCTTTTGGCAACGTATCACGGCAGAAAACTAGAGAAACCCTTCAGCTGGAGATGTACATACATGGAAAAAAACAATGGTGATCTAATTATTTTTAATTCAGCATTCATAACACCTTATATTTCATCCTATTCATAGTATATTTTTCTGTGTGAAATACCAAATTATAATTTCCTGCTTCGACAAATAATAATCTGGTTATTTTTAGTGGTGTTTTAAGATGTGGTAAATGTTCATTAATTTTTAAGATGGTACCTTTTATACCTTGTTCTGTACGTGTTTAACAGTCAATAGCTTAAATGATTTATGCCTACTTTTCAGTATGGATGGGGGATAAAAGTTGATGAAACACAGTGGTAAATTTTGTCTGTGTGTGTTCTTCATCTGTTGCAGAAATTGTGGGCGGGGGAAGGGATCAGCAGAAGAGGTCTTCATAAGTAGCTTGGAATGCCTCTTAATAACAACGGGACTTCAGAATACGTTGTCATGATTGCTTGAGCTACTCTTTCATTCATTCTGTTGCTGTAGAAATGAGATTCTTGCAAGATTATGGAGCCTGAGTCTAACAGCCTTAGAAGTTAAAGCATATAAGGAAGCCATTTCATGTGCCTGTAAAAATGAAGTCAAGATTGCTCTTCTACATACCATCCTTAAGATTTAGTACTTGACTTTCTGACCTTAAGAAAGAATCTTTGTGTGGAGCTCACATGGTTATTTGCAATCCAGTTCTAACCTGTGCTGATAACATAACCTTGTGCATGTCTGTGATCATATAAAAATGATGTGACTGCTTATTTTTTCTC
Source organism: Heliornis fulica (assembly GCA_013399135.1). Taxonomy (NCBI): domain Eukaryota; kingdom Metazoa; phylum Chordata; class Aves; order Gruiformes; family Heliornithidae; genus Heliornis; species Heliornis fulica. The sequence continues at coordinate 33,758 of VXBZ01009843.1, read as the reverse complement.
TAGGCTTCATTCAGCTCAAATGAAAATTCCCAGAAACATGCAAAACTCATTTGGCTTTTGCTTTTTCTTCTCCTCTCTCCATTGATAGTTGTATCTGCCCTAAATTAGTTGGATTTCCATGGGGATTCCAAGGTTAAAGTTACGTAAACAAACCCTCTTGGCTGACAGTATCAACTTCCCATACTAAATTGTTACTGTTCAAGGCATGAACAAAATGAACAAGCTACTTTATTTTTGTTTTGTTTTTAAAGCAGACGACTAAGTCAGCGTGGGATGGAAGAGGAAATTGTAAAATTTGCCCCAGAAAAATACTTTCACATGAGATGCTAGTTGAAAAAAAAAAAACCAAAAAACAAAAAACAAACCTGAGACAGTCACTTAGCCACTAAATCAAGACCTCTGAGGTGATGGGTTTATTTGATTTAGTTATTATTGCATCCTCTGAGGGGATGGATGTAATTTAATAAACATACCAGATACTGTATGCCTCCTCTTCCCAAAACAGAAAGGAGATTATGGGGAAAGGTGGTTTGGATGAAAAGCTATACAAGTTGTCGAGCAATTTAAGATTGCATATGTGCTTGTTTTCATCCTTTGTAACTACGTTTTCAACTTCATAATCAAGAGTTGAGTGCTACAGTTCTAGAACAAGCTTTTATTTTTAGCTTCAGGGTGATCTGTTTTGGGGGTGTATTTGTTTATTTTAATTACTCACTTGAGAATGAATTGGAGAGATGGTAAACACCTTTGCATCTTTCACACCCTGCTTTTAGAAGTTTCACTGTTAGTATTGCTGTGATCGTTTTGGCTTTTGGTCTTCCTAATAAGAGCTAACTAGCTTGTTATGTCAATCTTTGCAGGTGGAGTTGAAGGGAGTAGAGTGAAACAGTTTTCTGCTTTTGTTGAGCTACTGTTTTGAGCTGCTGTTTGTATCTAGTCATCCACACCGGATGAGTGCTTTTTGTCTTTAGGGACCTAATACTTGTCTCAACAGAGAATCACAGAGGGGGGAAAAAAAAGCAAAACCCAGAATTATGCCTTTCTACATTGCTGCAGTTAGAAGGAACCTATGCGAGTTATATAGTTATATATATAACTTCATGATAAAGACAGTTCTTCAATTGCGTTCTACTGCTGCTCTTTACCTTTTCCCAAAAGTGGGCAGTGTTTTATGCATAAGACAACAGAGACTGTGAATACACTTCTTTATACCTTACATCACATGCTATGAAAAACAGTCTATATATGTGAAGTATCTGAATCATTCTGCACTTCTTTTTGAGAAGTGGGTCCCAAAGTGTGCTTTTTAAAACAAAACAAACAACAACAACAACAACAAAAAAGTGCAAAATTGAGTCTGCAAGATTTGGCATGTTGAATGACAACTGACTGTGGAAGTGGGTGGCCCAGTTGCCTTCTTGATCAACAATCTCATCATCAGAGTTTTCAACCTGACTAATGTGTAGGGTTTCATTGATGTTAAAATTGAAATTATGATATTGATTACGCAAATGGTTTAGGGCAGCTCTTCTAGATACCCAAATGCTAGGAAGGATTCATTACACAAATTCTTTAACACACATTATAGCTGAGAGTCCGTTCGTACTTCGTGGGAAACAGAGCTACATGCCACACTGAACTGTATGGCTCAAAGGCTGTCATCTTTGTGAACCAATTTCACTCCATGTTGAGGAGACTGACTAAAATATGCACAGAAGAAGCAAATAAACCCCAACTGAGCTATTTATATGCAAAATGAAAAGATAAAACTAGTTTTTCTGGAAAGCTTAGCCAAAAATTCTGCTAACTGTTGGCTATATCACATCACCTCTGCTAACATTTATTTGGGCTTTGTCCTTCATGAGTGATATTTTGGCAGATATTGAAGCTGAAGAGAGACATGATACTAGGATAAATGCCTCCCTCATTTTACAGGATGTCAGTTTATATTTCATTTGAGGCTTAGTATTGGGGCTTTAGGTTCTGTTGCTATCAGTCTTTGACTCTCTGGTACAGAACACTATACTTAAAACTATGCTGTGACTTGAAAAAAGCATCTCAACAGGATGCTATCAATGTGTGCAAATAGAGAAAACAAAACAGATATTCTTAAAAAATTGCTACCTGACCATATTACTTCTTGACCTGTGACTCCTGGCGGAGCTTGCAGATGTCAGGATATTTCAGTAATGGATTCAGGCTATGACACTTGTCACTTAAGAAGCCACACAGACTTAATAGATGCAGGATTTAGTGGTGTGTTTTCTGCACAGTGTCACAGTCATTGCCTCTGTGACAACTTCTGTTTCCTTCCCAGCAAATGGAAGCCCAGTAGCACGAGCCTCAGGAAGTTGTTAAAGCAATTAAAGGCTTCTCTCTCTCAGCACATTGCATGGTTACCATAGCATCCTCTGCCTCCAAGTCTTTACTGATGATGTCAGTATGCATACAGGGGCTATTCACAGCATCTACATGAAGATGATTCAGCCCTTGCTAAAGATCATAAGCATCTCTCCATATGTTCTATTATCTAGTGTAATTTTAGGAATTCATGAGACTGAAAGGTAAGTGGCTTTTGCCTGACATTACGTATCTTTATACTGTGCTTCTTTTATCCTCTGTTGTTCGCTAAATGCCTGAAGTGTGTTTTAGCTAAACCAATTGCATAGCTTGTGTAATTTAGACTTGAAAAAGTCTAGCTAATCTTCAACAATATGAAAAAAGGCAAACGGAACATTCTTAAAGTTAAAACCTGGCTTATTAAATAATTAGTAGTTGTTCAACCTATTAAAGTTCCCAGACTTTTCTTTTAATCATAAGAAGAGACCATAAATTATGTAACGGGAGTATTACCTCTGAGAAAAATGTTCAAGCTTTTTTTTTTTAAATGAAAACAAAACAACAACAGAATTTAACCCCCCAACTCACACTGCCTTACCCTTTTCCTTGTTGCCTTTGTGTGGATAGTTGAACAGCAGATGAACATACACTCATGCAACTGTGTACACTTTTGTTTGTACAACAGTGTGAATTCTTACTGAAATGTACTGTTACTCTGCAGGAAAGCAGAGGCTTTGTTGCTTATCTTGAATAGTGGAAAAACATAATAAAACACTGAAGGAACTGATTTTATGAGAAACTTGGAGGACTCCTGTGCGCTTTGCCTTGCAAGATAAGTTTATGTGTAAGCCATAGATGCTGAGGTGGTAACTGGTTTCACAGTTGTTTTGGGGGTTTTTTGTTGTGTTTTTTTTTCTTTCTTCTCTCAGGCCATTTTGTACGTTGCTTTAGATTATTGTGGTTGCAGATGGCCATGTCCAGTACATAAAGTGTCTGATTCTGTCTTTTTATAAAAAAAATCCAAACATACAAAACAACATATCCCCACCCCAAAAACAAACAAAAAAACTCCGCTCAAGCTGCAGAATTATTGTAAATATCCTACTGTAAATCTTATAAGGCTTGGAACTTCAGTTTGGGATTACTGAATTTTGATTTCTCTACCCTGAAAACTCTGTGGGGTTTAACTTAGAAAACCGTATGCATATTTAATACTTAAAAGTAGTATAATTTTTGGATGCGGAATGGGGAAAGACATAGTAATGTACGTGGAAACAAATTTGTTAGAAGTGAATTTATTTATTTTTTTTTTTTAGAAAATTCTACATTAAGATGGTATGTTTTGTACAAGCCCACCAATTTATCCCTCGCTCCCCACCATTAACTAAGCATTGGGCAAATATTTTTTTTTCCATGTACCTGCTTCATGTTTTCTGACCTCAACTTCCATTGGTTTATTTAGGCACTAAGTTTTATTTTTGTAATGAGGTTCTCTGTTGATGATTCTTAACCAAATTGCACAGTATGCAGTGACTAGTAAGACACTTAGCCAGTCTAATGCTACACATAAGAGGAAATGTGGAAATACTGTTAATCACAGCAGATCCATTGAATTACAAAAATGAAGACTGTCTAGCAACATTGTGGTTTTTTTCTTGGATATCCAAGGTTTTTTTCCTTTCCAGTACAAAGATGTATGTGCTTTTTTTCCCACCCTCTACTTGACTGCCTAGCTGTTAGTTTGTATAACAATATAGAGTAATGTTTTCAGTAAAATGAAGAAGCCATCTTATCTTCCAGTGCTTTTATCTGCTAACTTCAGTATTTAATACTTTAAAAAAAAATAATAATGTACTTTTCCTGGCTTCTGGCTAGGATTTAGTTAATTTTCAATTAGCAATCCTTACTTGCTGTATGTATTCCCTGTAGCAGTGTTTGTCACCTCTGGGAGAAGAGGGATCAGGATTCTGATTCTGCTGTACTGTGTGATAACATCAGTGGTCAGGAGGTTAAGCTGGCATTTCTGTGTAGCATTGCTGCCATACCTGTACGTCAGATGACATCTCTCAGAATTCATTAACACACCTCTGTGTGAGAGATGATGACAGAGGAGCGGACAGGGTAAATTCTCCCACTCTTCCACCTCCCCTTTTCCTTCCAGGCTGATTACATCAGATTTTGACAATCTTGCATACACTTGGGATATTCAAGCCATCATGTTCCTCATGTTATATCTTCTGAGTGTTTTCCAGCTTATGTTTGGAGTTTTGAGAAATTTTAAAAATACCATCCAGAAGTCTACCCCAAGTCAAGCAGATGAAGCCTCGCTGGTATGGAGGGTGATGGCTGCTATAGAAATAGGGAGCGGCCTTGCTGATTGACTATATCACATTCACACAAACCCACTAAGGCAGGTGCTGTGTACTTAAAATGGTGGATGCAACCACTGAATGGGTGGGAACATGTCTTGTGCTCCAGGTCACTGCCCAGAACAACAGTATACTAGGCATTGAAAACCAAGTCCTGTGGTGAAAGAGCACCCTAGAAAGAGTTGAGTCTGGGACTAATTTCCAGAACACCCACATAGGCATCTGGGCCAAAGAGCATAGCATTGAGTGGGCATATCACATCCCCTGTCATGCACCAGCCTCTGGGGAGATCAAACAGTACAATAGAATGTTAGAGACTACACTGAGAGCAGTGGGTGGTGAGACTCTCAAATACTGGGAGATACACGTTTAGTAAAGGCCACCAGGTTAGTTAAATCCAGGGGGTCTACCAATCGAGCTGGCCCTGCCCAATTGGGGATTCCACATACTGTAGCAGGAGATAAAGTCCCTGTAGTGCACATGAAAAATACATTGCAGAGGACAGCTTGCGTTAGCCCTGCTTAAGGCAAAGGCAGATGCGTCCACAGGATTTCTGGTGCTCAGGGACCTGAGTGCACTTCGTGAATGATGCAAAAGGATGGAGAAATACACTGTATACCTCAAGGGGTTCTGATTTTGGGTAAGAATAACCGACATACTAAATTGTATGATTTCAATTGCTAAATAATCCTGTCATACATTATCAGTACTGCAATTGCTATATGTTCTATCATTGCTATTGCAGTAAGAATCACTCAAATTTATGAAGGATGAATTTTGATGAAACTGAGCAAAGTGCTGCTTTGTTGAACAACAACTGACTTCAGCATCCTTCCTCCAGCAGCTCCCTAGAAATCAGCATCTTCAGCTTTACCATTGGCATATGCCATGCAAGATACAGCAGCCACGAGCTCTGGGTGCAGCATACCACTGCTATCTAACACCACACACCATCTCTTCTGTCCCAAGAGAGTATTATTGACAGATGTAATGCACAGTCGTGGACTGTGTGAAGTTACTGACTTTTAGAGACATGGCCTGTAGACTGAAGGAATGATACTTGCATGTATGTGTCTCTGTGTGTGTATACATGTAACACAAAATATTAGGAGCTGGAAGAGACTTCGGAAGATCACTAAGTCCAATGCCACTGCCCAAGCAGGATCATCTGGAGTAGATCACATAGGAACATGTCCAGATTGGTCTTGAATGTCTCCAAAAAAGGAGACTCCACAACCTCTCTGGAAAGCCTGTTCCAGTAATCTGTCACCTGCACAGTTAAAAAGTTCCTCCTTATATTAAGATGGAACTTCCTGTGTTCCAGTTTGGACCCACTGCCCCTTGTCCTATCACTGGCCAGCCAGAAGAGCCTGGCTCCATCCTCCTGACACTCACCCTTTATATATTTATAAATGTTAATGAGGTCACCCCTCAGTCTCCTCCACGCTGAAGAGACCCAACCTGTCCTCATAAGGAAGATGTTCCACTCTTATCATCTTGGTGGCCCTGTGCAGGACTCTCTCAAGGAGTTGTATGTCCTTCTGGAGCTGAGGGGCCCAGAACTGGACACAATGTTCCAGGTGTGGTCTCACCAGGGCAGAGTAGAGGGGGAGGAGGACCTCGACCTTCTAGCCATCCCCCTTCTAATACAACCCAGGATGCCATTGGCCTTCTTGGCCACAAGGGCCCACTGCTAGCTCATGGTCATCCTGCTGTCTACCAGGACCCCCAGGTCCCTCTCACCTGCACTGCTCTCCCAAAGGCCAGTCCCCAACCTATACTGGT
>VXBZ01009843.1:3667-26697 GCA_013399135.1 Heliornis fulica | reverse complement strand
AGTCTCCAACAGTATAGACAGAGGCAAAGGCAGCATTCAGTAACTCTGCCTTCTTACTGTCCTCAGTCACCAGGGCACCTTCCTCATTTGTCAGTGGACCCACACTTCCTCTAATATTAGTTTTGTCAGCTATATATTTAAAGAAACCCTTCCTGTTAACCTCCTTGGCAAGGTTTAACTCCAAGGAGGCCTTAGCTTTCCTAATTGCCATTCTGAAATCTCAGGCAATATTCTTGTATTTTTACGAGAATCTGGGATGGGACATGGCCAAGATAGCTGAATCAAACTGACCAAAGGGATATCCAATATAGTTTGATATCATGCTTAGCATTAAAAAGTGGGGGAGCTGCCTGAGGAAGGGACATCACGGTTCAGGGACTGGCTGGGCATTATGTTTTGGATAGTGAGCAGATGGTATGGTGTATCACCCAGTTATAAGAAAATAAGATTATGATCCCAAATATTAGTAGTCTGTTTTATTCAGAAACTGTTTTAGAAGACAAGTAAAGATTTCAGTTAAAAAAACCTGTGCATAAAGGTGTATGGTTTGCATATATTTGCAAACTGGTTTTATAAAACAAATTTGTCTGTACTTTCTGGCATATTTTTCAAATGGGCCAAGTGAACCTTGATGTGAGTTGCAAATTGTCATATATATGAAAGAACAAACTAAATACTTTGAAAAAAGGAAAGTCTCACATAAGCATGGAATCACAGAATATTAGCAGTTGGAAGGGACCTTGAAAGATATCTAGTCCAACCCCAGTGCCAGAGCATAGTCCTATTCTTCAAAACAAAATCAGTCTAAATTTGTCATAGATCAGTACATTTATTACTTTCAAGGTAAAAATTATTGTGGTTTTATCATAGAAGTTTCCTGTTTGTCCTTCTTGAATAAGCACTTTAAAGATGCACAAATAAATAAACCACTTTGTACGTAAAGTACTTCATATTTGCCAATAGTTACTTACAGAAATACCTGCAATGTTTAGATATAAGTGGACTCTATTCCCCTATTCCAACCACAGGTTGACATTGATTAGAACATCATTTTGGAAAGTTGTTAAAATTAGTTAGTTAATACCTTGCTTCAGTTTAAATGGAATTCATAATTCTACCCTATTGAATCCAGACTTCTGTAATTACTTTTATAGCATATTCAACCCCTGAAATGAAATTAAAAGCACCGAGAATTATTTATTGATATTTTTTAATATGTGCTAGCAGCAAGGACTTCTTAAAAATCTTACGGACTGTATTTCCTGTCCCAAAAGACACCATTGTATTAATTACTTGTTTCATAATTTTATTTTCTCTTAGGCATGTGCATTTGCTTTTAACTGTGGCCTCAGTTAAAAGCAGACTAGTACAAATTATTTTGAGGTTGTTAACATGAGAGTTAGCTATTGTTTATTACTTACTAAATTTGCTTTTAAACTGCTTAGATAGTGTTTTTTTCTGGGTGTGAGTGATGTTATGTGGTTATCACTGAATGGAAACAAAGGTGTGGTTTTTGTTAAAAAAAGAATGAAGTAATTGTGGCCATTGGAGAGAATGTGTTGAAGAATGCAGTCATAAAGTCTAATGATCTGACCACAGATCAACTGACAATTTACTGATGATTTGCATATATTGATGGAGATTAAGTTTCAGATCTAGTTCATTTTAATTCTGGATAATTATATCCTGAGTGTTTTTTTAAGAGACTTTAAGAAAACAAGGAAAAGTAAGCTGTGTTCAGTTTAGTGGCATATACCTGGCACTTCATGTATGGGAAGAAGCATGATTTTCTTTTTTTTTATGTTCTTCTTCAGGAGTTCTTCCTGCTTTGTATCCTGGCAGAGAAGGAAAAATTAAATTCTGTACCAAATGAAAACTATTTAGTATTGGTTTGGGGGAGCAGCTGTAAGAAATTTTCTTATATTTGGTACATTAGTCACAACCATCCAGTAAATAAAACATGTAGCAAGAGAAATTTATTTTTTCCAAGGCTCAACTATTTATTTAATGAATCTTTCTGTATAATGACATAGCAGTAGTTTGGGGGCTTCTTTTTTCTTCTTTATTTATACATTGGATTTATTTTTTTTTTGCTCACCGGGGCTTTTGACTCCATGTTCAGATTTTGCATTCAAGCAGTTTGTTAGAGAAACAAGACTTCTGTTTGTTCTTCCACTGTAATCCTGTTAGGTCATTTACAGGGGTGCATGTTTGAGTGTACACTGTTTGTGTTGCGGTACTTGTAGAGGTACTTGAGAACTTCCATTACAGTGGGGCCATTAATCATTGGCATGTTTTCTTCATTCTGAGCAGAAAGCAAGCAGGATTATAAGATGACTGAGAGAAAGGATAAAGATTAGTTTAAAAAAAGAAACATGCTTTTTTTTCAAGGCAGTAATACTGGCCATAGAGAAGGAACGTTACAGAATTAGAAGGAGTTTCAAAAGGATATTGAGAATGAAAAGATTGAGATAATTAACTTAAAAATGGACTGAAGGAGATATTATTAAAGAGGGAAAAAGAAAGGGTTGAACAGGGTAAGTTGGAAACCATTTTGGTTTCTATTATATATCAAGAGAACACGATTATCTAAGCTAATGATAATACGTTTTGATGATGTTAAGTCAATTCAAAGTCTAGCTACAGCTAAAAGGAGTAGTCTTGCTCTTGCTTTCTTTGGCCTCATTCTGGTGCTGTTTTTCTCTCCCTGCAGAATATTTAGGATGAGTTCATCAGGCTGGCCAATGTATTGGACAGATTTGGCCCAAGTATTTAGCCAAATGCCAAATTTGTAACAGAACAGATTACTTTTCTACAAAATTTGTGAGATGAACCTATTCCACTTGAAGCTGAGGACTCACCAAGTCTGTCACAGTAGAAGTGAAGGGATCAGTGAGCTCTGAGCACACCTTGCTTTATTACCTGAGCCATAAAGTGGAGCCGTAGTTTAAAATTGTTGAGTGGTTTTATGTTTTTTAAAATATCTGTTTAAATGCAACTGTGAAGTAGTTCTGGTTGGCACAGAGGCTTTTCATTAGTTGTAGTTGATTTAAATGGGCGGTTTGTGAATATTTTCTTAAAAATTTAGGAAAGTTACTATTCAGATAGAAATCTTGGAGAAGTTTTTGACCTTATTTGAATATGGGAATTCAGTTCAAGGTCAGATGTGATGACACCCAACTGCTTCTGCCCAGAAATCTTTCAGGCAAGGACAGGATAGAAGACTGCTGAAGCAAGATCAAAAATAATATTTATTTTCTGTCTGTTTAATTAAAATCTGAAGTGTTTGGTTATGTGATAAAAGCTGGTCTCCACACCCATGAAGGAATAGGGAGGCAATGATAGATGGGGGAATGCAAATAATATCCTTGCCTGGCTGTGTCCAGGCCCTTCACAAGAACCATTAGTATATCAAAAACCTAGCCTCCACAAACCCGAAGAGCACAAGAGTAGGCAGTGAAGGGTATCCAAAATTAGGCACTCAAAGTGGGGTCCATCCTTTCTGGAGACCCTTCCAAGGCTGTCACAGCAGAGCCTCAGCTCCACTCTTCAGCTATGAAACCCAGCAAGATGAATCAACATAGGGAGCACCTTCTGGACTGATTTAAGTTTCTCCCCAGGAGTGTAGGATATATAATGGGATGCAAGCATTTGGGTTTGCGCAGAGCTACTTATGGAGTGGTGAATGGGTGGAGTGTAGGGGAAGAACCAAAGGTAGAAAAAGGTTGGAGTGGAGTGATATGTGATGAACAAGGGTGGAGAAAATGGAGTGAGGGATTAAAAAAGAGCAAATAGTGTGTGGATTGGTAAGCTTGTCTGGCCTGGTCAGCACAGTCTGTCCTGTCTACTTGTAAAATTCCTTTCTGCCTCTTTCCTCAGGGAGAGCTGTTCTGAGTTCACATGTGTACACAGGGTCTGGTGCACAGTCCCTGGTGTGACCATGCACCAATGATGCAGTGACTGGAAAGTCCAGAGTGAATGGGTTTAACTGCCAGTAACTGGAGTGGAGATTTGGGTCTTGGGAGCATGTTTGTTCCTGACACTGCAACTGGAGTGAGCCTGGGTATGATGTCTAACCAAGGTAACTAGACTAGCTAGTGAGGTGAAGCGGCTCTGGAGTCATGTGTGCGTGCTGTCTTAAGTAGAGGACCATGGGAGGAGCTGCAGGTCTGGGAGTCTTTAGAGGTGAGACCTTCTATTTAGGTCTCTGTGGGTGAGACCGCAAGGGGTTGGCTTCTGGTGGACCATGGGAGTCTTAGCCAGCTCTGTGTGTGCATAAGACTGTACCAGAAACGGGAGTGCACCTTGGGGGCTTGTATGCCCAACTGGGGAGATTGGGATCCAGGAACTAGCTATTGGGCAGAGATATCTCTTACCCCAGCTGCTGAAGATACCCACATCACATGTAGTACGTCTTGTTAGTGGACCTATGTCCTGCTCAGCCAGAGGGGAACGGGATGACCCCGCTGGTTTGTGTCTGTCTGACCCATGTTGCTGGCTGTGCCTGTGACTGTATGTGTGGTATAGATGTGTGCTTTGTTGCATGTGCCTAGTGGGAATACATAACCTCACTGTGGTTGGACATGGGGATGTGGAGCTGTGGCCTCCTTGCTTTTCTTGGCCTGCTCAATCTGGTCACATTTTCCCCTAATACAAAGTTTTAAGCTATTTTGCATAGTTATGTTTTTAAAGCATTTCTAGCTTTTTCCATGTAAGCTATAATTATAAGGGAGGAAATGTGTAGTCTTTCAGAATCAATGATGTTTGCTTAATTGCCTCCTGTCTCTTATGACACTATTTGTACACCTGTATGTGGAATGGAGAGATGAAGGTCACGTGGCTTGCCTTTTAGTCAGCGGGAGGAAATCATGCCCTAATCTTGCTAAGATATGCTGACATGATGTATGCAATATTTTTAGTCTTGTCAAAATAAATGAAGTCACTTAGAGAAAAGCATAGTTCTGTAAGATTGGATCCTTTAATCAGGAGGGCTACAAACGTAGAAAAAATTATGTGCAACATTTGTGTGGGGGTTTTTTGTTTTTGTTTTTGGGGGTTTTCTTCATTGTTCAGAAAACCTCCCTTCTGCTGTGACCCTGAGATGGAATTTTCCCTCTGTAGCTGTATGAAAATAAAGAACAATCACATAAAATTATTTTAACTGGCTTTCTTTTAAGTGCCTTTCTTTTGTCTGGAACCACGTGTACTTTTACAAGTGTGTGTAACAAAATAATAATAAAATGGGCAGAACTGGTAGGTAGAACTAGTTAAAGTTCTAGGGTGTTGGGTTTTTTTAAAGTAGTTCTAGTCCCTATTGTCTGGTAACCTGTTATCAGTCCACTAGTCCATTTATTTCCAAAATTATATTCTACTGTTTTAAAAATATTGCTTTCTGGTCCTGTGAGTATTGAGATAGCCTGTAAATATGATTATTTTGTAATGATAGGTGGCATAGGTGATTGTTATTTAGGAGGAAAACTTTAGAAAGGCAAGTATATAAAAAATATAAATAATAGTGCTCTAAGAAAAACAGTTTAGCATTCTGTAGAGCTTGTATAATCCTGAACTGCCTGAGCTTCTGTATCTACACCACCTAATTCTGGAGGAATTTTTAAAAAGAAAAAAAAAATCCTTTGACGATGTTTAGCTTGTTCTGTCTGAGATGGAAGTAGGACTTCATCGATGTTTTTGAGGATTTATTTCATTTTGGGCTTGTATGATTTTTGTTTATGCTTTGGTTTTTGAATCCTTCTGTTCCGTACCCCTGGAACTGCAGCGTGGTTGGGTTTGGAGTTTATTTCCTGAATAAAAAACATCTTATGAATTCATTATTCTGTCCTTTTACTCTCAATATTTTGACTGCTAACCCTCAGAATAGAAGCAGTGGTGTGTATTTAGCAGAGACATTAATTTATGATTCAAATAAAAAATGCAGTTCCTGCAGTTCTGTTGTATATTACTTCAGAGAGGTTATAGGTGAGGTTTTTATTTCGTTTTAAAGTGCTATTCTCTACAGCACACTAGAACTAATACCAACATAAAAGTATTTCAGTTGGAGTTTCTGCAGAAATTTTGGCTGAAAAAAATTATGTTGACTTCAGTGAAAATGACACAGTTTATATGGGGAAATAATTTGATTTTCATTTTTCTGGATGTAAATTTGTAAGTGATTTAGGATGGAAATAGTAGGAATTGGAAGGGAGCTTTAGGTCCAGAAGGAAGTTCAGATTGGATTTCTAGAGAAAAAAAAAAGTGCTATTGTACCTCTCTGCAAGATTTCCTTTTTCTTGACTTCCATTATACACTAAGTCAGGAGTCCAGTTGTTTTTTGGTTTTGCCTGTTGCTTTGGGTTTTTTCTTGGGTTTTGGTTTTTTTTTTTTTTTTGTTTTGTTTTGTTTTGGTTTGGTTTTTTGTTTGCTTTGGGATTTTGGGTTTTTTTGGGGGGGAGGTTGGTTTTTTTTGTTTGCTTCATTTTTCAGTCAAAAAGTAGAATTAGATGGATTAGTCTTCTTAGTTGATGCTGTGGGAGGAGTCTCTTACCAAGTGTTTGTGTCCTTTCAACGCCCCTGTAAGGAAGCTTCAGCACATGGGGAGCGCGGTGGATCCATCACTCTTGTTCTTTGAAGGCTTCAACCACCCAGAAGTGCTGCTGTGGGGATAGTGAAGGAGATTGTGTTGCTACGTGAAAACAGTACTCTTACAGTTGCTGTGCTACTTTAGGTTTGGTAGACCTTTTTTTTTTTTTTTAATTAAAAATTTAATATAACTTGAAGGCTTTAGGGCTTTTATTTCATCAGTAAAGACATCCATGATAAAAGGGTTGTCGTTTATTCTGTAGTGCTATCTTTCACAAATCCACTAAGGGAAGTGACACAAGGATTTGAAGGGCAGGAAAGGAGCAAATTCTTCAGAAAAGTGTAGTTTCAGTGTTGCAGTGACTTGATGTTTATAGTCAGTCAGAAGGAACATGACCATACGGTTTCCTTGAGGTTCTCCTTGAGTACCCTAACGCAGATGTGAAGAGTTGCAAAGCACTCCATTCAGTAGTGTCTTATCCCTCCCTTTCCTACTTGGAAGGACCCCACCTGGAAACAAGGATGCCTCAGGGCTGCCAAATGGAAGGATGGGTCACTGCCAGCCCAGAGTAATGGCTGTGTCAGACTTTTTGGGTGTTGGTAACCGTTTAGTGAATGACCAGGACAAGGTGTGCAATGCTTGTTTGTTGGCTTGGTTGGTTGTTTTTTCTCAATACAACAGGATTTAATGAAGAATCCTGAAAACAACTCTTTGTTTTGGCTGACTAAAAAGGTGGATCAGTGCAGATTTGCAGAACTGCTAGTAACAATAGCTCTTTGCTCCCCTAAATCTCCTGGTTTCTGAAGGAGCACTGAGCTCACAGAGGAGGTAGAAGGCTGAGTCAGTTCCCTCTTCTCTATGAATGTCATCTGCCAGCGTCAAAGAAAAGCAGGGGTGGTCACCATACTTCAGACAGTACAAGAGATTGAACCTCCTTCTGTCATCTCCAGAAAGCAGTACTTGTAAATTCCCTTAGTTTCGGAAAAAAACCAGTTTGATTTGATGCAAAAGTGTTGGGTTTTATTTTCAGTTCATCAGCCCCAGAAAAATAAATCTTAGAGCTGTTCTGGCCATGGGATCTAATGAGGTTTCATGAATCTATATCCTTTAAAGAAATTAGGTATGCAGAGTGCGTTTTATGTTGTTTGTTGGTCACAGTAGCTGGCCATTAAGAGGCTACCACATAGAAATTATGAATGGTGTTATATTTCAGTTTGTAATTAAAATGTGATACTGTAAAAATACCGTTCCTATCACACTTGATTCCAGTATAAGCTTTTACAAGTGTCCCATTGAAGTGTGGTGTGTAGTGGCTCTGGCGGGTTTTATAGGCAGCGTGACTGTGAGGACTGGTGTGATGATTTGTTGTGAACAGTGCTCTGGTATGGCTGGACTTGGTTTTAGCTTGTGGCTTGGTTCCAAGGCGCCTTGCATGAAAGGAAAAAGAAATCTATGATTTCTGACTTTTAAGGTGAATAGCTATTGCTTGCAGTGATACATGATTTTGAAAATGTTGTTGAGATTGTTTTCAACAAGAAAACGACTAGATGGCGTTTTATTATATTTTTATATATAATAAAAAGACTTTAAAAGTTAAAGTCTTTGCATCGCTTTTGTAACAGACGGTACTTTTATGAATAACTGGAAGATTTGCTTTATAAATCAAAACATTTGAAATTATTTGAAACAGTCAACTTCCTTGTGATAAGAAATTTGTCAGATGTTGTTAGTTTATTTTATGGGTGTTATTATTTATTTCACTGATTCTTAGTTTGTACAACAGTGTCTGACAAAAACGGAGTTAGGGCTGCTGAATACCTGGGTTTTCCACTATGTTTGAGAATGGATTTTTCTGATTACTTTGTTCCCTGTCTTTAAAACTGGCAAATGTTTAACAGGAAGGAAAACTTCAGATACATGCTGCATCTATTTTCAGAGCAGTATATTGGAAGTGCAGTTATAATAGATGTCTTTGCGCCTGACTTTCTGAAACCGGATGATGTGAAAGCACACGGTGCATAGATACGTCACTGTCAATCTGTAGTCTGCAGACCATCAGTGGTAGCTGCTGAAGCGCCCTGGAAAGCTGTCAGACTTTTTGTTTGGCACTGCCAGTATTGTGGTGAAAGACAGCAGTATTGCCTTTCATTTCTGCAATGTTAAATATAGCTTGTATTAACACAGCTATGTTATTTGGATTTTTGTGGGTTGTGTTGGGGTTTTTCTTCCTCCCCAAAAGCATCACAACGATCATCAAATTATATGAGGTCTCTCTGAATGCTAAGTAACTTAAGAATGTAGAAAATGTTTTTCTCAGCAGCTTAGTACAGAATCTAGTTTGACACTCTTTAGAGAATCGTTTGAGAGATCTGATACACAGTACATGTGAATGTACTAGATATTTAGAGATGAAATAGATGCCTGTTTTGCAAAAGGGATGAGTAGGAAAAATCAAATGTGGGAAAAACAAGGAACAGTATTAGAACAAATTCTACCTATTACTACTAGAGAATGCTTGCAGCATCCCGTGTTTCTGTCTTCACCTTTAAAACTTAAATGGCAATTTCCTAGAAGGTATTACAATCTGTTAAAACTGTTCAAAAACAAATTTAGATGACTCAGCTGCCAGTCATGCATTTCTAGAAAGTTCTCCTGTGTGGTGGGTACCTGGCAAGGAGCTAAAGTTCACCGTCCATCTAGCAGTTATTTTTAAAATCTGTGAAGAGTAAATACAATGAAACAGCATTAGGCTTTTTTTTTTTCTGTGCCACCTTTATTCTGCCTACATGCTCGTCCTTTGCTGCTGCAGAAGTTAATCTCTGTTTGCAGCTGTGTGTCCTTATTTAACTGCCTTTAAAAGGAGCGCGGAGCCTGAGTAGAGAATAAAGGAGTCTGTGGCCTCTAGGACACTCCTAGTTGCAGGCGTAATAGTGACACTGGAACCTGCCGCTTCAAAATTTTGTCTTTCCACTAGATTCATATGGTTTGTTAAACTTACCAGGTTGCCTGTTAGGAAACGATAGCGATGTGGAACACTGGGATTTTGTTGACTTACTGTGTACGGTTAGAGCACTAACAGATGAAACCTTCACCTATGGTTGGAATCACATGCAAACCCAGCGCAGTTGCGCAGCTCTTTGTCTCGTGATGCTTGCAGGGCTTGTATGCACTCTGCTGTGCAGGTACCAAAGAAAAACCCACCCCAAACGTTATCAGGGAGTTAAAATCTGTACCTATGCTGTTGTCCGAAAAAAGGATTTGTGGCTGGGTGTGCGTCAAGTCAGTCTTCACACAGGCAGGGAGATACTGCTGGTTTGTTTATTCAGGGTGGATCTACAGAAATCAAGCACATAGTTATAGGTACATTCCATATTTATACAGTCCAGGCTGTTACTTCTGCCTGTCAGTCACACATTTTTAACTACAGTTGGTTAATTCTTTACTCGCTTCAGTTTAAAGATACAGTACCTTCTGAATGCACCATGCATGCTCAGTGAGGAGTGTGCTTTATCTGGGGAGGGGTCTTTTGACTAGGGTGTGATTTTTAGTATCATAGATTATAATGAGCTAAATTCACCCGATGGACACAGTATATCACCCGAGGCTGTTTTAATAGGCAGTCTCTCCTTGCTGAAGTTCTCCCCTGCATTCCTTATGTCCAGTTACATCTCCAGTGGACCTTGAGTATTCTTGCCAGATTGACAGCGTGCGTGTTTCCTGTTCAAGATCTAGTAATTCCAGAACGTCCTTACTCTCAATTAATGTGAACCACAAAAAATAATCAAACCATTCTAAATTCCTGAATTACTTTTCAGCGCTGTGATGGGTCTGCTCAGGGTATGGCACTAAAAAAATGAATAGTAAGGATGGTTGTGTTTCTCCATGTGTGAGTATTAATTTCATTTCCTGCTTCTGCAGACTTACTCAAGGAATAAGTTAGGTGCGCAAACTTTAAGGCAATTAATTTTCCATCAGGAGCCTTTGTCATTCCTGTAGTTGTCTTCAATGGAAGAGTTACATAACTGGCATTGTTAAAGCAGTCACGTCTTTCATTTGGGAGGAAGAAGGTTTTGGAACTGGTACATCTCTGCATAGAGCCCCCACCTCAGAGAAAAAGTAGCATGTGTTAGGTTACTCTTCATGAAGCAGTGTCACAGATGATGCTTACTTACTATATATATTATTTTTTTAACATTATATAGATAGACCTTTAATGTTGCAGGTCAGCTTGTTTGCAGGTTAGGGTTATGGAACCGTGTCTGCAGTAGTTTGTTTGCTTTTCTGTTTATTCGTTTGCTTTTATTCAGTACTTTTAAAGTGTCAGTTTTAGCCTCATGTTTTTGATGTGGGTCTTACCTTCACAGTAATAACAGCATCCATCTGCATAGCACTCTATAAACCTTGCATCTCTTAGTCTTTCTTTGTTTAATAGTGACATGTAGTGGTTGCAGAATGCAGTGGAGTTTTAAGGTAATCTCATGCTAAGAGAACAGCTTAGGTTATTCATTAGTGAAAGAGTGCTGCCAAGCTATGAACGTGCACCTGCTACATGCTGGAAAACTGAAAAATCTCAACAAATCTGTGTCTCTGTGGTGCTGGCACATGACTCCTCAAAGAAGATGCTGTTTGCAATTCCTGGCCTCAGAGGCAGACATGGCAATAACTTAGGCTCAATTTGGGAAGGAAAAGGCATAATATAGGAGAAAGTTCCAAGTCCTTTACAAGGTCACTGCCATTTTTCTCATTCTCTTCAGTATTTTTACTGTCAGTATTATCTTGCTACCAAATAGTTTTATTTCGCCATATAAACATCTTAAACACCTTTGAAACTTCTCTGATACACAAGTGAAGATAAAAATGTTGACCATCAAATTCTGTGGTGAGATGCCAACCAGTTACAAAGTGATTGAGTCACTTCTATTTTCAAGTATTATCTGAAAAAAAACTGTGTTTTACAAAGATCTAATAAAGGGCTTTGGTTAATAATTATATCAAGTGGTAAATATGGGGGTTTTGCTGGTGACACAACACAGCATTTGTCCTCCTTGAAGCCTTTAGCTAGAAATGACATTTATTCACTGTGGATAAACACTGCTCTATGGTAATTCTGTATTTCTCACAAACAAAGCGACTTTAAATAAACCATTACATAGCCATACAAAGGTGATTGTAAAAATGTGTTGCCAGAGGAGATGGTGAGAGCTCACTGGGCTAGCATGAGTAGCAGTTACAAGTTATGCAGCTTCAAGTACAGAAGATTGGCATTGTGTTCTCAAGCCTGATTTTCAGAGGAATGTGTATATCTAAAATCAGTGCTCTCAGTTCACAAAGAGTTTGCAGTCCTCTAATCACTGGACACAAAGTGCAGTTTAGACCATGGAGTTTCAATGTTGAGGTAACCCCTGCACCAGATTCCAACTTCCCCAGAACTATTTCTGGCACGTATTAGTTGTATGTTATCATCACACAGTAATTCCCACTCCTACTTCCTTTTTTATGTTAGCTTAAAGCATACCGTTTTTTCCAATTTTTCCACAGCACTGCTGGATCCTGGAGTAATGTGAACCTTGATCTTGGAGGTGTTGTGAGCACAACCCTCTCAAACAGTCTCATTGCCCATGAATGCTGGCATGTGTGTAGATTGCCATAGCAGGTTACATCTTGATACAAAGATAGATCTCCCTGACGTTACCAAAAAATTGTTCAGAAGATAATTTGAAAGGCAGTCTAACAGCCAGGGTTTATCATACGGGTTTTTGTGACAGCAAGGCTTTACAAGCTTGTTTAAAAACTAGGAAAGATAGTTCTGCTTATGATGCAGATGATGTGAAAAATAAAATTGCTTCATAGATGCTACAGGAAGTGCTATGACTAACAAAGGTACTGATTCTTTTGCCTTTCTAACACTACAGCCTGAATAGAAAGATAGAAGCCCACTTCTGGAGGATAAAAGCAGATAGAAATAGAAAGTAAAAGCATCTGAGTCACTAAGGCTGTTGCCTTTGATGACAGCAAACAGCTGTAGTTGGAAAAAGCTGCACATCATGAGACCTGCATTCCTATCTTGCAGAAAATTCATAAAGTACTCCTTGAATAAAAAGAGAGAATTAAACATAGGATGTGATTTGAACCTGGGGAAAATACAAAATTGTCTTCCTGCTAGTGAGGAGGTTCTTCTGTAATGTTATTATGCCTTTGTTTCTAATTCTTACTAATACCTCGATTCCATCAGATCAAGTACATACCAATGACATTGTTTAATATAGAATTACAGTCTCTTTTTGTACTATTTGGTCATCTGTCTTTCACCTTTGACTTTGATTTTATCTTCATTGTGCAGTGTTCTTTAATACCTTGATTTCAAGCTTGTATTTGCAAGGAGGCGGTTAAGGTAAAACCGACAGGTTTATGGAATGTTTGTAACTTTAGAAATAAGAGTTTTAATTCAGGGAGGTAAGGGCAGGTAAGCACTGTACCTCAAGGTGAGTTTGCAGTGGGTTGTATGCTCCTGCCACTGTTTGCCTCTGTACAGGCACTGGAGTATCAGACATGGAATTTGTGTGTAATGCTAAATTTAGTCTTTCTCCCCTTTCCTTGATGGCTTTTAGGCTATCCAGTTTCTGCAGGCTAGCTGGTATGACTGTTTTTTTTAATACATTGTTGTATATATTACTTATTTTATTTTACACCTCCTGATAGCTGACCTCCTTCTCCATTGTCAAAAACTGAGTAAATTTTGCCAACAAAAATCTTGTCATGTCACACCAAAACACATTTAAA
This sequence comes from Heliornis fulica, assembly GCA_013399135.1. Classification (NCBI taxonomy): domain Eukaryota; kingdom Metazoa; phylum Chordata; class Aves; order Gruiformes; family Heliornithidae; genus Heliornis; species Heliornis fulica. The sequence goes on along the minus strand of VXBZ01009843.1, from coordinate 13,340 downwards.
AAAATCTTGTTTCCATGTATTTTATTGGTGGTTACATTGTGACAGTAAAATATTTGAGTGATTTTTTTTTAATGTTAACCTGAAAAAATAAATCTCTGAATTTTTTCTACTTTGCTGTCAGATCTCTTTTTCTATCTGATTCCTTTCAGCTATCCCATCTCTGAAGTCTTTTGGGAATCAGTTTGGAACTTGGCTTGAATAATTTACTTTTGAGTAAAAATGTGTGTTGGAAAGTAAAAGTAAATTATGCTAAAAATCTATATCTTTGAAAATTCTACACTGATTTTTTCCCTTTCCTGCAAAAATGTATGTTCTTGTCCCAGAAGGAACAAAATACAGGAAAACAAAACATTTATAACTTACAGAGTAGTAGGCATGTAAAAAAATACGCTACAAGCTAAAAATACTCTGTTCAAAAGTCTGGTTCTTTTTTTTAAGATTTTTTCCTGCTATTTCTATACACCATATGGGTGATTTCTATTTCTTCTCTCCTGGAGACCATCCCACTCCCATCCCACTCCCCTGCCCTTCCACCCTGTAGTTTTCACACTCTGTCAGGAAACTCAGTTGTGGGAGTGAAAGATCTGGGACTTACTGCTAAAGAAACAGATGATGTCATTCAGGAGGAGCTAAAGTACTTGTTTCAAATATTGCTAACTCAAAGTAGATGAGCTTGCATTGTGTTTGGAAGAAACTGCAACGTGTAAGAAACTTTTCAGTCAACTATTTGCTATTAACAAAGTTCAGTAATATGCTCTTAATTTGTTAATTGTTTCCCCTTTCTAGTCTGAAACTTTATTGCAGGTTCATAACATTCACTAAACTAACGTGAAGGTTCTGTGGTTGAACTAGACAAACACAAATGTGTACATGAGTTTCTTCACAGATTTGATTCTGCGGGGGCAGTCTCTGGTCCCTGTGTAGTGTTTTGTTATTGCCACTGCATGAAAATTAAACATTAAAAATCGTTCTAAATTAAAATTAAGAATTAAAAATTTCAATTAAAAATAACCATTTCATAGCATTTTTTGATAGATAAGTACTTTTGTTAGGTTTCAGTTGAGCTAGTTCCACAACAGTTTTTTCTTTATTGGAACTTTATTGTTAAAATACAAACCAGAAAAAATAGTGTCTGTTATACTGCAAAGAAAAATCATTCCAACATTTCTGCAAACATACCTTTGTGTTCACCACTTGGTGATGGTTATGTAGCCTGAATTGTGACCAGGTTTCCAATCCACGAGTACATGAGTGAGCATCCTCATGAATAATCTTGAGTTCATACAATTAGACTTTACTTATGTGGACAAATGATGTCTCCTGATTCACACACTGTAAGCTGTATTTTTCTGAGTATCCTGCATTCAGGAGGATGATTGCTTTGGAGAGTCTGGCATAAAAGAATTGTGAGCGTTTCTAAAATGGTGTGTTGACATTTGTGCAAACGTTTTGAATCTCCTTTTGCGCGCTGTTTCCTTTGAATATCAGACTGTCAATCATATAGGTTTCCTGGTTTGCTAACTGAAAAGCTTACCAAAAAAACCCCAAAAAACAAAAAACCCCAGCCCCCCCCCAAAAGGCATCCTCACTGTGAATAAGAAATGTTTGTGATGCTTCCTTGTTTTTTGTCACTGAGGAGTCAGTGGTCTGCAGTACCACTGACACCGTTTCATGGTTTGTAATTATTTTTTGAAAGGCCTTAATCTTTGTCCATGTCATCTCTTGACAAGCCCAAAGCCACAGTGGATCTTACTGCTTCTTCTCTAGGACCGGTGAGCAGAAGTGTTTGTCCGTTTCCTGTGTTCCAGATTGGAACATTACTGGCTTGTAACATTGAACTGTTTTGTGAGCTGATTTTCATGTAGGAAAGATAAAATTAATAGGATTGAAGACATCCTGACTACAAACTGAAAGAAACATTTATGTACTGACTTAAAAAAAAACTAAATTATTTTCTTCTCATGTTTTATTTCAAATTTAAACAGATTAGAGGTGTAAAACAGAGCAAGTAAATAGTCAGGAAAAGGAATGTTACATTTCTTTCTGCACTTCTCATACCAGGACACTGTCTTCAGGATTCAGTTAAAGATAGCTGTAACGGAAACAAACAAAAAAAACCCCAAATATTTCATTACTGCTTTCTAGGCAGATGACTGTCTTCTTGAGGGGAAACGATGTTGAACTGGAAGGAGCAGCAGTGCTGCTCAATAGAAAACTTGAAAACTATTGAACACTGTAGAAAATCTTTGAAAAGGTTTGTGTGCAGTTTTTCCACCAGTTTTCATGTCCTGATTTACTGAATGCTGCTCATTTTCTGTTAGCATGTTTCTAAAACTTCTAAGCCAAATTCTTATCTGTGAACAGCAAAATAGTGTACCTTGGCTTCCTTGTAGTTTGTCTGCCCTTACATAACACCACACCTTTCTAATTTTAATTGTTCACCTACCAACCCCGTCCCTTTGTTTCCCTTTCCTCAAAATGTCCCCACCGGAGTCCCAGATCTCCTGGGACTGTCCCTATCACTGCTGCCTGTGGCAGAGGCAGAATTGTCTGTTCTTAGGGCTGAACTGGTAGAAGGGTTTGAGCAGGAGGCCAAGTAGAGCTGTCCTGTAGCTCAAGTGGGAAAAAGGACTGAGTTTGCATGTTCTCCTTGTCATTTGCATAGTGGAGAACTTTGAAGCTACTTCCAGTCTGTCCAGTTTTAAACAAACATGGAACAGATTGAGAAAAGAAAGAATGGCAGATGCTACTGCATAAGCCTTTCTTTTAGCCAGCTTAAAAATCTTCACTGTATAAGCCTGATGGTAGTAAGTGTAAGAATCACACACCATTTGAATTTCTGTAGTTAAAGTTCTTTTCATTAATTTTCAGCATGTGTTATTCCTCTAAAAGAGGAATATTTTAATGCAAATACTTTACATTCAAAGTTGAATCAATTTCTGGGAGGGAAAAAAAAATTTACTTTACTTTTAAGCATCGAGTGGGAGGATATTACTAGCAATACCAATATATGGCCTGCAAGAGTGTTCATAAACAAAGGAGCCAACACTAAGCCAAAGAATAGATTCCTTTCTTTAAAACTGAAGAGATTTCATTACAGCTCTTGACTTTTTTTTTCCCATTTTCATCCCTGTAGCAGAATTTGAGAGTCCAGCAGTCAGTGGGATTCACGTGTACTCATATGTTACAAAAAGAAACCTATTTTTGCTGTTTCCTAAGGGAGTTCTGTAGTACATCTTAATTTATTTTAATTTTCAGTAAGCTGTGGTTAACAGTTTAGTTTACTTTGACAGCTAGGAAAGCCTGACTGTGTCCCAGCACGCTCTGCTTTCTCTTGCCAGGTGTCTGCAGATCTTAATGGAACTTCTGGTGTAAAATGCAAAAGCTTCAGTTTTCTGCTTTCTGATATATGGGCTCAAAGTGGATTCAACCTGAATTCATGGATTCTGTCCGAACTATGTATTCCAGAAATGCTTTTCAACTAATTCGTTGGAATTAGTTAACAATTAGTCTTGTCCTTACTTTTCATTAGAGTAGATTAAGATTCCTCCTCATTCTTAAATTGCAACCATATGCAGGAATCAGAAAACATAAAGCTTGAGAATTTTGTGGGCTGGTACAGGAAGAGCAGTATGATAGTGTTATACCCATGGCTGTCAAAGTTCTGTGGAAAGTAGCAATAAACCAGGTTCAAGCTAAGCTTTTGCCATTGCTACATGTATTACAGTTCCCATACATTCTGTGCAAGATTCTCTTTAAAACACACCAAAAATACTTTAGCAGACATAAACTTAAGAAAAAAAGATTGCAAATGAAAGGAATTATATATGTCATACCCCAACTAAGATATAGGAGATATTTGCCTGGAAAGATGGCTTTATGGTCTAATACAGCTTTTAAAAAGGATGCAGGTGCCTAACATGATTTTTAAAAGTAGTCTCAGTGAATGTCACTGCTAAGGTCAATGCAAAAGCTACTGTGGGAAGTGTACTGCTGTGTATGAGAACAGGTACTTTGCAGATCTTTCTGACATTGCAGCTATATACAAGATACATGTTTTGTATGTGGCTTTAAATGTAGGAATCACAGAATCTCCTGAGTAGGAAGGGACCCATAAGGATCATCAAGTCCAACTCCTGGCTTCACACAGGACCAGACAAGTCAGAGCATGGGACTGAGTGCATCATCCAGACACTTGTTGAACTCACCCAAGTTCGGTGCTGTGACCTCTCCACTGGGGAGCCTGTTCCAGTGCTCGAACACCCTCTCAGTAAAGAGCCTCTTCCAAATATCCAACCTAAACCTCCCCATAATAGCTTCATGCTGTTCCCTCAGGTTCTACTACTGGTAACCAAAGTAACAGACATCAAAACTGAATCGAGCTGACATGAGATCAGATTCTGTTGTTCCATTGTTTTTATTGGTGCTGTGAGTTTGTGCGTGTGATCATATGTTAAAACTGAATTCTAAATATATATGAAAGTGAATCAGTCTTGAACATTGATCAGGAGTGTGCAATACAACACCGTGTGTGCAGTACCTATTTGTTCTCCCTGCTTCTGACAGTTCTGTACTCTCAAATGTGTGTGGTTCTGTTACATGGCAAGATCTTCTTTCTTAACATTTATTCAATAGGAATTTAAACAAGATAATCATGATAATTTTTCAGTGGTTCATAAATTAACTGAATGAATCTGTATCAACAGATTTATTACACCTTTTGTATTTTTGCAAGAAGAGAAGTAGTACAGTTTTAAAGTTTATTTTCTTATGTAGAACTTCCAGTTTACCTGTTTAATAGAGGTCAAGTCTTTAAAAAACAGAGTGTATCTTTTTATTTTGTCACTTGTAACAACTTTCTTTTGTAGCGTGATAGATTTACTTCAGCAGTAGCTTCTTACTCTTCTGTTCAAAGGTATCTGGTTTCTGTTCATTTCATTCAAGGATAGGTCTGCTTTTAAACTGTGATTTTTTCTGATGAATTGGCTTTAGTTAAGGTCACCTAAAATAAAGGTAATTCATAATCTTTGAAATTACTGAACAGATTCTGGAAGAGAGAAAATGTTTATGACTCATGGCTGTTGGCAAATTTCTAACTATAAGATGTATTTGGGTTTTTTAAGTCCAGCCAAATTTTTCAGAGATCAAACCTGATGTTACTGACAAATAGGAATAATGGGTATGTCAGTAAGCTTTTAAAATTGCATGTGCTTTATATCTCACAAGTACATGATAACTAATTCTTTTAACAGTTGGTTTATTATTCCGAGGGAGAAGTTACGGTAGTTTTTACACACACCTCACACCTTCCCTGTTACTCATATATAACTTTTGTCTGAACAAGTAAAGGAAGTAACAGAAATATGAAGTAAAGATGTCCTCCCTCATACATCATACATATCCTGGGTATAAGCCAAAATAGATAATAGAGTTACTGAAAGTTCTTGTATTTAAAGTTATTTCCATCTAGATTGTGGAAGAGTAGTTTAAACATAATTTGAACTACCTAAACTTTTTAAGCAACCACTTCTATGTAAACACATTTTAAAACATGTTTTTAAAATTTGAGTATCTGGAAGAAGTTATCTTCCACAACCCCACACAGACCAAATGTCATACCCTTTTCCCCTACAGGTATTATATTTTTGGCAGTAGTCATTTTAATATTCAGATGTTGTTGGGGTGTGTGTGGGGTAAATCCTATTATTTTTCATTTATCTTTTTAGTCCTACTGGTATATAGCTGAATAGTATTTTCCATGTAAAAATGCCTGAAATGCTCTATTCTGGAAATAGACAAGCTTGATTGAATTGGAAATGCTTTGCAGACATATTCCTAGAATCCCTCTATATACCTCAGGAGCAAGGGTAAATCCAGAAGGAACTTCTATCAGTAGCCTGTACCTGGAGGTTGTAGAGGGGAGGCAACACCTCCAGAGTTGTTCACACAGTAATCCTGATAAAGTCTTTTCCCCTTCGTGCTTACTTCTCTTCTAGTTTGTTTCATGTTACACAGATAGCAAATATAACAAAACTAATTGTGGTTTAATGCTGGTGGTCAACATAGTGTGACCCGATCCATCTCTCACCAGCCCCTGTGGGATGGGGAAGACAATTGTAAGGGTCAGAATGAGAAAACTCATGGATTAGGATAAAGACAGGTTAATAGGGACAGTGAAAGCTTTGTGTGCAGTGCACCAACCAGGAAATTCATTAACCCCTTATCGTAAGCAGGTATTCAACTGTTCCCAGTAAAGCAGGGCTCCATTGCATGTAAGGTTACTTCTGAAGGCAAATGACATCACTCTGAGTGCGTCCCCAGCCATCCTTCATGTGGTATGGGATATCCTTTTGATCGGTTGGGGTCAGCTGCCCTGGCTGGTGGGGTAGCATGAGAACCAGGAAAGGCCTTGGCACTCTGTAAGCACTGCTCAGCAGCAGCTAAAACATCTTGGTGTTTTCAGCGCTATTTTGGTCACAAATCCAAAACAAACCTCTGTACAAGCTACTAAGTAGAAAATGAAGTCTGTCCCAGTACAAACCCCATCCTCTTCTGTACCATTTACATCATGCTCAGGTCCCACATGTGGATGTGGATACATAGTTATCCACACACCCCCCACACATCCCTTCCTGTCCCATGATGTACACACAGATATTGTTTCCTTACTATAATTCTGGTAAAATTTCTGTTGAGTTTATGACTTCATGCTCCATCTGTTGTGATCACTCAGGCCCTAAGAGATTGTGGAATGCATGGAGTTACTGTAACCAGAGCAAGCTCACATGGGGTCACTGCTTCTTCTAAGGCTTGTTCAGGTGGTTCCTGCTATAGCACTTCCCGTAACATACAACTCAAATCATGGCTTACAATTTAAGCAATTTAAAGGTATGGGTATTACAGTGCCTGCACATCCCTTTGGGTCAGGCTATAGGGTTTAACATTGCAGTGAACTCCTGATTTTGGCTTTGTTTCTATGTAGGTTCCCTCCCACTAGGCTATATAGTCCTTCAAGAAGTGCTGTAATGCGGATCCTCTCCATCGAGTACAGTCCTTCAGGAGCAGAATGCTGAAGTGTGGCTACACCAAGGGACCACATGTGCTGCCAGAAAACCTGCTCCTTTATGAGTTCCTCGTATTCATGAGGCCATACCCTTTGATAGGAGCTTGCTGTGGTGTGGGCCCTCCACAGGTCACAGCTTTCTTCAAACCATGTTCAAATGCTCTAGTGTGGGGTCCCTACTGCTGAGATTTCCTTTATCTCTTTTCCATATGGGTCTTATGTTGCTCAGTTGTTAGCTAAGTTGAATTAGAATCAGTGACTTGGATTTTGTCTTCTACTCTTCTCATTATCTTTTATTTAATTAAGAGGCGTTGTTATCTGAGCCATTTGGAACAATGAAAGACTGCAACATTAGTTTTGTAATAAAGTAACAAACGTCTGTTGAATTATTTTTGTTAAGTGAAGTTGCTTGTGACTTTTATGAGCCTGCAATGCTGTAAATTTCACTTTAACTGTATCACTTAGGCTGGATCTGTGGGAGAATATTCCTGATTTTAATCTGGTGGCTGTTAAGAATGTCCTGCATACAATTCAAGGCAAACAAGTTCTCTATTTTTTTCAAGGTGGGAGGAGAGATGCCAGCAACCCTCTCCCGTACGTTTCTCTAAAGTAAAATATTCTGCTAGAAGAATATTTCTTTCCTTTATTGTGAATAGTCCCCTTTACAACATCCATGTAGTCGTGTGCTCCTTTTGAAGAAAATTTATTTAGGTGGGATTTTCCAGTGTGTGTGTGTGTGTAGTTTTGGGGAGAGCTGGATAGTATTTGCTTCCTGTTTTGGTGTTAAGCGAATAGGAAATACGGAAGTAATCACTGCAGCTTAACTCCAACATATGTCCTATTTGGTGTCAGTGAGCAGCTCACATGGCTCCACAGTCTCAGCAGTGGCATAGTAGGTCTGTGCTCACAGGTGCTCTGAGCAGCAGCTGTGCTCCATCACTTGCTGCCTGTGCTGTGAATTCAGCTGTTCACATAATCACTCCCTAATATATTTTGGTTAGAATGGGCCAGTATAAAAAAGATTAATTGCCAGATGTGGTGGGTTGACTTTGGTTCACCATCGGGTGCCTAGCCAGACCTTCTGTAACTCCTCCGCCATCAGGGAGGCGTAGAGGAAAAATGCAAAATAAAGATAATGGGTCAAGATAAGGAGAGGGACATAACTCACCAACTACTGTCACAGGCAAAGCAGACTTGATTTAGATAAATTAGGTTGATTTTTTTTCCAGTTAAATAGAGTAGGATAATGACAAATAAGAAAAAATCTGCAACCATCTTCCCTCCACCAGTCCCTGTACAGATGAGGAGGGGAAGTGAGCAGCCTTGGTGGGAACCCGGCCTCCAGATCATTTACCAATTGGTTCCTCTGAGAAATAGTTAATCTAAACTATTGCAAATCAAAACAGACCACAGCAGTGAGAAATAAAAACAATATTAGAACGCTCCTCCCCATCCCTCCCTTCTTCCTGGGCTCAACTTCATTCCCAATTTCTGTACCTCCTCCCTTGAGCAGCACAGGGGAATGAGTGTGTGTTTGTGTCAGTTCATCATACATAGTCTCTGCCACTCCTTCCTCTTCATGGGTAGACCTCCTCACACTCTTCCCCTGCTCTAGCACAGGGACCCTCCCAAGGGGAACAGTCCTCCACCAATTTCTTCAACGTGAGTCTTTCTCATGGGCTATAGTTCTTCATGATCTGCTCCAACGTGGATTTCTCCTATGGTGTGACCATAGGACCAAACTGCTCCAGCCTAAGTTCTGCAGAGGTTCCCAAGTCCTGTCAGGAAACCTGCTGCAAGGTGGGTTTCTCTCTCCATGGGCCACAGGTCCTGCTAGGAGTCTGCTCCACCATGGGCTTCCCAATGGATCACAGCTTCCTTTGGGTGCATCCACCTGCTCTGTTGTGGGGTCATCCACGAGCTGCAGGTATAATCTCTGCTCTGCTGAGCTTCCATGGCCCTCTGTGGGCCGCAGGGGGACAGCATGCTCTGTCTTCTCCAGAGTCAACAGCGGAATCTCTGCATTGGTGCCTGGAGCACCTCCTCTCCCTCCTTTACTGATCCTGGTGTCTGCAAAGTTTTTTCTGACATCTTCTCATTCCTCTCTCTGGCTGAGAAAAATGCTGCTAGTCCTTTTGGTTTTGGTTTTTTTTTTTTCCCTCCTTGAATACGTTGTCACACATGTGCTACCACTGTTGTTGACTGGCTTGGAGCCAGTCAACAACAGTGGCTTGGCCAGCATTGAGTCTGTCTTGGAGCTGGCTCTTGTTGGTTCTGTCAGACACAAGGGAAGCTTCCAGCAGCTACTTGCAAAAGCCCTCCCCCTGCTACCAAAACCTTGCCACACAAACCAAAACACCCATTCATGGTACAGAGTCTTTAAAATCTTCTTCAACATAGGTCCTTCCTCCAGGCTCCAGTTCTTTGTGAACTACTCCAGAGTAGGTGCTCTTTGAGAGTGTGCTCCTTCAGGAACAGACTGCTCTACCGTGTGGCTGTAGTTCCTGCCAGGAGTGTGCTCCTGTATGTGGTCTTCTCCACAGGCTGCAGCTTCTGCCAGAAGCCTGCTCCAGTGTGGGCTTTTCAAGAACTGCAGCTTCTTCAGGGTAC
>VXBZ01009841.1:488356-506707 GCA_013399135.1 Heliornis fulica | reverse complement strand
ATAATAATATATAATAATATATAATGGTTTCCAAAGTATCCAGAACTGTCATAGTCTTCATAACTAAGTGGTTCTTCTATAGGAAGGAAGACTTAATTGTCTTTTGGACTCCCTTGGGTATGTAATTTCTTTTTAATTTATAGTTTGTTTAATCAAGTGATGAATCCTGTGTTTTTCCTGCTGCAGGTTGTAAACCACTTTGCTACCATCTTGATTTCTCTTTCTTATTTAAAGGGAATTTTGGCAGAGAAGAAGCAGGAAAATGCTTCCGTAACTGGCTATGTTTGGGAGGAAAAAGTGTGTGAACGAACTCATTCCCATTTGTTTCATGAAACCAAAGAGCTTAAATGCTTAGAAGACTGCATGTTGTGACTGTTGAGTGGAAGGAGGTATCTCCCTGTATGCATGTTACCAGGGTGTAACTGTAGATCGAATGACATTGAATAGTCTCTTCCCTTTGAATTTTCCAATTTCTTTTAAGTGAACTGACTTTCTATGTGCCATTCCTAGCTCTACCCAGGACTTTCTAAGAAATTGTGGTATTTAAGCTTGTTGCCAAAATTCTAATGAGTGGTGAGCCCCCCCCCCAAATAAAACCACCCCAAACCAAGCAAAACAAACAACAAAATTTTTGTTATATGAATTCAGAGTGATTGTACAGTACATTACTGGAGTGGGAAAGGACTGAAATTGCTCCTTATGCTCATTTTTCATTGTATGGGTGGACTTTGGTAACTCAAAATGACCCAAAGTATTGTTACCAAGAACTCAGCGGTAGGGAATACTTTGGACTGTGGCATGTCTTAAACCCTTCCTTCTTCAGAATTCAGAAGCCTTCCTTACATTCGTTTGGGATTCTCCGTTTTTCTGGAATTGCCTGTTACTGGGGAGAGCTAGAGAAAAAGCCATCTCATTTTTTGAAAATACATCCAAAAGAACCTATTTTTAGTCTAGAAGTTCTGATGCATCTCACCAAATTTTAGGTACCTAGGTGAGGGGCAAAAAAGGAGTCGCATACTCAGTTCTTTCAGTTGGACATGGAAAGTGAAGGGGAACATTAAATTGTTCACACCACCTCTGGTTTTCTTGGAACAATTTAGATTTTTACATAGGAACCAGGTATTCTCATAAGATTAAAACTCTGGCCTGAAAAATCATATTTGCTAAGAGATGTCAGTGCTGATGGATGGAGAAAAAAAGCATCTATTGGACTTCCCAAAAGATGTTTAACTTCCACTGATTTTAATGGGACTCTGTGAATACTTTGATATCTAATGAGATTCCTCAGTAATTTTGGAAACTATGTATGCAAACCTGAGTTTCACTGAAAGCAAACAGAATTTATTACATTCAAAACCAAGTCGTACAAGAAAATAAAAATGTGATGCTTTTGACAGCCCAGTAGGCTTTCCAAACTTGAACCTTTGCCCACTTACTTCTTAGGGCAATTGGATCTTCAGTTAAATCAGGATGCTTTGGATCCTATAAAATCATAGGATTTTATGAAGAATAAAATTACTTAAGAAAATAAGCAAATTCCTCAATGGCAGACCTGCACGTGAGCATTACCTAATGAGCAGAGATTCAAATGTAGCTAGGAACTTTCTCAACACCTGATTGCTTGAAGTGGGAAAGGTAACAAATGTAAAGCAATTTTTTGCCTAGATGGTTATATTCTTTTCTATATACTTTCTTCAGACACAGGAGTTTGGGACTGGATTTTTGTTCAATAAAGTATGCCTGCACTTATGTTATTGCTATTTCTAAATGTGATGTCTCATTCCTCCTTATGTGGAGCTCCACAATTCCATTTTATTGTGCAAGTGAAGTGATCCTTGCTTTGCTCAGAGCTTCACTGGCATCATGAGAGTGTAGTGCCAAGGTGTAGAAGCTCCCCTTGTAGAGCAATTTGCAGGATTCAGCATGAACTTGCATGTGTTTGTCTTTCTTGCAGTTGAAATATGCTATTTATCCCAAAATAGCAACATCAGTAATCTTTAAGTAGGATATTACAAAAATTGAACAGTGATATGTCCATGATACACAGACACTGTATGCTGTTATAGTTATTAAACATATTTCAACAATGCAAACATGAACAAAAATGGAGATATATTCTGATATAGTGATTTTTTTTCTAGGCATGTTAATATATTTTGATATTTTTAAAAATTATTATGGTTATATTTGCTGTTACTCTACCCCCTTCCCTTGTAATTTTAAATATCAATATTTTATATCAATATTAATATTTTAATATCCAGACAATATTATTTCCAGTATCTCTTTCAGCAGGATATTTCAACAACACAAATCTGTGTCACAACAGTGTTTCTATTAAAAATTTTCTTACACATTATAAAAAGCTACCAATGAATGCAATAGTGACATGAGAACTTTGCATTACAAATAAATATACCAATAAATCCTGACTTGTTCATAGAAGTGACATACTTCTCGGTATAATTCACCAAAAATAAAGCCTCGGTGCACCATGACAATGAAAGTAAGTTCTGCAAGGGGGTCTTTGGTAAAGCTTTATTTTATTTATTATAATAGGAGAAAATTAAATAAATGCTAACTGCTGCAATGAATGAAATTATTTTGATTCTGAATATGATATGCTTAAATTTTGCATACCTGATAAATGTCTTATTTCTGTACTCAGGCATGATCATTAAATTTTTAATTAGCTTAGTACTGAATTAATTTATTCCCGAAGTAGCACTACAGACATGTTACTTGCTAAAGCAGCTGTCCCACCACTCCTTTAAAATATTTTTGATGCATTTACCAAAACAATAACTTTGTATCTTGCTTCCTATGACTGTGACAAAATGTTGATAAATTTAAGTAGTTTGTGCTTGCCAAACACCGAATATTATTTTTGAGGTTTGCTTTCTTTCAGAGTAAAAGCAAAAGCCTCTATTGAATGTGCAATGGAAGCAAGCATTTTTCCAGTTCAGCAGTTTCTGCTGAAATGTAAACAATTGGGTTTTTTCTAGAGGAGAGTAGCATGGTCCATAACTCTGACAGCTAGTAGTAGTTTAGTTTACTGCTTCTACCACCTGCCTTCTGGCTTAATATTGGAAGCAAGAAGCATGCAATTAAGTATGAGGAAATGAAAATAAATGACACTGTTCATTGCACATTACAAAGTGCCTGGCAGAAAGAATGCAGCTTGCCTGGACCCAGTGACCCCTGGGGAAAACATGTCTCGTGCCTGGGAAAATGCCAGTGAATCAGACGCTGACCCTGGTTTTATCTGTTATCAAGCTCTTTGGTTTCCTTCTTAGGGATTTTAATTTATTATTTTTTTTTTACACTTATAGTGACCTTCTGAAAAATCAGGGAGATATTAAATATAGTGAAACATGTGCTTCCTGTGCAGAGGCTACACGACACCAAGCATGCAGGTGTGTCTTCTTAATAATTTCTTTCTTGAGAAAAGTTATTTGGATTAAATCCTTATTTAGATCAATTTGAACTGATTATTAAATTCTAAGTCTAATTCTAGAGGTGAATAGCTTTTTAAAATTTTGATCCCATCCAAACATCAATATTGCATTGAGTGCAATGCTACTGGGCATATAACTCAAACCCTCCCCTCACCCAGAATCTGAATTCTTAAAGCCTGTTTAAAATGCCTGCTCTGTGAAAGCTATACCTTTTCTTCTATACATGGCTCATAATGTTGTTAGACCATAATAGTAATAACTGGGTTTTAGTCATACATTGTAAATTGTCTAAGCACCTTTACAAAGCTGAGTAAACATTATCCTAATCTTACTGAGTAGGAAGAAACTGCACCATAGAGAAATCTGGTTGCTTGCTCAGAACACATAGCACATCAAAGAGTACTTGAAACTGAGATACCCACTCTAGCAAGAAAATAAAGGGTTTAAAATAAATCATGTTGTTGTGCTGCAGAAGTCAGATTAATCTGATCCCAGATGACTCTCAAGTGTGAATTCGGCCACCACTATCTGATTTAGGTTGCCACATATACATGGTGGGGAAGTTTTCATAATGAAAGCAGAAGCATTAGACACTTTCACGCCTTTGTGTTCTGCTACAAAGCTAGAACTCAGAAGAAGCTGAAGTTTGTAAAATTTTCAGTGAAGCTAAATAACCAGGCAATATTAGGAAACAGATAATTTCAGGTAGAAATTCTGCTGAGATTTTGTTGTTTTTAATTATTTCACCTTAAAGAAAGGAGTATCTTGGTAACTTGGTGGGTATTATTTCGAGTATTTTTTTCCCATCCCATAGTCCGAAGTAAAAGGGTGCGAATTCAGAAGGAATTGAAACATTATAAGGATTCACAGACTATCCAAATCAAAACCACTATCTTTCACATTTTTGGCCATATGCAAGTACATTGATTCTCTCTCATTAATATTACATGCATACTCTGTAGAAGGGCTTTTTGTTTGTTTTTGTTATATCCACATTTTAGGTAAGTTTCCTATGTTCTATGAAAGGTAGTCTTCCCTATTACACTTCCAAATATGACTTTTTAGACCCCAATAGAAGTAAAGGGTATTTGGATGTCAGTCTCTGCTAGTTAAAAAGCATGTCTTAACAGAGATGCTTTCTATCCATAGTCCTGAACAACATAAAATATGGTTGACAGCTATATTACCACACTGCAGATTGCAAAGCAATTCACATTCACACTTCTAAGTGCCTCTCCTTTCAAGACTTATGGATGTATGCCAAATTACTTGTATTGTGGTATATGGCCTTCTATATGTACTTTATAGAATAGGCCTTTGGTTTCCATTAAAATCAATGAAGTAGAGCCCAAAAGAGCTTTTCTGAAGTGTATACTTGATGTCAGGCAAGGTTAATAATAAAATACGTCATGTAGAATATGCATCTTCAACATATTTCATTGTTTATCTTTAAGATGGTATTTTCTGTGTTTAGGATGGAAACTCCAGTGCTATATTTAACTGTTGTGAAGGGTTAAGTTCAGCTTTCACTGCCCTCATTAGTGTCTCTGTAAAAAATGAATATAAGATTTCATACCCTATTTAGGCAGTGTAATGGACCAGCAGCCATTTAAAAAGCCTAAAGTCCTGTTTTAACAAAGCTATCATTGTTATCCCAAATGAAATGGGAAAGACATAAGATACCCTCCGATGCTATTTCATCTAGACAAATTAGTGACTATGCTATGTCATATTGCCTCATTCGTAGTCACTAAGTTAACAAATTTCAATGCAGCATTTCTTCGCTGTTATGAGAAAAGTTAAAACAGATTATCAGCAGGGGTGGTAAAAGAATACAATTAATAATTATTAAAATATTAGTATGATTACTCTTAGTCATATTACTATGACAAATGAGGCAAATGGATAGATTTTAAAAATAAAGACCTATGAGAAACCCGTGTGTTAGTGACAAACCAATATTTTTTTTTGCAACAAGAGATATTTAAAGACATACAAGTTAACTGTGGACTCCAGTGAATTTAGTGAGTCTTATGCAAGATTGACTTGAAGGGGCAGAGGAGTAGAAAAGGCATAAGGCTGAGTTTGTGATGGTGGAGGCTACATTGCCTCTTTCTATTTAGTTACTTACTTTTTCAGTTGAATTGTTTTAAATTTCCCAGAGGCCTGCAGTACCTAGAGGAGAGTGGCGATGCAGTTTTAAATTTGCCTTGAAATTTGGAGAACAAAAAAAGAAAAATATGGAAATCTCTATCACTGGCTGTTGTTGGTAAATGCAGAATCTATAGTTTTTGTTTTGGTTTTGGTTTTGTTAAAAGAATGTGGTTTGCCAGAGTAGGGCAGGTTCAAGGTGAGCTGTTGACTTCTGTTTTCATATAAAATTATCTTTTTGTATCCCAGAGTCTTTGTCTGTTGCATTCTCCACAGGGTAAATGAATTCCATGCAGTGTTTTTCACTTTAATTGTAGCATATGTTAAAACTCCTGACCTATGTCTCAAAGATGTTCTCTAAAATCATGTTCTGTGGTTAGCAAACATCCGTGTATCCATTTGTCAAAATAACTTGAAAGAAATGATAGGGAACAGGTACCTAAATATTCTGCAGTAGTTGCATTATATAATTCTCCATAAGTAAATTTGAAAATTAAGCAAACTGATGCCCTGTAAAAGATTGTTGGTCTAATTAGTAAGACAGAGAGTATACTGGTTAATTTCAAAACACAGGAAAGAAATTTCTAGAGATTAAATATAACTTGTAAGAATTACTATACTGAGACACACTTCCTCGTATCTCTGAAATTAACCTGTGTATGAGTAGGCTATAGCAAACAGTGCAAGTATGGTAAGGTCTTTCATTTAATATGACCACGTATACTCATCAGCAGTTTCTGGCAGTCCTAACCTCCATGAGTTTATCTAATCTCTTTCAAAATCTTGAATGCCAGAGCAAGAAATTTTGTCCACTGAAGTGGTTAAATGGAAAATCTCACCTTTTATGCTTTCTTCTTCACCATGCTAACGATTCAGCCATGATTACGTAAGCCTTTTCTGCAGGGTTTGGCAGCTCTAAACATCCTAAACTGTGGTGACAAAAATCAGTATAAGTACCCAATGTGAGGCTGTAAGCAGCATAAAACCAAAGAAAAGGCAGAAAATCCAAACTTATGAAAAACATTGCAGCTATTCCTTATGTTAAAATAACTCATCATTTTAGAAAACAGGTTAAAGAGGTCAGTAATTCTTTGCACAGGCTTTAATTTGCAGGTCAACCAGATGCTGGAGACTAGGAAATTGTGCAAAAATAAGATGTCTGAAAAGCTTTAGAACTTGCATTAATGCAAGATGCATGGTTGAGTCTATAGGAAATTACTTGCAGCATGCAGTGAACAGAGGAAATAAATTTCAGCTCAGTTCTACTGATTCTAAGATTGAATTCTGCCCAGATTGCTGGAGAAACCCTATAAAATAGGGAAAACTATGGCATAACAGTGACTGACATCTGCAGCAATCCTGAGATAAAATGTGGATACCAGATATTATTTCCCAGTCATTACTAGTTCACTGGTAGCTCACTCACTGCTCTGGAGACTGCAAGCCAGATCTCCAGCAGCTGACAAGAAAAGAAGATATGAATGTAAGGAAAACACATCAAATTCTTACTTAAAGACCTTGGCATGTCATGCAAGGACATCCTGCCAGAATATCTTAAGAATAGCTCTCTACTTTCTCTACTTTTGACCTCTGCTCTTAGCCCCCAAAAGCTGAGCAAGTCCAGATCTGTGGTATATAAAAACCCAGTGTGTCTTTAAAAAAGTTGAAATGAGCTTATACGCTTATCCAACAGAAACAATGAAGCCAGCTCTCTTCATTTTTGGTTTAGCTGGAAAACAGAAACCAGTCATGGCTGTTGGCCACCTTCTGCAAAATAATAGCAAGGCCAGCATTCAAATAAACATGGCTGGTGAATCTGAGGATGCTGCAATACTTCCACAGTGTACACATAAGGACGATATACTGTGATGTGAAGTACACCTCAGAAGCTTGTCTTGCATTTACGGTCTCAGAATTGTGAGGGAAATGAAGTATTTGCTATTGGAAAATGAGTATACGACAGTCTTGAAAACAGGTCTTGAAAAAATACTGGGAGGTGGTGGTTGTTTACAGTGAAAAAGAAAACTCTCCTCAGAGTACATAAAGTATGATGTATTAGCATAATATTGTCATCGAATATCAAGTGTTATAATATTTTATATTTTTCTCATTGGTGTTCCATAAACATGCAACAATAGCAGGTTAATACATCAAATGTATACATAAAGTCTTCCCACTGTACATAACTGTTCCATATATTACTGTTATATCTTCTGAGATTAAGTAAACAGAGAATGTAATGTACTCTACATAAATATAGCACTAGTGAATCATAATAAAAATTTATAAATATCTATTTACCCTGAGAACTGTGTCAGAATCTCTCAGTGAAAATGTTGGTTAACTGAAGTGGGAAGGCTTTTATTCTTTTCTCAGAAATGTACCAATTTCAACAAAACTTCAGATTCAAGAAGGATTTTCTGGTTAAAACTGAATAAAACAGCATGTCCAACCAGCCCATGGATGTGTGTGAACCAAGAGAGCACAAAGGTCAGTTTGTTCTCCTGACTGCTTTACATGAGAGTCTTGAACCTGGATTTTCCATTTAGGTGAATGCCCTCCCTCTTGCTATTAGTTTCAGTTTCCCCCACTAAGTGTGCTCCTGTCTGTTTACACGTGTAAGTCACCATTTGGAAGATGGAGCCTCAGGCCAGTTCTAGCATAGTGACCTGAGAACTCAGAGAATAAAAGATATCCATGTTCTCAGAAGACTATGCATATTTCTGAAATAGCCATTAGAAAACAGAGTTCTGACAAATTTGAAAGTAACAAAAGGATGAAATTTCAAGGACAATAATACATTCTCAAAATAGCAGTATTTCAGTAGGTAGACACTGCAGCAGTAAGCAACCTCTTTATTTACTGTAAGCGAAGTAACTGTGCATACCAGAATTCACACGGCAGAGAGAAATGTTGCCTCTATTTCTAATTTGTGGAGACGGTGGCAACTTCTCATTACGTCTAAGAAAGGCATGGATTCAGTTCCTCTTGCAGACTTCTGGGACAGCACACCCCACTAAGGCAGCTGTGGATGGAGACAAACTGGGCTGCAGCAGGCTGGCCCATGCAGAGGACACCTGAGTCTCGCGGCTATCAAAGTGTCACGGCTGCTCCACCAAAGCAGTGGAAAACTCAGTCCTGCATATCCTGAAGCCAGCATGAAACAGAAAAAGAAATGAAGGCAAACCCTCACTGAATTCACTTCTGTGGCCTTATATCTGTTTTCCATAATACCTTCTTACCCTGCATCTCATTTCCCAATCTCCTGAAACGTAAATTCTTTGCTTGCCCCCTTGATATAAGATTCTACTTTACATAGAATGTTTGACTCTATTTGCAAAGGCAGAATAAAAAAGCATTTTATTTGTGCTATGAAATGAGAGAGTAGAGCAAGCTCCTGCAGGCAGGCTGCTTTGTTGAGTCAAATTTATACTCTCATTTTGAGTGTGGAGCTTATGCCATTCTTCACTTCACAGGAAAAGACACGCTTTACGCTAATACATAGTAATCTCTGTACAATCCCTACTCACTTTCTCTGCTTTCAGCCACACCCTAGCGGGAAATTTCTCTGAGAAGTTAACATGGGAATTGGCACTTCACTGCCTTTGCAAATATATTTATCAGTTAAATTTTTCGTACTGTTATGACAAAGAGATTTTACTAATAATAGTAATAGATCTTTGATAACAGATAAACCCCAGATGCTGAAAACTACATGTGAACCATTTACTTCCCTACTACATTTTGAATAAGTGCAATTACTCTTATTTTCAAAACACATTTTAAATAGAAATGTGATGAGCGGAAAAAAAATAGAGTATTGTGTTCAAACACCTAAAAGGTGAAATGTTGTTTTCAACAAGTATTAACTATTAAGGAAGAAGTTTGTTATAGATGGTCTTGTACTGGTTTTATTTTCTGTGATCAGTATAACAGAGTGGTTGTATATAATAGATAATGTTAGTGGTGTCAGTATGGGTGTCTTGCAAAAGCTAAATAAATAAAAAGTGACTTAGTTTCTATTTACCTTGCAGCAGGTGAACAAATAAGGTGACAGTGAAATAAATTATTTTTCCTGCCAGCTAAGCATGTCGTCAATCCTTCTTACTAAAGTAATGAAGCAGGGAAACAATATTTTGTTTGCTTTTCACTGTGGTGGAGGAGGTTCACATCAAAAAGGAAGATAACACTTCAAATTTAAGGATAGCTCTGGCACAGGGTTATGACCTGCCTGCTAAGTCATGTACTGCTTTCTGTTCTAACACAATCTGAGATGGCTCTAGACTATCCAGTCTTGAATATTGCCTCCTAGAAATTGTTGTAAAGAACAGACATGGGTAACTTATTTGGCTCTTAGAGACCCTCTGTTGGGGAAATTTTATCTATGTGCTGCACAGGATTATTTTTTTTTAAAGGAAGTATATATGTCTTCTGTTGATAATCAGATGATCGTAATCCTTACCTGCTTCTGAAGTGGGACTGTAAAGTACCAGTGCAAAAGAAAAAAATCCACATTTATTTACTTCTAATTTATTGTTTCACTTGGGAGTTGAGGCTTTGGCTTAAATTTCAGGGGTGCCTTTTAGAACCAAGTATTTGTAGAATTAAAAAAATGGCCTGTTACAAAGGCAGCATGAAAATGGTGATCTGTTGTTTACTTCCCCTGACAGAATTGCAGGGTGACTGCTCTCCATGGGGTCCTTGATATTAGGCTATTAAATCCACTTGCACTTCAAGTCCTGGACTTCTGAAAACTTCTGTAATACGTACAACTGACAGCTTTGAGAAGCAGTAGGAGGAAAGTGAAAGACTCAGCAAAACTGTATCCTGGGGCAACTAGGCAAATTGCCAGTAAATTCAATGAAGCTTTTAATTAAATTCACTGCGTTTTACATGAAGGCTGAATTTGGCCCACTATCTACAGCTGTTAAAGTTGTATGGCTTAAAAAAATCAGATGAAATTTGACCTACTTTCAAAAATTCAATTTTGTGTTGAATCTATTTTAAAGCCACTTGAAAAATACTTTTGGATTATCTGTTAAGGAGTCATATGGTATGGCTTCTATATTTTTTGTTTAGATGGATCAGTTGAAGCACATGGTGATGGGTTTCCAGATAGTTTTATGAACACACTTGGCAGCAGCAAATGAAAATATGTGTACATGGCTCATTTGCATTCAAGAAAATTATTCTGTTGATGATGGATATTTTTATGGGTGTTCCGGAGTGATACATAGTTAAAATTGTTTTCACCTTTCCCCTTTAAATTTGCATTCAGCTTATTTTTTTTTTATAATTATGACAAAATTCTTTCATCAGTAAATGTCCAGGAGACATGGAACTTTAGATCTCTATGGAGAAATATGTCCTTTTATGCCCTGGATGATGTGGAAAAATGTCATTGTTTTCCTGTCCATCCTAAGGAAGAATTAATTGAGTAGTTCAGAGAAGACAGATATCATTTTAAGAGAAATTTTGAGACACCTATCAGTAACAAGGCTGGTTGTATCTGCATAGACTTGATACTTGACTGAACATTACCTCGCTTTAGTTTGCAGTACATTTTATCTCATCCAGAGGAGGCTGGGTATGGGATATGCTGCCTGTGAAATCCAGATTTGTTGTCATCGTTTCAAGATTTGTGCTGTGGTCTTCTTTGTGTAAAGTAATAGTACTCCCTTTGGTCCTATATAAGAAGTAGCCTGTTTCTTCGGTTGTGAATTACAGTATTGAATGAGAGATGAGGCTTGAGAACTCAAGAAAAATTGTATCCACAGCTTGAAATTCACTTTAACATAGGAGGTAAATGAAAAACTTCCTGAGATGTTGCAACCTCCTTTACAATCAGGACAATGATGTGAACGGAAGTGTTTTTCCATCGTGGATGCTTTACAGCTGAAAAGCCTTAGGTCACACATTTGAATTCCACACTATCCAGTTCCTAGTCAGAAAGCAAAATTCCTGACCAAAGGCTGTTTTCTGACCCTTGCGAAATGAGCAAATGTCATCAATTATTTTTCTTGTGGCTGGGTGCCAGTAGCACTGACTGAAAATCTTGAGACTCAGAGGAGACTAGAGGTCCCTTGGTACAGAAGCCAAAGTTAAATGAACTGATACTAGACTGTTGGTGTATCCTGTGAAGTCATTCAGGGACATCATTTCCGAGTGTTTGCAGGTTAACCTCTAATAAAAGTATGTCTAGAAAATGAAAAAGGGTCCCATGAGGAACAGTATCAGGATCTGGCTCATAACAAGACAGCTACTGAGTTATCCCATAACACAAGTGGAGTCCACAGTTACTTAAGGTGGAATCAGCAGAGGGTGCTCAAGGGTGTTCAGCTCATTTGCTTGGAACAAACCTCCCCACCTCCTACCTCACTGGCTCCCTACTGTGGTTAGACCTGCTTGAGGCGTGAGGTGGCTGTTTTTTCCAGCAGCATAGTCTTCAGCCCAAACAGCAGCAGAAGCTACAATCCTTTCTGTAAGTCTTTGCTCCCTTTCTCTGTCACAAGTTTTTCTCTCCACGGTTTGGGCAAATGTCATATATTTCCTTTTAAAAATATAATTTTCAGATGTATCCAGTTACTTTTTACTTTCCATTAATTTCCATTCTGTGCATTTCAAGCACTCATTTTCCTTGTTGACATTGCTGCCAGTAAAGTGACTCATGTCCAATGTTGGTAATGCCCCATCAAAGTGCAATTCAGGTTTAAAAATGCCCTCTAGTAATTACACTCTATTTAAACTTACCCCTGCTTATTTAAGTAATAGTGCAGTAACCTCAAAAAGCCTAGAAAGGGGCAGGGAAGGGCTTTAAATTCTTGATGTTTGTTTACTGTTACGTTCCTCTGTCACCACAAACAGTATCCCTTAATTATGTATTTGAATTATTGATGTTTCTCAGTAGTACAGAATCCTATCCTCTGGGTGCCTTTTGTTCAGATTTCTAAATATCCTTTTAGTCTACCAGATCTATATAGAAAAATATGGCATTTACTTTAGTTTGCTGTATGTTGTCAGTCAACTTGCATGAACAAAGGAAACGATAGTGCATCTTTCAGTGACATGAAACACCGCTGCAAGAAGAAAAAAATATACAATGACAAGAACAGCTGTGAGCCAATAGGAATATAAAACGTCTTTACCTTCTTGTTATCTCACAGCATTCAGATGCTCATAACAGTTTAGAAAGCATACCGCCCACACCACAGGATCTTGCTCCTCTTTAATTTTCTCTAATTTGTGTAGTGAATAACCAAATACTCATAATGCAATTAGAAGATAATCAGGCTTGTAATTATGTTAATTGCTGGAGACTTACATCAATCCTCCAGCAAAGTGATAGGATTTCAGGGGACCTATTAACATGGGAAGAGAGGGGAAGCACACATGAGAGAGAAAGAGATTGGGGGAGTGAGAAATTGATGAACAGCTTAGGTTTGTATCATTGAGCAACAATGAGAATACAATGGTGCAACAAATGAAAAGGGCCTCAAGGGGAGAAGCTCAGAAAATGAGGTTTTAGGTACCAGCAACTCAACCTCTTTTGTCTGTTTTCTTCCCATAAATAATCATGTTGTGCATCTATATTTATTGTAATAAACCCAATTCAGAGAAATCGGATCCATAGCTGAACAGAGAACAAAGGGGAACTGTTCAGCTATGCAGCAGTTTGTCGTGTCTCCCACACCACTGAAAGAGCCACTGTATTACCTTCTGTCCTCCGCTCCTGGGGGTATTCTTTTCTCATGGTGATGTCTGATATTACATTTAAAGCCATAATACTGCAACTACAATGTCCTGTCTCAGGACTGTCATGGATCAGTCATAATCTATGAAGAACTTACAATACTTAATGGGCTGACAGAATTTATGAAATAACCCACAGTAGAAATGATATATATGTATATTTGCATCTATTTACCATTTCATCAGTACCTCATTGAGGTAGTAATGATTGTTTAAGCCTTTTGAAAGTGAATTTTGTCAGCTGAAGTCTGATATAAGTTGTAGACCATGACTGTACTTTATTAGTGTGGCTGTTTCTGAGTTTACAGAAAGGTTTTCTGGCTTCAGACTACTTGCCAGAAATTGCCTAGCTGGCTTAAAATAAATAATTTTTTAAAAAAGTATTATTATTAAGTAAATTGTTTATATTTTAAAAGATAGTTTATGTATGGGAAGAGAATCTAGTAAGGATCAAGAAAGACAGGGTCCCTTTAGTCTCATATGATCTTTTTGTCCACAGCTGCCATGATGGCAATAATGAAGAAAATGATAATGAATAAACTCCGTTGTTTTTTCTTTTTGCTGTATGTTCGTACATGCAATTAAACTAAAAGGCATTTTGCAACATTTGATTAACTTCAAGAATGTACTTGGATGTAAAAGTGCATTAGCTTTTGCAATTCCATGGAAAAGGTTTTTTTTTATATCTTTTAAATGGGCATTACACTATTATTTATGAATTCTGAATAATGATCTAAAGAGCTGAGGATTTTACAGAAAATATTTAAAGATATTTAAATAGCCCATTTTGAAATATTTCCTATAAATTACTTGGTCTGTCCTTTTGATTCAGGTTCAACTGTCAAGTGTCATTGGTCATTCCTACCATATAAAGTCTTTAAATTTCAATTAAGCTTGATTTCTCAGTTCTAAAAAGCCTAGGAAGAGTCAAAAGAAACTCTCTCAAGGGCTTCATCTACTAGAGCTTTCTCCCCCATTGTTTCTTCAAACAGATGAGTGCTGCATACCTTGACTTCAGCCATGACAACACAATTCCCATGAAGCAGCCCTTAAAGATCACTCTGGAGCTCACACAGCAGGAGACTGGATAGCATAAACCCAGTGCAAGCCCAAGCTTCCTTACACATAATTCCTCAGCTCAGTGGGGCTGCGTGTCCATTTGGCCCACCCTGGTGTAACCTTGTCATATGAGTGTGGACGGGGACCCTGACATGCTCCTTATCTCTACTGGGGCTCTGCAAGTGTATGAAAGAACTGCAGGTGTCTGAAAAAATAAGACCAAATGTGTGATATGCACAGGGACACCTTCAGATCCAAACAATCCAGGTGAAAAAAATAATGAGGGGAATAGCACAACCTCCTTCTTCTCTCCATGTCCTGCATGCATATCCATACACAACACCCACCCCGGCAAGGGAGAGTGGTTGCACTACTCCACGGTCCTCTCCATCAATGATGTAGAAATACTCAGCTTTACTTTTTAGAGACTGAAACACTTAGGCCTTCATGGAGCTACAACTTCATTTTACCTGAACAACACTTCAGTATATCTGAGAGTGAGGTCTCTGATGCCAGGAGTTTCCACCCAGAAACAAACCAAAGCAAATTAAACCCCAACCCTACACCTTTGCATTAGCATCTTTTAATTTCTTTCATGACAGGTATTTGCCAACACCTCCCTCCCTTGTTAGTGAGCTTCACTTTGTGGTATGTGCCTAACCTGAATGCTGTTGTGAAGATATAATTATGTTATTGCAACTAAATTTAG
The DNA here is from genome assembly GCA_013399135.1 of Heliornis fulica. NCBI lineage: Eukaryota > Metazoa > Chordata > Aves > Gruiformes > Heliornithidae > Heliornis > Heliornis fulica. The sequence goes on along the minus strand of VXBZ01009841.1, from coordinate 491,581 downwards.
ATAGACATGGTAGCCAGTAATACAGTATAATTTATGCTAATTAAGTGCTGTTGTAGATGTGCATAGAGTTTTAAAACACTTTTGCACCAACCTTTTGTGTGATGTGATTTTACTGCCTTTTGTTGAGGTGTGCTGCAGATTCCCATCTAGTTTTAGGAGAGGAAGAAGTAGAAGGGTTGACGTAGGCAGAAGAACTCATAAGCAAAGAATATACAGATTAAAGAAGTGTATTCAAAGTTGAAATTTGAAAGAAAGGAAGATTTCTTCATTTACATTACTTCCTTTCATGCTTCTCTCGGAATCTTCCTTGTATTGTACCTGTCAGGCACATGCTCCTTAAAACTGGGCATGTGTGTGCTTGGAATTTGGGTTTCCTTGTGCAGGTGGGATAAGGGGTTGACTTATAAATCCCAGTGGCAGTATCAAGTGAAAAAGTCCCTTCAGGGCCTCTTGAAACTTTCTTGTTGCAACACAATAACTGTTTTCATAACATTATCCAGGATATGGAGCGTGGGCAAGAGAAGGCATTATTATCCACAAGCTCCATATGTTGGTTCAATACTCTATTTCTTTTCACCACAAAATGTCTTTTCTCCTGGCTGTCAAATCTCAGGATTTTCCTACAGGTTAAATTCAAGATTTCTGAGATTCTCATAGACTCCCTACTGCCATTCTTATAGCTTTCTCAGTCCTTCCCTCACAGTGTGGCCATATAGTTTCTTATTAAAGGCCTTGGAGATTGCTGACTGGCTTGATCAGGGCTCTCCAGCTCATTTAACACTTCAAAAAGCATCCCAAGCCTGAAATAACTAAAATCAATGTAACCGGTGTAATGGACTTGTACTCGTTGTCCTGACACCCAGCCCCTGCAAATGCAGCAGGTCCCAGTCACTTTCAAATGAATCACATCTACCACAATTCTTTGTAGGGTGATATCTGAGAAGGTTGCTGTGCAGGGATGAAATAGAGCCACACCGAAGGAAAAGAAGTATCAATGTCCGACCGCCTTTGTCAAGATGAAGAGCTTAAGGAGTAAATTTTCTTTCTTCTTTTGGGAGAAATGACTATACCTTTGGTAGAACATTCTGCCTCAGCCAACAGTGTAAGGGAATAGTGGTCCAGGCAGAAAGGATTATAAAAGATTCACAAAAAATATTCTGTGATTTGGATCAAGTTCAGACTGCAGATCTCTGTGTCAGAATTGGGAGGAGAGAACAAAGCAGATGCAAGAAGGATTGCATGACATCTGTGGAAAAGTATAAATTGAAAAAGAGTTTCTTCAAATCATTTCAAGCACGTAGTCTAATGATGGTTCATACTGAAAGAGGGCATAGCACCATTTTGCTCCATTAAAACATCTCAACTCCATGACTGTATATTTCAGTAAAGGAAATGTACTTCTGATTTCCTGCCTTTGAACTTAGCACCAGGAATGAAATTGTTGTTAATTTGTTTTTTAATCTGGGGAAAGTGACCTAAATCCAGCATTCATTATTAAATCACATCAACAACTGTCTTCAAACCTCTGTTACCTCAATATTGACAGCTTGCTTGTCAGCACAGAGTTTATTAGTGACTGACTTGTTGCAGTTTGCAAGAGTTTGCTTGCAGATGTCAGTACTCCCTAGCTTGTGTGTAGGTGCTCATATATATCCATGTGTACTCACAAGCAAGTACGCTAGAGGAACAGAGGCAGCTTTTCACACACTTTCATTAAAATTGTCTCAGCAGTTTTGAAAGCATTTCTTATTACCTCTTATTAGTAAAATTGATGTTGAAATATCACTTTTAATTCTCCTGACACAACTTTTCCCCAGCTTATGAACAGAGAAGCTGCAGAGACTGTGATTTACTCAGCTTTCTCAGCACTCAGTTTGTATAAGAGCCATGATCCTTATAGAGAGTTTCTACTGGAATATCCCCCCGTTTTTCCCACATCTTTTGTCTGCCACATGTGTCTCTCTGGTCCTGTGCACTTTTGCCCCATAGTGGAACTATGCATTGACATTCTTATACTGGAGTTGTCCAGTGACAGTGGCATAGATATATCTGCACTGGCAAGCCAGCCACTTTAAAACACTGCACATCTTCAATAGGTACGTGTAAATATGCCACCACATTTCCTCTGTAATAGAAGTTGATGACATGCACACATGGACGCACATCTACCACATGTAGGAGCAGCTGCTCCAGCTGCTGTAATTACTGCCAGCATAGGATCAATACAGTGCAACACAATTCTCTCTCTGTGATAGCAGTACCTGAGCAAATTAAGGTTGCATTTGATATTATTTCTTTTGTAGAAAGGACAACAGCTTCTTCCACATGAGTGTGTAAAATGATGCTAGTGAAGCTCAAGCAAAGCGCTAAAAACGTTAATTGCTTGTGCAGCTTATCACATTGATCTAGTAGGAAAATGCATAGATACAAACCAAGCTGGTCTACAGCATGGATGTTCAGTTGCATGCTTGGAAAATTGAACTGCTTATCACCAAGTGCCTTGATCGTAGAATAATAGAATATCCTGAGTTGAAAAGTACCCATAAGGATCACCAAATCCAACTCCTGATCCAAGAAAGCTTTGCAAGGAAGAAACAGTTGCTCATGTTTTCTAGAAGTGTCTTGTTATTCTACGAGTTATATGAAAATCTTAGCAAGACTGAGCTACAGTAAANCTGTAGGAAAACCTTCCCAGAACTATGGCTACACGCAGGAAGGTGAAATGTATGACAAGATTTTGGAATGAGACATGGGTGCACTGTCTTTTCCTTTTTCCTGAGGGAGTTGCATGCAGGCAGGAAAAATAAAATAAATAATAAAAAAAAAAAAAAAAAGCAGCAGACATTTCAAGGAGGAAGGNGAAGCTCAAGCAAAGCGCTAAAAACGTTAATTGCTTGTGCAGCTTATCACATTGATCTAGTAGGAAAATGCATAGATACAAACCAAGCTGGTCTACAGCATGGATGTTCAGTTGCATGCTTGGAAAATTGAACTGCTTATCACCAAGTGCCTTGATCGTAGAATAATAGAATATCCTGAGTTGAAAAGTACCCATAAGGATCACCAAATCCAACTCCTGATCCAAGAAAGCTTTGCAAGGAAGAAACAGTTGCTCATGTTTTCTAGAAGTGTCTTGTTATTCTACGAGTTATATGAAAATCTTAGCAAGACTGAGCTACAGTAAAGCCACTAGTCAGTCAGGAGAAATATGTGGGGGGGGTGGGC
>VXBZ01009841.1:469061-488329 GCA_013399135.1 Heliornis fulica | reverse complement strand
GGAATAGCAGATAAAACTGTAGGAAAACCTTCCCAGAACTATGGCTACACGCAGGAAGGTGAAATGTATGACAAGATTTTGGAAGGAGACATGGGTGCACTGTCTTTTCCTTTTTCCTGAGGGAGTTGCATGCAGGCAGGAAAAATAAAATAAATAATAATAAAAAAAAAAAAAAGCAGCAGACATTTCAAGGAGGAAGGCAGAAGAAATCCAAGGACAGCCAGAAAAAGGTGATCTTCAGAAAAAGATAAGAGACAGTGTGTTTGGGTAAACAGTGTGCTAAATAAACCTTAAGTATGGATACTTTTTTGTTTTGTTTTGAAACAGAACATAAGATACATTCTTTATCTAGACAATTCTGCTGCAAGACTCCATCAGCAATTCTTCTCCAATCTGCAAGGTACTGATTTAGCTTTATTAAAAAATAACACTATTTTCCCTTGGTTTGTGAGACCACTTACTGATATAGTAAGACTTTATCTTTGCTTTGTAATTCATATACTCTCAGATACTTTAACTCATATTATTTGCATTCTATAAAAAGATGCTTGTAAAGTTAATTTGAGAAACATGTTTTAAAACAAAGTTTAGAAAGCAATAAATGGAATGTTCTTTCTGTGCTTTCCTGCAGGTTAGTGTCATGGCACACAGTAGACATCGCTTGCTTACTTATTTGGATTTACAGCCTTGGATGGAAACAAAAGAAAGGCTATGTTGAATAGAAGGCAGAAAGGAATTACCTTCAAAAAAATGGAATGAAACTCCTGTAAATTTTTGCCAGGTCTATTGTCTTGGCTGCCAGGTTTCTTCACTTGTGCCAGGTTTTTTCTCTAGATGCTGGTAAATTTTTCCATACATCAAATGCTTCATACCCAATTAGATTGGCTTTTACACTGCTAGAAGGACAGAACATTGCTAACCTGCTACGACTAGAAGCCAGACTGTCTTTTGGAAACATTGGCTCGGTTTGGAGACTCTCCTAGGGACACCTTGTGGAGAGTAATCAATTTCCATCAAGGCACGAGTTCAGCTTCTCTCTTATGACCATCATAATAAAATTAGGAATTATTTTCAAGAAGTTTTGCTGTGTACTTCCACCAGCTGTGCCAGGTTCCTTTCATTCTGTTCTTTTGACAGCAGTATTTTTGACCATCTTGGATGGTCTCCAGTGAGCTCCTGCATTCGGGAGCGTGTTGTCTTTTGTTTTAAGTGGCCTACCAAATCCTTTTTGTTAGTGCCCCAGTTCATTCTCACTCATACATTCATTAGATCAGCTTCATCATGAATCATTAATTACCAAACATTTGTTTGTGGTTACAACTGCTAGCAGTTGTTTGTAACATCAAGAGGTTTCTTTTTCACTGTTCTTATAATGACATACAATCTAAAAACTGTGTGAAAGATTTATGTTTGAAGGCAAGTACTGAGTCAAGGACAGTGAGCAAGATCTAAATCACTGGGGAATTCACCCATCTGATTGGGTTTTCCTGGACTTTTTCAGTAAAGACACCAGCTAAGTTGGCAACTGGAATTCATAATTTCCTGCAGACCAGCGTTAGGAGGCTTTGTTTTTTTTTTATTTCCCAACCGCTGTCACTGAGCTGTCTCTTTTGAAACTGCCAAGTTGCTTGCTCTTTATTTTTGCATAAAACAACTCAAGATGGTGGTGACCACCTTTTATACAGTTACTTTGTGGACTTTCCTAAAGTCTTTCTTTAGAAGGTGACATACTGGTCCCCTTCCTTGCCCCACCCTTGGATGGGCATCCTGCTGGAGTTCAAACCTTGCACTGCTATCTCCTAGACCATCAGAAAAGCAGCAGAGGTGGAAGTATAGTCTTTCATGTATCCTCTGTCCAAACAGAAGACCTTCAGACAAAATTAAAGTTTCTGCTGAAACTGAAAGGTCCAAGAGTCCAGACTGAAAAGGGAATGTGCTGCTACACCAGCAGTAAACGCACTATTGAATTATAGTCTACATTTTCATATCATCATTCATAGAATGGTTCCTAGAAATCATCTTGTTCCAACACCCCCTCTAGATCAGGTTGTTCAAAATCCCATCCTGCCTGGCCTTGAATGAAGCCAGGGAGTGGGCACGCACAACTTCTTTGTAGAACCAGTTCCAGTGCCCCTCAAGCCTCACAGGGAAGAATTTCTTCCTTATATCTAGTCTAAATATACCCTCTTTGTTTATAGCCATTACGCCTCATCTTATCGTTACATGCCTTTGTTAAAAGTCCCTTCCCAGCTTTCTTGTAGGCCCCTTCAGGTACTGGAAGGCCACTATAAAGTCTTATCTGAACCTTCTCTTCTCCAAGCTGCACTACCCCAACTCTCTCAGCGTGTCCTCAGGGAGGTGCTCGAGCCCTCTGATCATCTTCATGGCCTGACTCTGGACCTGCTCCAACAGTTCAATGTCCTTCTTATGTTAGGGACCCCAGAACTGGATGCAGTACAGTATGTTTTAAGCAGATGAAATAAGAAATATCAGAGTACAAGGTATAATTTTATATGAGATAGATTGCACCACTGACACCATGCTAAAGTAGGTCCTTCTGGGAAAGGAAGACATGGCACAGGCTAAGAGTCCCAATTTTTTGCAGCAGTCTTAAGCAGATCTTCAGAGATGCATACTCCACAGGATTTCATACTTTCTCATCCAGTCATCGGCATTTCCATTCGAGTAGATGGTGCATATGGTGTAGTTAGGTGAATCCCAATCCTTGGCACCAAACAAACCTTATTCATACAGCAAAGAACCCGAGTGCCCTTCAGATTCAGCAGCATCTCCTGCAGGCAGTAATCTGGCTGCCTATGAAAAGATCATCTCTCACCCCAGTGTTCTGTGAGCTGCATCAACCTGCTTGGAAACAGCCTTCAGAAACCTCCTCGGGGCCCTTCCCTACTTTACTCAGGAACTGCAGTCAACTGCATTTGAACTCAGGCCCTGGATCATGGTACTTACCTGGCCTGTGCTGTGGCAATGTCTGTGCCTGGCCAGGGACTTCTGACCCCAGCCCCTACTTGATGACATGACTTACTGGCTCCACCTAGGACTTGCCTCAGCACTACGGATCTGTCTTGTGATCTTGTGACTCCAGTCATTGTCACTGGTCTGATCTGCTGTTCTCATCAGGCACAACTACAGGTTCTCCACTATATCCTCACTTTCTCTTGCTTTCAGTTTACCATAAAGTTCTTATTTGCTTTATAGTAGAAAACACATGAGATTCCATGTGAAATATAGCCTATTTCTTCTTCCTTTCAGAGCATTACTAGGGATTTTAAATTCATGGAAAACTTTATAAGCTGATGGGCATGAAGAAGAGAGATGCAATTATATGCTCAAAAATGAAACTCATAGGATGAAAGTCTGAAACATGGTGAACTGTTCAATGCTTCTAAAGCACTGATATGGTTATTCCATTAATTTTAAGAATGCAGAAATTTCTCTCTCTTTTTGTATGTCTCTACCCTTTTACCATGACTCCATGATTGCATGTATTTCTATTTCAAGAAAGACCTCAAGCATGTCTTTAGTTTCGTTCTATTGAGGAAAGAACTTCAACATAAGTTTTGAGCTAAGGATACCCTTTAATACCTTTTCTGCTTTGTTTGCTTACTGGGTCTGATTTGAACAGTTTGAGTAGCCTTACTTTAAAAAAGAGGGTTCCTAAGAGCTTAAATCACTGGTAGATTATTAAGGTCATTCAAAATGTGTGCATAGTATTGAAATAAACAAAACATGCATATATTCTGCAATATATGGACCTTTTTTTTCCGACAGATTGACACTTTGCAAGCACCCAAGTGTTTCAAAATAGTTCATTCAATTTTGTTTTCTTGCTACAAAAGTCAAGAGCCTGTCAGTTGTTCTTTCCTGGAACACCAAACACCCACAACTCCTTTCTGAGTCAAGCATCAGGCAAGAGAAAATGGAGATTAAGAGAAAACATAGCTACATATTCCAGAAATTTTCAAGAAACAGCTTGCAACTGTCGAAGAAATGTTCTTAAAGCTTATTTTACTTTTGAATAGTTACCTTCACGTTGAAGGTTGTGTCTATGGAACTATAACTTCTCTGTAAAGTGCTGAGCGTAATCTACTCTTGAAATAAATTTAGATAGAAACCTGAGTAGCTTAAAATATATATCTAAAATAAATACTTCACTGGTATATAAAATATCTAAGTTTCTCTGGGTGCTACATCTATCATACCAGTGTAAATCAATGTCCTTTGTAGACTCATTTAAAAAACTGCAAAAAAGAGAGTGGAAACTATCTGTACTTCCTATACCTAAACCGTATACTAATTGTGTGTATGATTTGAAATGGAGAACAAAGCAAAATCTTAATCTAATGTTAGTGATTCATTGAATGAGTTTCAATTTAACTGGGATCTGACAGGTTTTGCTTTAGATGTAGGAAGCTTCTTCCCTTTAAGCTAACTTCAGACCACAACTCAGTACTTGCCTACACTTTCCTGATGGACACTGTGACCAAGTCCTTCTTGGTGTAGGTGTCATTTTAGTGGCTTCTGTGTGTTTCTGTGCTACTTACGGGACTTTTTGTGCAGCTGTGCATGTGGCCACACTTAATTCCCCATGCTCAGGGACAGTGTTTCCAAGTAAGACCGAGATTTAAAAGAAAAATAATTTCACTCTCTCCTTCAGTTTTCTGTGTTCTAGCAAACACTGTTGTGTACTGCTCTGCCCCGATACATAGTTACTTTTCACAAAGTGCATGTGGTCCAGACCAAGTACAGTTCCCAAACTGGGTCTGTATCTTATGCATATCACAGAATCACACAGCATGGTCTGGGTTGGAAGGGACCCCAAGGATCATGGAGCTCCAACCCCCTGCCACAGGCAGGGCCACCAACCTCCAGGCCTGCATCTAGACAAGGTTGCCCATCCAATCTGGCCTTGAATACCTCCAGGGTTGGGGCATCTACCACCTCTCTGGGCAGCCTGTTCCAGCACCTCACCACTCTTTCTGTGAAGAGCTTCCCCCTGATATCCAACCTAAACCTTCCCTCCTCTAGCTTAAATCCATAAAATGGATTTAGTGATTTATGATGCACACTTTGCTAGGCCAAAGGTGATACTAGTACTACTTTAGTATCTGCTTCTGACTGATACTCTGGGAGGAGCCCTGAACTCCTTAGGGAACTGCTGTAATTTTTTGTGGCAGTTCACTACATCTGAGTTCCCTCTCTTTTCTTGAATTTTAGGAGGTTTTAATTACATGATGTGGCTCTGGTCCATTTGTGACCCTTTGGAGATGGTTGGTAAGGTCAGAACAGTTGATAATCTTTGCCATAGACCAGTCCTGGCAAAAATTCATAGTTTGGAGGTCTTCAAACTCTAGGATTTATTTTGGGTTTGTAATTTTTTACACAGATCCTTAAATAGGCTTTTGGGTAGAGAATTTAGTTTCATTTGTGCACAGTGTGTGATACAGGGCAAGGTTACGGAGGACCAAACCTACTAGAAGCTTGGTTCTGACCATGGCATTTAGATCCTTTCCTAATACAAATGCCCCCAGCTGGTTTCACCAGATGTGTTCAGGAAGATGCCTTCCCTCTGGCAGCCAACCTGCAGGACACTACACATTCAGCAGTGCACAGAAAAGATGGTAGTTTGCAGATGAAGAAAACCAGTAAATCTGGCTATAGACTAAATAGAAGCAAGAAGAGAAGCAACAGGTGGGCAGACTTAAACTGCAGTTGTCCTAAGTACACAGAAAATTACTTTATGAGCTCAGCACACAGACCTAATTTTCTATTGTGCATTTACAGAAAAGCTTGAAAATGTAAAGTAAGACTTCAAAATGGAAAAATGCTTAATATTCAAGGACAATTAGCAGGCCATACAGCTGTGAGAAGTGATTTTTATCTTTTATCATATCTGCATATCGGTGTGTGGTGGCAGATTACTTTTCTTAAACTTATATAATTTAATTGCATTATTAATTATGTATATAGACTTCTGTGGGGAGGAAGTTATAGCCTAAAATTTGTAAGGAGAGAAAGGCAGACCTCATGAGACTCATGGGTCACTGTTTTTCTGGATTGGATGATTTATGTTTTCCTGCTGATGCTGCTCTAAAAAGGCACTGTACATATCACCATCATATTTCTTTATGCACATATGCATTGATCAATCAATAAAAGAAGTAAGGGGACAGTTCTGACCATCTGGAGTAAGTCTAGGTCACTTGTGATGTTAAATTTGGTAGTTATGTCAATGATGTTTCATCAATGATCTGAAAAAACTGCATTTCATACCTCTTTCTAAGAATTTCCTTCTAACTTAATTTCTACATATTTCATATAATTTTTTAGCAATATAGTTATTCTTACATGGTGTCCCAAACATTCACCTTGAAATTTTTGTCCTAAATTGAAGTATAGCCCTGTGATTTATATGTCTCTTATTGATCTTCATTTTCTAGTAAGAATTATACTCTTACACATAGTGTATTTTCAAGATAAGTGATGTATTTCAGAGCTGTTTTGCACCTGTCTGAACCTCAGCCTAATCCTAGTATTATATTTTATGTTACTTGCTCTGCTATTCTGCCTTACTAAGATTAGCCCTCTTCCTTGCCCACAGAAGTGCTAGAAATCTAAGGCCTTTAATTGTTTTTTGCATCCAAATCAAATACTACCTTGATCTAGAAAATCCTCCCTGCTGAAATTACTGTATGAATAGATTTTTCCCAGTCCTATCAGAAATATTTGTAGCTCTGTTGATAGACTCTAGCTACAAACTCAGTGCTTCCATCCATTTTTCCACACAACCCCCCACCTAATTTAACTACTTAACAAGATAGAGTCACCTACCCCTGTCAAAGCATGCATTAATATGCCTTTTTTTCTTCTGATTTTAGAGCGCATGCAAGCCTTTAGCCTTTTAAAGATCTAATGGTAAAGTCAAATCTTCAGCCTCTGGTGTCCTGAAAACTAAACTCCAGCCCTAGTGGTCAGTGCTCAGGACCTGCATTCAAATGAATGATATGTGTTCACTGTTGTTTATAGTGTTGCTAGGCTCAGCTTTCAGGAAAATGAAATTTAAGAGATTTATCTCCTTGTACTCATGACCCAAGAGACCAGGGTGAGAGCTAGAGTGAGGCCTGTTACGAAGTTGCATAGAATTTAGTTGAGGTCCATGTTGGTAACTGTAATTCAACCATTAAAAAGTAACAATGGAAGTAATTGAAGTGACTGTAATGTCTGCTCACACAAACCTTTGTCCTCATTCCATCCTAGCCCCATGATGGAGACACTTCGGCCAGAGAACTTCTCAAGTAACTTTTCCTATCAGGAGCAGCACTGATTCTGATATTGAAGATGTCTCAGGATTTGTCCACACACCACATTATATTTGGCCCTCTTCACCAGAGACCAAGCTATAGAATTTTCTTATGCTCACTAACCCAAAGGAGACACAGGAAAGTCATGAAGTGTTTTACTCTGGTGGTAGTTAGGTCTATGGTTTTAAGGAGTGATATTTCAACATAACCCTTGAACCACAACTCCAGTATCAGTCCCTAACTCTTGGCTTAACTGTATCTGTATGATGAAGATCAACTAAGAACTGACTGTAAAGACCAGTATTGATGAGACAGTGAGTGAGTAATCTTGCTTATATGGGTTTCTCTTCAGCTATAATGTGTGGTCCTACACTGAATTATCTGAATGTATGTTCTCAGGTCAGGATTGGTTCTCACAGCCCAAAATGTCAGCCTTCTCCTTTTGAGCAAATCACTTAGCATTTCTGTTCTTTAAATTGTTTGGGTGGGGACAGATGGCTGTGACAGACCTTGTATATTCCTCTCTTCACAGCTTCTCCAATAGTCCGTAAACCCAATCTCCAACACCCTACAATTTCAGTTCTTGGCTTTGTATCACCAAAAATTTTTAGCTGTGCCAAATTTGGGAAGCAGAGAGGTTTTTGAAATATGGAAAAGTATCCAGTAGGGACAAAAATAAAGCTATCAAATTCATTGAACAGTTTATAAACCATATTTACAGCTATTTCTCCATGGGTTAAAAGTTAGTTCCTTAACGAAAGATTTAAATGTTTGCCACTCCTTTACCTTGGTACAGCAGAAAAGGTTCTGAAAATGTGATGGTTCTGTGTGTATGGAAAAGAATCAAATCTTTCATATAAGCCAATCTTCAGTTCTGTACTAATAAAATCCTACATGCCACTTTATAACACATGTTTATTCTGTAGTGAAAATAACACAAATCCTTAATACAGCATCAGCGCTGCCTATTGAGCTTTGTACTCTTATAAGTGTTCCCATGGGAAATCTGAAGGTTGGCACTGGTAGACTGTATTTTTAAAATATCACAGATGGGGTGGAACCCAGCATCATGTTGCTTATTATTCTGGTGATCTATCTAATGGTATTCTTTGCTGCTGAAATCTAATAAAAAATAACATTTTTGAAATACTAGATATTGGATTAAGGCTCCTAATTGTCTCTTTCATAACCAAGGAAGGTCCATATTAATAATTCTTTACAGAGCAATTCAAACGAAGACATCTGTTTTGGCATACATTGTGAAACTCAAATCCATCCAGTGCAGTTTTATTCATTTGTTACTTTCCATGAACAAATGTGACTGCACATTTATTTAAATCTTTAGAAATGTGGATGAACAAACAGAAGACAAAGTAAAGTTAAACCTGAATTGGAGACATGCTGTTAAGAAAAAAACAGTTCCACCCGCAGTAGGTGGTTGCTGCCCTTGCAATAACCCACTGCAATAATTCTGATATGGTCAAACTGTGCCTCTCGTATTCACTGCCTCAAATGGATAGACAGTTCCAAAAAAGAGTGCAAAAACCCTACTTAGTAAAAGGTCATAAGAAAAAGAGAAAAATGCCAGGCACAGAGGTTGACCTATTCAGAATATAATCACACCTTTAAAAGACATTACAAAGGGTAGAGATCTTACCGCATACTCCCTGCTTCCCCAATGCAGCTACCATGAGTAAGATTCTCTGAAATTAAGAGAGTACAGTGTAAAGTTTTGTTATTCAGCCACTGTTTAGATTTGAATTATTAATACTTTACACAGTAGCATGAGGGAATCATATTTTCCATATACTCAGGCAGCAGTTTTCTGGGTTTGGCCTGTTACTAGAATGCAATTCTGTTGAAAGCACAAGGATGACAGTCATGAAACGTGATGCCCCCTCTTTGCTATAGCTCTTACAGAGCATGAGCATTTGTAACATTCCCAATAACAGTTTTGGAGAGATCACATTTTTATGACTTTGGTTCAATTAATACTGAACTCTGTGCATTTTGCTGCCCAATTCCTTGACTGCAATGTTTATTAAGCTGAGAACAAAATTAATTGTGATCCACCACCCTTGCCTTAAGAACTGAAACAACTGAGTAGAGGAGAAGAAATGGATCAAGTAAAGGAGAAGGTGATAAAATGGGGGAAGAAAGGTCAAAGAATGTGCTTACATGAGAAACCTGGAATGTGTGGAATGCATGCCCATCTTGGCCTCCAAGGCAGAAAGTGATGGCAGGAGATTAGGGACTCTGTTTCTGTTTTATTAGGGAATATATATTCCCTCAGCTGTGGAGTACAGCAAAATTACTCTCCTGTTGATCTTCTGGTGTCTGTGCCACTGAGGGGAAAATTTGGGATCAAAGTAAACTATAAATAAAAAAATAAATCTGTAAGTCTTTCTGCTGTACCAGCAAAACTGAAATAAAAAAAAAACATTACCGATTTTGTGTTTCAAATTATCTATTTACATTAGCAGGAAGGAGTAACAGCATCAGTAAAGTAAAGATGAGCTTGATGCTTTCAGGAGCTTATACTAGGTAGACTGTATATCAAAGACAATCTTTTATTTTTATTTTTTTTTTAATTTTTGACTGTGATTTTATGAGGAAACCCATTCTTAGAACATCAAATCTTCAGAAAAGTGCATCTTCATTGCAGGGCAAAAAATTATGGTAATACAGTTCTAATTAGGTAGTAATTGTTAGCAGTCTCTGCCATTAAACGAATTTGTGTTTTGTACTGAAAACCTGCCACTGAAAGTTGATGTCTATGAAACCATAATTATGCTTTACAATTTTACAGTGTTTTCCACCCCCAGATATTTTTTGCATTCTGTGTGTACACAGCGTTGGACCTGGTAGGCTGTCTGAAGGAGGCACTTAGCAGGCAGCTGACCTGAGAGACCCTTCATGAAGTGCAAAGAAGAAAAACGAAAGGCAGTGTTGCCTCTTGGGGTTCCCTAATATACCTGCAGTGTTACCAGAAGGTTCAGGAAGTTACATCTGTCAAGTGCGAAATTCTTAAGCTCCAAAAATGCCCATTTAGAGAATTAGGAAACACCTGGAGATTTTCATCCCCCAGAATGCTCTCATCTCTTCATCATATGCAATACATGGCCTGCACACACATTTTTTCAGAAGTGTTTTTTGCCTGTTCAAAATTCACATTTTAAGTTTTATCCCTTCAAAGGTGTGAAAGCAATACTTGTTCTATATTAACAATATGTTTATTACCAGTCATATGATTTTTGCCTTTGGAATGCCAGTGTTCTCCTCTTGATTAGGTCTATGATGAAGTTGCATCCACTTTATCCCATGTGTTCATAAATATGAAAATAAGATGAAAACGAGGGGTTAAAATTAGCCTAAGACATTATTAAATAACTTGTTTCTCTGATGCTTTCCTTTGTAGCCTCAACCATTACGGGGCATAAATTAATTTATAACATCTGTGGATGAATATTTAGGGCTGGGACCTGAGTTTTGTATTCAAACAGATGTGTTGAAAGTTAAACAAACTCATCAGAGTCGCCTTAAGTACATGAACATTTCTGGTGCGTTTTGCAGTTTTACAGCCTCACTCCAAAAACAACATTATGAGGTTATACAATGAGACACTCAAACAGCCAAGGGACACAGAAACACTGTCAGAATCACTAGAGTGCAGTTACAGAGCACTTTATAAAGTAATATGAGTAATTGCATGTAACAATTGCCAATATCCACAAGCACTAACTAACAATGTCTGTAGTGCAGTAGGTGAAGAATGCTGTGGCAGACTTTTAAATGATTATTATCTTCTGCAATAGCGGTTCATTTCAAACTAGCAAGCTTGCCATTTCCCTGCAGTGATTTCACCTTCACCTATTGCATCTGGCCTGCACTACTGAATATGATTTAGTAGTGACAAATTTTGAAAAATAACAGTGTTTTGAATCCTCATCATTCTAGCTAATGTCCTGTTATTTCCTTTGAGCTGTCAAGTCCCCAGGTACCGGGACAGGCTAGTTTGTTTCATGTAAGAAACAAACCCAGGACATCGTTGGAACTGGTGCACTTCAGCTCTGTGACAGGCAGTGGTGGATTTTCCAAGAGTGTTTTTAAGAAAAATATAAGAATATATATTTGGAATACCCTCTGTATCTAGAATTGAAACAGAGGCCTAACATTACTTCCTCACAGAAGTTTCTCTATGTACGAGCCATAGATTGGAGAGAAAAATGAAGAGGATGCCTTTAATTAATTAGCCTACATCTTTCTTGAAACAACACGGCCACAAAGTTTTTCATGCAATAGAAGAATGAACAAGTATAATCCAAGGGTCTTAAAATATTCGTTGCAACCTTCGTCTAACTTAAAGAATGCCTTGCTATTTCTTTAAACATCATGTTTTATTCCCAGAGAAGTATATAATGTCATCATAGGAGTATTGAATCCTTTTGCAAACTAGAAAAAAACATTTACTGACACTGTCAGATGGTCAAAAAGGATAACGGGTTCCCAGCAGAGTTGTGATTAGTCCCAAAGAGGGAAGAGTTACTGCATAGAAAACCAAACTATGAGGACAAATTTTCAGTGCCACAGTGACGCCTGAGTTTTAATGACAACCACTTGGGTCAGTGGTCTCTAAGGTGAAGGAGGAGTTGCTTGAGAGCTAGTGGTGCAGATGGGAAATTCAGATTCATGTCAATAACCAAGCAAAAAAGTCAAGCACTGCACTGCAGTATTTCCCATCTAAATATTTTTGAAACTGATGTATTTCTGCATGAATTCTTTATTTTTTATAAAATCCCATTTTCTAGTTAAACATCATTAATAAAAAAAAAAAAAATCCTCACCAGTTTTACTTGGAAATAAAGAGGTAAATGTTATTAGGAACAAGCACAGGGAAAACAAAACAAAACAAAACCTATATACGCTAGTGCTTGAAAAATGGTCATGTAAATTGAGGACCTTGGAAAAAAAATTGCTTTAAATATTGAAGTGTAAATGCAGAAAGAATAACGAGGTGTTTTTCCTAGGGCTTTTTTTTTTTTTTTTTCTCCAGGGATAATAGACAGAATAGCAAATAATGGTACAAATGAGAATTGAACTTTATGCTGTTTGACATAAAATACACAATGGAAAACTAATATAGTTACATCAATAAATCTTCTAAATGCAGAGAATTCCCTCACTCCGGAGTTATATTATGAATTCAGTAGCATAACACTTTATTTGACAGTTGGTAGCAAAACTTGAACTCAGATTATTAATAACCTTTCCACAGTCTATCATTAATGTCAGTGGGTGCGGTTTAGGATTTTTATTTTGGCAAGTATAATATGTTAACATATTAACTGACTGCTCGTATAGTCAGAGCAGAAATGCTAGCCAGGGAAGGCATTTCACGCCAATTCTGAAGGCACTAAAAATAAAACTGCTACTTACCAACTCAGACAACTTGGTAAATGTCTGATTTCTCCAGCCTTTAAAGTGTTACATCAACACTTAGTCTGGAGTTTAAGACATTCCTTTCAGTAAGCAGTTACATAGAAGAGGACAGTTTGGCTACAGGACATTCACAGCAGACAAATCGTGTCATTGATACCTTGTCAAGTTTAACATCCTGTGAAGGCAACATGTATCTTCTGCTCAAAGATGAGGATGGCTGTAGGAGCAGCCTGTGGATCTGCAGCCTACTGACCTACACAATGGGGCACACATACAATTATTCCCATCTTGTGTCAATCTGTGAGGTCTGTTTTAAGTGGTACTGGTCGACATCATACCTACAGCACAGACTGTAATTGGAATGGTATAAGAGGCCACTGTGTCAGCACGGAATGTTAACTCAATGTAACTCTGCACCAAGAAATGGTAAGCTAGATGAGCTTTTGACAACTAGTTTTGAATTAAGCGAGTCTACTAGTAGACTGGTAAAGGTCAATTACAGTTTTNTTTTAAAACCATTACCCCTTGTCCTGTCACAACAGGCCCTACTGAACAGCCTCTCCCCATCTTTCTTGTAGGCCCCCTTGAGGTACTGGAAGACCGCTCTAAGGTCTCCTCGGAGCCTCCTCTTCTCCAGGCTGAACAGCCCCAACTCTCTCAGCCTGTCCTTGTAGGAAAGGTGCTCCAGCCCCTTTATCATCTTTGTGGCCCTTCTCTGGACCCTCTCCAACTGGTCCATGTTCTTCTTATGTTGGGGTTATCTTTTCCATTACTGTTCTTTATTTTTTGGAACAATTACACTACTTTGTTGTTTTTTAGTGTACCAGTGATCAAAGCTGACCAAGACTCTCCTAAAACTCCTACTGCTGCTTCATAAGAGACAGGGCATACTCCCTCTTTTGGTACATGAACTCATAGTCTTTGTGATCATCTTCTGTCATTTGAAGCCATGGAAAGCCTGTTAGAAGGTAGCCTTAGGAGATAAATATGAAGTTACAGAGAATATGAAAAACTGTGCATGGAAGTTGCCTTGAAGAGGTCATCTAATTCCTTCTCCTGCCACGAGACCAAAGACTCAAACATAAACCATCGCTGACACGTGTTTATTTATAGCTTGGGATTTTTTAAAATTAAATGAGGCATATCTTAAAATCACTGTGTTTCCCTTTTAAAGCCTGGTAAACTATTTTATCATTAGTTGAATGCTTTTTTTTTTTTTTTCTAATAGCTAGCATAAATGTTTCCTGTTAAAAATTAAGATAATTACTTCTCCTCCTACTCTCACTGGATACAGAGAATATTGACCTCTGTCTTTTTTATATGTATTATAGGAAAAGGTAATTTCAGGCTAAGCAACTGTAAATTTTTTTCAACTTTTCCTTACATTATGCTTCTTAAATCTCCTATAAATCTTTGTTCCTGTGTTCATATTTTAGTAATTTTCTCAGAGGGTGATGTGACTGCTGAATTATCCTTGGTCTATGTTCCCAGTTTAATTTGTTGAGGCCATTTTTTTATGTTCCTATATTCTAGTCTTTTCATCTAGACTATTTTTTTTCTAGTTAGTTTATTAATGTATTGTTTCGTCAGGTTTAAAAGCTTCACTAATTTCAAGCTAATTTATATCTATTACTTTTCACCAAACAAAAGAACAATTTTTTGTCTCACAGGAAAGAATTATATGGGCTTGATATGGTATGTCCTCAAAATTTGTGTTGATTATTTCTTGTCAACTTATACTTTCAGCACTTAAAGATGGATTGTTTAAGAGTAATGACAGCAGCAATAAATGTATTATGTTCTAATGACTGTAGACTTTAGAGACATCCTTATACTGCTTTTATTCCCATTTCAAGATGAGTAATTTACTTCACTGTCCACAATTCATCCCCTGTGGATTCTCTATGCCTTTTTATGAGTTAATTTTATTTTTATTTTAGTTCTTTAGTATTCTAAGTATAGAACCTCAGTGAATTTATTTAATGCAACTTTGTCCATTTTATTAACCTATTCATTTCCTTTTCTGTCCTGGTACTTATTCTCTTTTTGAAACTGTGTTAAGCATCATTTCATATTTTACCTCTTGTTTGAGAAAAATGGCATTGGATAGTTTTGGATAGTTCACCTGCACTGCATCATATGGCTAATTTTCTATTAAGTGATGGACTTAATTTGCCCATGATTTTCTTTGACTTCTACAGGACTAAAATATTCTCAGATATGCAACGCTGTGTGAAAATAGAGCCAGTAGAAATCATATTTGATGATTCCCTTCTGTGTAAATTTTTGCATAAATTCAAGAGACATGGGATAGTAATTACTTTACACAGGTGAAGGTTAAAGAGAGATCCTGGAGGTATCATGGTAGTGAGGAGGTAGAAAAATTTCACCTTTTCTCTGTGAGAGTATTATTGTACCTTGAAGTTATAATTTGGTATATAGGCCTTTTTTTTTAATCCGAATGTAAAATAAAGACAACAAACAATAAGGATTGTTTTAAAGTATTTTAATAGTTGATATGCATGGTATAGCCTGCACTGTTAATTATACTTGGCTAACTTGATGAAGGGACATTACAATAAATAATATATTTTAACAAATGGCGAGTATTGAGTAAGACCAGAGTGTCACTCTGAAGATTTTATTCCAGTTGAAAACACTTCCATATTGCTAATCGCAATTTCTGTACATGTGGAACATGGATGTATTGCTTGTGGTGTCACAATTTACTCAAGTTATTAAAGGCAATGAGATAGTTCAATGCCAAGAAATAGAGAACTAAGGGCAACAAATAATTTCCTCTTATTTTAATGCCACTGAACATTGTTCGAAAGCAGGGGAAATTTCATATTTCATAAGCATTTTTTAAGCTTCTTTGAGATACCTGGCTACCATCATATGAAGAAGATTTGGAGTTTTAGATGCAAAAATTCTCTCCCTTTTATTTAGTCCAAATAGTTGGTGAGAAAGCTGTCAGCAGTCCCTGATTTGGCTCCTGTATCAGGGCAATACCACTGCAATGAAGTTTAAACAATACTAGAATTCCTTACGTTTTGAGTCAGTGGGACATGAAAGATGCTTTTCCCAATGTTACTCTTAGAGCATAGGACCTCAGAATACACAATGTCATCGTGTCTCAAAGATAACATAGATCTATGTATAGGGCTTGTATCCCTCATGTCATGCTGCCTAAATGCCAGTCACTCAGTTCCAGTGTGTGCCCAAGGCTCTTCTATGGCCTCATAGAAATCCTGAAGAAATAAAAAAACCCCTCTTTTTTTGACACAAGAATCTGCAGGGCACAAAGCATACGGTGCTAAATAGAGTAAGTCAGGTGAGCTACGTGGTCTTTTTGTATTTCATCCCTGTGAATAATTTATCCAGCAGCAGATGTGTAGATACGCCAAATGAAATAATATGGTTATTTTGGAATTAGGGAAAAATCCAGTTCTGGAGACTGAGAACTGACAGAAAGATAAGAAACAGCGGAGGTTGTATTACTCTTGCGTGTAATGTTCACTTAAAAGCACGAAGAGTTAATCTTATCATCTTACCCATGGTTGCATTTATAAAAGATAAAAATCGCAAACAAGTAATGCACAGTTACTTGTTACATATTCTTCCCATTACAGTTGACAGGTTCATTAATCATACAGTGTATTTTACTATTAGAAGCTGTAAAGAAGATCAAATCTCTTGTAATTTTTCTTCTTCTTTTCCATTTGATAAGTGTGTTGTTTCAATGTGCAGATAAAATATAGTGTCAGTCACAAACATTCTCCCGGTAGAATTGCAACTCTCCAGTTAGAAAATTCATCCTTATTTGCAATGTAAAATTCCACAGAAAATGCATCATTTCCTTTTTAACTTGACCATTAGATTGAGTAAAATACACATGCCGAGGTATTCACAAAAGAAGTAATCCAGAATGAAGGGCCCGTGGATATGAGCAATGTTTAAGTAATAGAAATATTGCTTACTGCATGTTGAAAGCATTACCTATGAATACCCCTATTCATAACATCACATTGATTCATAATTAAAGCTCTGTGAAAATTATAGAGAAAGTTGACATATTTCACAAGCTGTTCATGGTAAATGTAGCAAATTTTACAGTTTGTTGTGACTTGCCATTAAAGAGCTCTCAGGAAGAAAGATAAAGAAGTGATTCTACAATACTGAGTTTTAGCAAGTGTGACTAACACAAATGATGACCTATGCAGAAGGCTTAGACCCATTTTTTCAAACAAAATTATGAAAGCTTCCACTTCAGAAGCAGCAGTCTGACATGTCTAATGAGAAACATTTTGGGTGGATATACAGCAGTAAATTCTAGCCTGTGCACAGAGCAGGAAAGCCTCAAGAAATAAAAATAACAACCCTGTTACCCGATGAAAGTGAAACAAAGCAATGCAGAGCTGTGTGCATCTGTGGAGACACGCACAGAGGTCTCACTGGCCTTTTCTTTCAGAAGAGGGACAACAGTAATTCTTAGTCCTTCTGCTGTGTGTGGCACGGTAATATGTGCATGGTCTGCTTTGTGTTGAGATTTCCATGTCAGGTGTCCCACTAAACATTTAGAAAGAAATATTCTGAGCTAGGCTGGAGCAGATGATAGAATAAAGGGTGTGTGCAGAAAGCTGCTTTTCCACAAAACTTTTCAGTTTGAAGACTTGTGCTTTAAATGTCTTCACAAAGGGAGGGAAACAGACTTGCTAATTTTTTCTTACACCATCCTTTGGTCCCTGTAAAACCAAATTTAGCTTTCTATCATACTAAAGAAGAAATAAATCTGAAGCACACCACTACCACACACTTCTTCATAATTTAGTATAACAGCCACAGAAGTACTGTCCTACATGGTAGTAGCCTCCTCTTTTCATGGACAATGGCATGCATCTCTTGAGTCCCAAAATTAAAAAGTACAGTATTCATGCCTCATGGTATAAAAAGCCTAAATAAACAGAGCTGAGGTTACCATGCAGATTCTTTCTAAAATGAGATTTCATAAACAAAGTAGAACTGATTAACTAGGCTATCTCTATACAAAGTCCTTAGAAGCTCAATCAGAGACACAAGCTTATTAAGGTAATTTATGTGGTGAGAGAGTGCTTTCAGCAGTTGAGGAGGAGTGTGGAGCTCCTGTGCTTTAGAATAGGAGATGAAGGGATTGCTAGTCATCTCCTCGAGGAGTTCTGATCTTGTATGAAGCTCAGGATTGTTGGGAAGTTGTAATTTATGACATCAAGATTGTTAACTAACATTAAGTATAACATCACTGATACCCCTTGAATTTTTCCCTTGTATTAGGATTTTTTTTTAATTGTGTCAATAAAAGAAATTGACATTTGTAATCCTAAATTGGAAACACCTAAAAGAAAACACTTGTTTGGGTAAAGGCATCGAGGCACTTAGTTGGATAACTGTTAATTCACTAGTCGAGGAGTTAAGGCAAAATCCAATGTATTTTATTGAGACATATTTATGACTGAAGCTACAGTCTTACCCTGATAGTCCCAGTGCTTTTAAATTAAAATGGAAGTCTTGCCACCATGCACAAGAATATATTTAATGTGCCTTCAATACAAATGAATGTGTGCCATGTGCTCATGACAAATCAAATCAGCAGGTTTCTCAGCTGGTAAAACAGGAATTTATCTGTTGGAATCTTGCATGTGTGGAAGGGAAACCAGTCAATGATGTTTCAATGAGGGAAGGTGGGAAAATGCTGTTGGGCTTGAAAAGAGGGAAAAAATTGCTTCAGCAGATGTGAGCGAAGTGGCATCTAGAAATATTAAATGAAGAAGTGGAAAGTATCCAGAGGGGACACTTCACAGAAGTGATGGTGGGTTTGTTTTTGTTTTTGTTTTTGTTTTTGTTTTTGTTTTTGTTTTTGTTTTTGTTTTTGTTTTTGTTTTTGTTTTTTGTTTTTGTTTTTTTTGTTTTTTTTTTGTACAGCATAATGATATTGATTTCAAACAAAAAAAGAAACCTGTGACAAACATCTAGAGAGATTCTAGCAGAAGTGAAGTCTGCAAGCAGTTGAATCTACAGTAGGAAAGGCAACTAAAGCGTAAAAAATGGTGAACAAGCTATTTTCTATGAGAAGAACAAATAAAAACATAGAAAAGGTTACAGACTTTACAGAGTATTCTTGCACTACTAATGCTTCATGTTCTGCACAGTCCTGCATTGAAAAGCTACTTGAAAGCTTCCTGGGAAAAACATACCTTATGCTGGTGCCATACCTTGTTTAGATCAACTGGTAAAAAAATACTTACTAAAGCTTCTTGAAGAAAACTGCTTCTGCATTGTTTCCATTCAAAGACCACTTGACCTTTTGGGGAAAAAAAACATGTATGGACAATCTATTTCTCCCAGGATGTTTCTCCCATACAATCAAATAAAAAGTATGTTAAACTTAGAATGTTACTTCTTGTTTTACATACTTTATATGCATATGTGTACAGAAAACACATAAGTGCACTTTCTAAATTCCACACCCTCGCC
>VXBZ01009841.1:457253-469033 GCA_013399135.1 Heliornis fulica | reverse complement strand
CCCCCCCCCCCCCCCCCCAGTCATTTTGGGGAATATCTGCTGAAATTTTAGACATAATTTACTTGAAAGAATATTGAGAGACTGTCATGAGTTTTGTGTATTGTAGACTGATGCTGATACCTTTGTGTTTATCAACACCTTTCATAGCAGCGCCATCTCAATCCTGTGGGAACAAAGAATTATAGCTTTGGCAAGGGGCTTTACCTCTTAAATCTCTTCTAGTAGGCATTTCTTTTTCAGAAAATATCAAATGAGTTGTGGGGGTAGAGAAGGGTATGTAGCTATAAGAAAGCCTTCCTGAAATGTGAGACCTTTTTGCATGAGTTGCGTGTTTGTTATTCCAGTGTTAACTTTCTCAGATTGAGTACTTTGAACATAGCCACGCCAAATATGCTTTGTTTCAATTAATGCTTTGTGTATGATTCCCATTTTAAAGACCACTTATTCAAAAGGTTGAAGTCTAATGTAATTTCTGATGAGATACTTAAAACCTGTGATTGACTTCTGATGCTAATATTGCTTTGAGCCTACTGGTGTCTAACGAGCACTGTAATAATTCTTTTTTTCTGCAATGATGTTTTTCAGAGTGACATACCAGAGAATCAGGAAAGACAACCTCAGTGGAGTTTCATTTCAGATCAAAGTGCATGTGCAAACTAGTATTTTTCCCCACTAAATAAATTTATGGTTGTTCTTTTCCATAGATATTTTAATTGTGTCTGCTGGTACTGATGCCATTACTAATGTATGCTTTGCTACTAAGATCTCTATTTGTTGGTTGAAGTCAAAGCTACATGAACTGGTAGCCTTGGTGTCAGAGGAGAACTCTGAGATCTACCATGAAATTCCTTGAAAATACCCTGTCAAAATCATAGCTGTAATTATGACCTAAATGTAAAATCAGTGGTGATAAAAGCAGTTCTTCCTCTACATACCCTGTTCCAGCTGGTAGTTTGATTTGTAGTATTCTTTTTTTGGGAGATATTAACACTAAGACTTATTTAGCAATTTTTACCTTCTTCTGTAAGAAAGTCTGCTGGATAGTTTTGCTTTTTCTGGTGATTTCACCCTGGCTGGAGGCCAGACTCCCACCAAAGCCGTTCTATCACACTCTTCTTAGCTGGACAGGGAGGAAATACATGGTGAGAGGCTTTGGAGTCGAGATAAGGACAGGGAGAGATCATTCTGCAATTAGTGTCATGGACAAAACAGACTCAACACAAAAGAAAAGCAAGAAGACTCTCTTATTTATTACACTACAGAAACACACAGAAACCAGAGTCAGATAATGAGAAGTACAAACATCTCTTAAAATACACACCTCCCCCTCTCCCTTTGCGGACTTCACTCTATTCATGATGGCTTTTTCTTCCCCAGGATGGCATGGGGGAAAGGGGGAGAAATAGGGAATGGAGGATTCAGTCTTCAGTCAGTTCCTCATAAGTTGTTCTCCTTCTCAGGGGAGGGCATTTTCTCACACTCTTTCCCTGTGCCAGCATGGGGTCCTACCCACAGGAGACAGTCCTCCATGACCTTCTCCACGTGAGTCCTTTCCTACAGGGCCTCAGCTCTTCAACTGCCCCAGGTGGGTCACTGCTATAAACTTATAAAATGTCTCTCAGTCTCTCAGTCCCAGACTGCTGGCCCCAGCCTGGTCCCCCACAGAGTCACAAGCACCCCCAGCAAACCTGCTCCAGTGTGGGCCTCTGTGTCTCTCTGTCTCTTATCTCTCTCCATGGTCTGCAGGTTCTGTCAGGGACTTGCTACATTGTAGGTCACAGATTCTTCCCTATTCCTCCACCTGCTCCATGGTGGGCTCCTGCCTGGCCCAGGTACCTCTCCATGGGCTACAAGTGGGGTCTCTTCATCCTCGATGGGCTGTGGGACGACACCTGCTTCACCATGGTATTCTCCACAGGCCACAGGGAATCTTCTCTCAGAACCTCTTCCTTCCCCCTCTTCACTGATCTTGGTGTCTTCAAAGTTTCTTCCATCTTCTCACTCCCTTCTCTGGTGCAAAATGTGGCTTTTTGCATTCTTCTCTCTCTAAAATGTGATTCCCAAAGGCCTGTGACCGGTGCTGATTGGCCCAGCCGGCCTTGTCAGTAACAGGGTTTGGGAGTTTGGCCTTGGGAGCATAGCTGGGATTTGCTTTGTTGGACCTTTAAACTTTCTTTCTGCTTCTTAAACAAATCACATTGCAAACTCACCACACTTTTCTTTATAAATTTCTAGGAAAAATAATTCTAGTGTCTCTGTGAGATTCAGAGAAGTTAAAAAACACCTATATCTCAATACGTGAAATAAACTAAGAGTATATATACATGTGTATATTTATATATGTATATATCCTAAGGACATGCTTAGTAAATACTTAGGTACTTCATAAAAATATAAAGAACCCCCATTTCATTTAATAAGCTTTTAGATACTTGGAAGTTTTGTTCTCATTTCTAAATTAACTGGATGAAAGCACTACTGTGTTCTGAAATATTTTGACAACATTTTCAAATACAATAGAAAATACTCTGCATTGTCTACATATACTGTTGTATTTTTTCTGGTGTTCAATTAACTTCTTGGAGTCTATGTGACACCTCAGAATAAAATGCTTTTGTGAAGAACACACATTACATGCCAGTAACAAGTTATAATATACTGTCAGAAAAAAACCCAAACCTCTGGTGGTGACAGACTTTTGAGTGTCTTCAGGGAATCTAGTTGTCCATGTAGAGTTGTACTTGTATTTCTGCTCTCTGAAGTATTTATTGTTTCCTCCACTATGTAATCTAAAAAGATATCTTATGAAACCCAACTTACCCATGCTGAGTTCTGCAGCCTCATCGGGGTCAACCCCATCGCGTGTGCTCCAGTGACTCATTATTTGTGAAACAGATAATAGAGGAACCAGAACATTGCACTCAATATGTGTTTTAGACAATTTTCTGTCCAGATAGATTTTTTCCCAGTAATTACCCTTGCAATTCTATAACCATCATGGTTCCT
Source organism: Heliornis fulica (assembly GCA_013399135.1). Classification (NCBI taxonomy): domain Eukaryota; kingdom Metazoa; phylum Chordata; class Aves; order Gruiformes; family Heliornithidae; genus Heliornis; species Heliornis fulica. Next base: position 466,027 of record VXBZ01009841.1, on the reverse strand, counting down.
CATATTTTTCTTATAAAGGAAATCATCTTTCTACCTAATAGTGGTCACTCTGGTAACTGTTAATCAAGTGCAACCGTTTCTAAGAAAAGCCACTTAAAACACATCCCTTCAATGAGAAGGGAAACCCTTTGTAAATACCACTGGGTAACAAAGTACTGTCTAATACACAGCCCCGAAGAACCTAAAGTATCAATGCCACTCATTAAATGTTACCTCTCATGGCATGCAAGTACATATTTCAAATGTCATATCACTAGTTTAAGAAAAAGAATAAAAAGACACACAGGTAAGGTTAATTTCTTTGGCAATCTCTCGTCTCCTTCCCAAGGAGAACTTAGGAGGGACTGAAAAAAATGTCAATAATGATGACAGTAGAATAATGGACTAAGAATCTCTTTTTAAAAAACTTAGAGATTATCCAGAAACCAATGTTTGGTTTTTTTTTCTGAGTAAGAGAGGAGGAAAGCACCTCTTTCTGATGCTGTTGTGGCAGTGGTCTTCATTGTTCGTAGTCCATTTTAGTAATTATTTTTATTATTTTGTTTAGAATAGTTTCTGTAGGATATGTTTTTTCTTGTAGTTAATGAATGTTCTTAAAATGAGGAGGATTGTTGAAGCCTTTATTGTTTGTGTTGGGGGAATGGGTATCATCTCCCAAATTAATTTCGTTTACTCTGTCTTTTATTGACTTTGTTAATTTTTAAAATATTGGAAAAATGACAGTAAGTCGAATGTAGCTTATTAGGTTACTTTCTGCTCCAACATATGCATGTCCATTGAAACCTATGGATTTTCACAGATATAACTCAGAGCAGATTTTGGTGATCAGTTTTCTGCTCCTGGCAGGGGAAGGGAAACTCGGATGCCTTAGCTGTGTAGAAATAGATATAAATCCCAAGCACATAGAAATATATAGTGGATTAATTTTAAACCCTGTAATATATATGTAATATATATACCAGAGCCAAGGTATCCGATATTATGATAAATTACCAACAGGCTACATTACACATATAGGATATCCCAGTAGCCTCAAAGGTAAAAAAGAAAATAAAAATAAATACATTTAATATGAGAAAAATATATAGCATGAGACAGTTTCTAGAAGATATATATTATAGAATTGAGGGGATCTTTAATTATGCTATGATCACATCAACAACTTTAACAAAGTCTGTAAAATTTTTGAAGCAATGGTTAAAACATGGTAATAAAAGCTGGAGTTTTATTTGCGTGCACTGCTCAGTTTGAATGGTTGTGCTCTGCGTACTCTATGGGCTGTTCTAGCAGAAATTAAAAGTAAAATATTGTGTTAGCAAATTCCTCTGATACAGATCAAGCAGAGAAATCCAACAGTCATTGTTCAGAGATGCACAAAGATGTTAACACAATAAATTTAACTTTATGATTGTAAGCTTTTACACATCTGTATTGGAGTTGGAGGTGTAGAGTCAGTACTACTTTATTTAGAGGATTCACAAGTTTATTGGAACACATCCTCCTGCTTTTAAAAATCAAAATCTTTCTTGATCCATTGTGATTCTTCTCAAGTCAGAATTACATCAGCAGCAAAACTTTTTTATTTATTGTTTTTAGCTGAATAGGCAGTGAGAGTCTTTAGCCTGGCATCCCCACGATTGAAGGGAAAATTTCCAATTTCTATCATTAATGAAGATAAAACTCTTAAGGAAAGAAACAATAATAGAGAGCAAACAAGAGACAGTTTTATTGTGCTTCACTACTTTTCAATTGTAGTTCCCCGCCTTCAGAGGCCTCTTCCTCTGGCTGACTTGTGTAAGAGCCAGTAAGGAAGCGCAGAAGCCAGCAAGAAGTGAGAACAAAGCTTTTGTTCATCAAGCATCAGCTACTTCAAGTTACTTTTCTTCCCCGATAACCATTTCTTTCCAACAACTCACAAAAAAAACCCCAAAACCAAAACCAAACTATGTCTGATGAGAGTATGCAACAGAATGCCTGCTTCACTGGTCCTGGAACAGATTATATAGAAATTATCCTGCATTAGATCTGTTTGGACCTACTGTGCTGTCTGAAAGTTCATCATGGAATTGGAAAACGTGAAATAGCTAGCAATTATTGATTGCCTGTTAACTTTTGATTTCAGCTGTTGTTGCTTGCTTTGTCACACTGTGAATTTTATCCTCTGTAAAGATCTGGTTGTAATTTCATTTTATGACTTGCGTGTTTGACTTGTGAAATTTAACATTGTACTTACATACATGCAGACTACTTTTCTGAAGAGGCATGTAATTCTGGGTCAATGCATTCAGCGTGACACCATATCCTATTTTAGATTGCATAATTGAAACAGTCCTAAATCAACAGATTGAATTGTCCAAATTCTGTTTCTGTTATTTAAAGTGAAATAGCTCAGATGTTTTTAACCAGTGATACGTAAGGTTCCTATAACTGCCAAGAGGAGATTCCAAAATGATTGTGAGTTGAAAATAATGTGTTGCAATGTAATATTTATGAAGTTCAACTTGCTTAGATTATCAGAGAGAAGATCAAAAAAGTGATTTGATTATGGTATGTAAGTACCCACATGAGAAAAAATAACTGGTACTAAAGGCTCTTAAATCTGGGACAGAAAAGAACCATTATAACAAGAGCCAATCGGTAGTTCTTAAAGATACACAAATTCAAATAAAAAATTCAGTCCTCATTTCTAACATCAAGGATAACTGAAGGTTGGAACAAAATATCAAGGATTTTTTTAAGTTTTTCCACTTCTGAAGTCTTCATAAATCAAAACTAGATGTCTTTCTGAAAGTAGTAATTTAGCAAACCCAAGCTTTTGATTTCACTTTGGTGTAAGTATGAAATCTGATTGCTTGTGTTACATACAAGGTCAAGCTATTGGTACAATTGACCGTCCGGCCTTAAAGTCTGTATCCATGAATAATTTAGCCATACATCTTTGTTTATTTTGTATATTTGCAGAGATTTTGTGTCATAATGATTTCCTGTCTTCCCACATATTGCATTGGTTTCTGAAAATATGTTGCTGTATCAGTGAGAACACAGGGAATATATCCCTTTCCTAGATTATTTCCTCTACCATAAATAAAGCATATTTTAATAAAAGTGCTATCCAAATCAGGTTCATTTTTTATAAAACCTAATGAGTTTTAAAACTTTGATTTTTAATGTTAGAAAATAACGAGAGCCATATCTGCAAGAATACTTTACACATTACTTGAGCTATATTTTAAAGCTCGGTGATTCAACAGAACAATCCAGTTTGAGTGAAACACCTAATGTTTATTTATAAACAGCTCTGGACGCAGGTCATCCTGGGTATGCTCTATGTGCATTAAGTGTACAATAGTACACTTATTTCTTTGACTGAACACTACATAAACCCATTAAATAAGTTTATTTTCAGATATACCAGAGAGTGGAAAAAATCTTGTCAATTAAAGAAAAGTTTCTCTCAAAATACAAAAATGGGAAGCGTAGAAAATTCTGTAGAAAGCTGTTAACAAATAAATTTTGTTTGTCATCATCAGGTTTCAAAGAGCATGCTATATACTGCCACAGAGGTCAGTCAATGTCCCTCAGTGTATCCATAATGTAGCTGCTTTTATGTCTTACAGGCAGAGAAATCAGGCTTCTCTGCTTAATTTTAATCTCAAACCCACTTGCTGATTTCCAACTGCTTCCCCTTTCTTCGTTTTCTACTAACATGAGAAAATACGTAGTTTCATACACAGACAAAAATTTAGGTCTATTAAGACCTAAATAATACAAAAATAATGACTTGTAAATAATACTGAGCAAATTACTTCAGACCATATGTTCCCTCATTTACAACCCTTTTATTCACTGCAACTTTAAGAGTTCTTTTCTCAAGGCTATGTCTCATTACTGTTATCCAACCAAACCTGATAAATATTTCCCTAATTTATCTGGTCTCGACATCCATCAGTTCCATTTCAGTTGTGATTTTTAGTTTGTTAGAGGTTTTTTCCCTTCTTTCTTTACTGTGTTATCCTAATGGTCAAGAAGTCTAGAAAATATGCTTTTCCTTGCCTCCTAAGTGCTGCTCCCTATAATAGTATACCATTAATAACTAGGTTGCCTATGGTATAGTTGTCCATTCTTTAGTCATTCCATGTCCATGCCTACATCACTGTATAATACAGAATAAACCTGATTTGGCAATATTTTATACCATTGGCTGGATGTTAAGGAATGGATTTATGGAAGTGGACCTTTTAAATACAGAGGATAAGTTAAATTCTCTGTTTTGCTTTCAGACTGTGAAATAAACTTAATCTAAATCTGAGTGTTAATAAAAAACAACTAATAAATACCCTTTGTATTTCTAAAACATGGTCTTTAAAACTCACCTGTAAAACACTGTGTCACACAGTTTAACAGAGAGATTAATTCACTTTCAATGTGTTAGGCACATTACTTAATGCACTACTGGGAATATATGGATACCATTACTGGAGATCTATATAAGAGTTAGATACATGTATTTTCCAGAGCTAAAGACAGGTGAATCTTTAGCATGCGGACCAAAGGACTATCTTAAAAAAGTTTAGAAGGCACAAAAGATCAGTGGCTTCACTGACCATTGCAGTTGTTTGTTGTTTTTTTTTTTAATTTTGAAATGTTTCCCTGTGACATTAAGTTAGTATTTCATTATATACTGTATATTATACTGGATAGCAGCACTTAAAAAATTAGAAATTCTCAGTCTTCTCCATAACAATACTGACTCGATGAGTAATGGTAACTGATAATGTGAATTGCAAATGTTGTTCCTTTCATTTTTAGATAACTACTGTTATTTATCTGCATAGTAGGCTAAGAAAAATGTAAAATAAAAGACATCCATTGTGTCATTTGTTCTTAGAAAACAGTCACCTTCTATAGACCAGATGTGATAGAGCCACATAACCTGAGAAATCAAATTTAATTGTGATTGTTTTTTAAGGCTATGGCATGAATCAGATTTAGAGGGTTGGGTTTGTTCAGTCAGAAGAGAAGGCTCTGGGGAAACCATACAGCAGACTTCCAGTACCTGAAGGGGCCTACAGGAAAGCTGGAGAGAAAGTTTTAGGAAGGGCAGTTTGTGATAGGACATGTGGTAAGGGCCTTTAGCTGAAGGAGTGTAGGTTTAGACTAGATATAAGGAAAAAAGTTCTTTGCTGTGGGGATTGAGAGGCACTGGAACAGGTTCTTCAAAGAAGCTGTGGCTGCCCCCTTCCAGGCAACCTCGGCTAATGGAGAGTGTCCTTGCCCATGGCAGGGAGTTGGAACTAGATAATCTTTGAGGTCCTAACCCAAACCTATCTGTGGTTCTGTGAATTCTTTCCTTTTAAACCAATAGGCCAGACAGTCTTGATTGAGTACAGAATCCCAAAATGTTGAAGTGGTTACCATCTAAAAATCTAGAATAGGTTGCTTGTATTATTTTCCATTTTTATTACAGCTTCTGTCATGAGAATGGAGTCATATCCTGGCCTTTTTATGTTCTCCTTGCAGACTGTCACAAGAGCAAAACATGAAAATCTGAATAGCCATCCCTGCCTATGGAAGACAGTTGAATGCCGCTGTTCTTTAACCTTTTACAGACTCAGTACTGTGACTGATTAGGCATTCCTCCTCCTTTCCCAAAGTTGTTGGACCTGTTCAGAGGAGTCAAAGAATGGCAGATAAACAAATGGCAAAGCACAGTAAAGGGCAAAGGTAGTGATATATTTTGAAGTTTTCTGCTGCAACTATGGGACTTTTCACATTTCCAGCCTACTGAGGCAAAGGTTGCAGAGCTAAAAACATATCAGGACATGAGAATATTAGATCAATTATGATTATAATGGTAATGGTGAAAATTATCATGACCTTCAAGCACTTATTTAAATTGTCAACTGTTAATAGAATAAGCTCAGTGATGCTTTTACATGTCACATTTCAGGGCAAAGCCTGTCCAGCAAAGCTATCCAAATATTGTCTCTACAAGTCCCTGTTTCCCTTAATTTTTTTATAATTTGTTTTGTGTAATATTGCCAGCTTCCTGAATGTCTTGCACTGCTTCCATGACACTCATTCAAATTTAACAGTTTTGAACTCTACTCCCACCATGATTTATCTGCTTTGCTCAATTTTTTCCTGTTGAATTAAGTTCAAGAATATTGAGCAGCTTGGCCATCGTCTTGGGATGTTTTTTGACTTAAAAATCCATGTCATTACCTATTTAATAGCATAATTCCAGAATTTACTCCAAATATAAAGTTGTGCAGAAAAAATTACCTCTGTTTCTTACTGGATATTGCACTAAAAATTACAAAAAACTGCATTATTGCAGAATATCACAGTAGAAATTATGAGCAGTTACAATTAGGGAGGTGACCAGAGCTCTGTTGCTTCCAAATATCTTTTCAATCATAACTACGTGAATGTTGGGAAGCCCCAACTAGGTCAGATATCTTAGTCCGTTACCAAACAGGGTGTGCTAGAAATGATAAAATGTGTCCACAATTGAAATTTGATTTACAAATTACAAGGACAGAAATAATTATTTACTTCATCTCTTCCCATTTAAAGGAATGTAATTGTCTGGAGGTCCATGAGACTGGAGTAACTTCGGATTTTGCCTTTTGTCGATCCCATGGAGTGTGGTAGCTGAGGAATGCCTTCTTCAATGAGTTCTCAGGAAAGAAAACCCCATGTCTCCTTGAAAAAATCTTTAGCTTCTCTTAGAATCACTCTTTTAAAAAAAATAAAATTATATTTCTTAGTAACTCAGCCAATTATCATTAGGTCTGATGCTACAAATACTTATGGCTGCTGATTACTGTAACTTGGCAAGTTACAGTAAGTTACTCAGTTAAACCTGAGTTCAGGCATGGAGGACAGAATTATTCAGGTGCATAAACATTTTGAGCATAGAAAGGTTCATTTAATTAATATGTGAGAGATAAAACAGGCTCTGATTCGGCTGATTCTGTGTGGAGCCAAGAGTTGGACTTGATCCTTATGGGTCCCTCCCAATTCAGGGTATTCTATGAATCTATGATTCAGAGTTTCTGTTCTTTATAATTGTATTTATTCTTCAGTGGAGACTTAGCAATTTCTTTTTGCCAACCACAAATGAGAAAACTTGGTATCTTTTTAAATACAGCAAATGTCTAAAATATCTCTTAAGAAACAGAACAGTAGCACAAATTAGATTTAGAAGATACTGTAAAATGGACAAGAATACCACAACATAACTAGGAAAAAGTACATTGTCATACATACCAAATCAAAACACCCATCTGATAAGAGACTGTATTTAGAAAAGAGTTTATCTGTTTTTCCTGCCTAATGTAAATATATAATGAGTTACCTTTTTTCCCGCACTCCCCTCACCTCCCAAATGCTTTCTCTGAAATATAATATCAAATATTTACACTGTAGTATTTTTAGTGTTGTCTTAATGCTGTAGGGAGATATTTGTTATGTAATACAATCTGAGCACACTAACCAACTTTCTCATATTAGCACAACAGCATACTACCAGTGACATCCAACACATTTCCCTTGCTAGTGGTGGGAGGGAGATGAAGTAGTAAGAAAATAAAAATGCAATTCTAAATTTACCTTTTTAACTATTATCCATTTATTTTTTGCAGTTACATTGAAATAACTAATCATAATCTTTACTCATAAAAATTGTACTCTTAGCTGGCCTCCATGTCAATGAAGATATTTAGAATAAAATTCTCTTTTCTGCATGTAAGTAGGATTTTGGAGAAGCATTAGCTAAATCTTTTGCAATTCTTGAAATGTGATTTTGTGGGATATCATAAATAATGGCAGAGTTAAATATTCATATTTACAAATGTTGTCTTTTATCTTCTCTAACTTACATTTGGGATTGTGATTTTCTCTTGAAAGACAGTCCCTCTTTTCAGCCTTAAAAGTCTTTAAAAATTGACTCAGAGCCTTGAGGCAATACAATGACTGACACCCTGGAGATGCCTTGGGGACTGACCCTTGGCATTGGGTATGGACTCCATAAGGCCAAGTATTATCATCAGTCTCAACAAGTGCCAGGGACCTGTGTTAGATCTCACTTTTTCTAACATAAAGATATAGTGGTAAGTACCTATTGAAAACAAAACAATAAGAACAAGAATCCTACCAAACCAAAATACCACACTGAATGCATTATTTTGTCACAGTAAGAGAACAAGAGGGAGAGTGACCCACACAGACAATACTGAGATCAGTGCCCTGGAATGTATCTCCTGGAGAGTGATAAAGCACTATAATATTAAAACACATGTGGAAGAAAGTGATTTAACTGAGTTTTTCATTGGACTAATCATTTGATTGATCACTGCCTTAGGGGGTACAAATGAAACAAGTTAGTAAACTTCAGCAGGCATTGTGCTCATTCCAAGAAATATATTTTTGTTCTTGAAAATATATCCTGGTGTCTTCTGCTTTCAGCAGCAAAACGTGTACTGATACAAATTTTGCAATACCAGATTTTACACAATATCTATCATGCTTTTGCACACTGTCTAGATCAGTTATGCATGCCATCTCATGCTAGAACTCACAAATATACCTTCTATTGGATTCAGCAGGATCATAAGCATTGACAAATAATCATCACATGCTACTTATTTTGAAGAAAATGTCATAAAAAATGCACAATTTTATTTTCAGGATTTTAAAGGCATTTAAACTCCGTCTTAAATGCTACAAACCAACCTTCCTTCCTTCCTTCCTTCCTTCCTTCCTTCCTT
>VXBZ01009841.1:427686-452600 GCA_013399135.1 Heliornis fulica | reverse complement strand
CTGAGCAACCTGATCTAGTTAGGGGTGTCCCTGCTTCTTGCAGGGGGGTTGGACTAGATGACTCTGGGAGTCCCAACTCTAATCATTCTATGATTCTATGATTCTATGATTCTATGAAAAATAGTATTTTCCCCTCACGATATGTAGAACTTCCATAAAAACATGGTGGGATGATATAGCACGAAGTCTGTTCTATTATTTTGAAGTAGCTGTGAACGGTTTGGAAAATGGTTCCCCTATTAGTGTTTAAAAACCAAACCATCGTTCATATGTATGCAATTCTGTAATCATCTAGTGCACTCACATGACTCTAAACTAGATTTATCCAAGATTTTATTATGTTCTGGATCCCTGTAACTGCTCTGCATGGAGCCTTTATGGTCTATTGGGTAAATAATATACATTTTAAAAATTATGTAAATACTTATATACAAGAGAAATCCAAATGATTCCAAAGGAGTGGTTATGCTGAGTAAATAACGTGTGAATTTAAAATTGTCCTCTTACAAGTCTATGCATACTGTATCATACATTTATGGTTGTGGGAGAGATTAAATAAAAGATGCTATGTTCCTGATGCATTTCTATATTTTCCAGATGCTTTTAATTTGATTTAGCTGTTAAACACATCTTTGTTCCTCCTATATTTATATATTCTGGCAAAGTTAACATGGGAAATGAAAGAAATACATATAAATTTAGTTTATGATTTAAACCTGTATTTAATTCAACTTTTCAAACCCTTACATTTCATGAAATGTATAGCATCATCTTCTCATGCAAAGGTAAAATAATTAGTCCAGTGATTTAATATGCTCCTCTCATCAGTTTATGCACCACAGGGAATTTTTGAAGGTGTAGACTTCATTTATCTTGGCTCATGCTGGAAAGACCTGCTTTCTGCCATTTTGCAAAAGTAGGTGAAGTAGCATTTACACTAGTATTTTCTGTTCCTTTTTCTGTAAAATATATGGGAATTTTTGTCATCATCCTAAAGAGGCAAAACAAATGACCTTTTACATATATGCAACACTGATTCCTGCTCTTCATTCTGCAGGGCTGGGTTATTATGGTAAGGTCATTAATAACCTACCTGAGCAGGGTTGCAATCCTTTAGTGCATGTGTCCCATTCCTGACTGTCATAAGGACATTTTCTCAATTCCTATTCAATATTTTTATTCCCTACTGTCAGTCCTTTGGCTCTTTTTGAGTAATCTGTTTCCTTTGTTCATATTATCTCATTGTCATTTAAGGTCTGTTATCCTCTGCCTCATGAATTTTCACTTTTCTAAGTAAGGCTCATCACATTCCTCCAGCACTGGCAGCATCGAACTCTTCAATAGCTTTTTATCTTTGAAGAGAAAGAGGGTTGGTGAAGATGTGGGCTGAGGAAAACCAAAGCCTTTACTATGCATGTATAGGCTGTAATCAATCAACAGGGTGATGGCAGTATCCCACCAGCCTAAAATGGTTTTGTAACTGGTTTAGATTCCCCCTTGAAGGTTCCTCTCTCATGAAACCTGTACCAGGAGAATTGCTGAATGCAACACACAGGTGTCACAGATCCATCTGGCTGCTCCTTTTTTTCTTTCCATTTGTATGAAATAAGAATAATTTTTGTTGTTTATGGTTTAACGGAATGGTGTTTTTTTCACTTTATTATCAGGATGTTTCCTTCTAAGCCAGTATTTACTGTGGCTAATAACTGATTTATTGGAGCTTCTCTAGGCTAGGCATTTTATCAGGATGATTAACTAACAAATGAGAAATTACACACTGGTAACATCCAGCTTGTTAAGGATTTGTAAAGATTATTGCTGAGTAAATAAACATTAACAGCAACCATGTCGATGTTTCCAAAAGAATATTTGAGGAAGGTTTATCTGGGATACAAATGCATTGTGACATAAACTGTGTTCTTAGGAGGAACAGTAATGCTTAAAATATGATCTGGATATTGTGTTTATATGATTCCAGGCACTATGCAGCAACAGATAAAAGCCAAGAACTGAGGAAGATGGTCATGAATGAGTTTTCAGAGTGAAGAAGTTGAGCCAACATTCTTCTTCCTGTCAACAGTTCAGGTATTTCAGGAAATATAACTTGTACATGTGATTCTGTATTTAAACTTCTAGTTTTTACACATTACCTTTTAATTATATGCTTAGCCTGATTTCACAATTATTCTGCGCCAACATTTCCTACTGAGTTCAGTCAGAGTGTCAATGAAGGGTCAATAACAGGATAGGGATTATTAGTCACTATTACACATACATGCAGACACATTTGCCCATGCAAATAATTGGATATATCCAAATAACTAGTCAGCTTGAAAATTATTGCCATTTGTTTAGCCTAAATGTCATGGCATTAGTGTGCATCGTTCCAAACAATATGTGAGTCGTGCCAAATGAATAACAAAACCTTGCTCCATGACAAACTGAAAGGCACGAGCAGGTAACTTACACAGTACACTACAGAACAAAACAGCATTTTGTCTTCGCTGTGGCAGAAATCTTTCAAGGTGGAGAGAAAGAGAACTTTGCATACCTTAACTGAAATCCTGGTAAAAATAGTCCTTTTTTTTTGTGTCAATAATAATAACTGTAAAATAAAAGCCTTTCAAGAAAAGTATCATGATTATGGATAGAAGCCTGACAGAATGAAAAAATTTCTTTCATGATGCTGTATCCTCCAAGACAATCTTACAAAATGGTAACAAACCATGAGTGCATCATATTCTTTAAGGTAGGCGATAGATCTGCCATAGCTAAGTAGATATAGCAAAAATATTGATATTTCAAAAGTCACGTGGTATCTAAATTTCTGCTTCTTAAGATATCTAGAGCACAGTAAGGCAATAGATATTGAATCACTAAGTAACATTAAAATACACAATATGAGCAAAGCTGATTTTAGACAGATATATTAAGTGCAATTAATTGCCTGAGGGCCCATAATCCCGAAGTTCCCACTGGATTTGACCATCATGGGAACCCACTGATGACACACATAAACTCATAAACCCAGAATATTTTCACAGGTGGGAGACAGACAATTTGGCCAAAGGCATGATTAATTTCATCTATATGAAACACTGGGTTGAAGATGAAGTAAACTACTGTGTAGAGGAGACTATTTTTCTCCATTGTTGATAAAAGGAGACTAGAAGATTAAAATGCCTGTAAACATTTACACTATGTCTATGATATGTCTATGTTTGATAAGCTAAATCCAGTCCTGAGTATCTTTTCTCATTATGCAGATGACTTGTTGAGAAATTATTTAATCTAATTAAACCAATTTTTCTCCAATTTTTCCATTCAAAGAGCTGCTTATTCTGATGTACCAGTGACAAACTAGGTACAGCTGGGGCAGGAATAGTTGCCATGTGGTCCTTGAAGACTAGAATCTCCTACAGCTTCTTCCCAATTCCTGTCATAGTGTCTTTCTGTTTATCTAAGATTATTCACATGCCAAAACTAGCCCGCATTCTATACAAACTTGCGCTGTCTTTATCATGGAGCCTGATTTGGTGGGAATATTCAAAGCAGCTTTTCCTAGGGATGAAATAAAATGTTCACCTGAGAAAATGAAGATCTGGTTTCTGCTCTCATTAATTTTTGTTTCTTTGTTTTTCATTACTCATGTATATGGAAAATTGAAATTGGGGGGGGGGAAGGGGAGGGGGGAAACAGGGATATAATGTCACTTTTCAATCTGAGTTGGCTCACTGATGATTATTCCACACAGATTAGATGTTTCAGCAGGACATATGAAGAAACACCACCTTTGATTACATTTACTAGTATTTAACATTGTAACAGTGTCTGTCAACAAACTTTCTGTGGGACAGGTAGGCTAAAATTCCCTGAAGCAGTTGAGGAAACTGAATGCAGATTTCTTACATGCTCTTAGAGAAGTCTAAGCAAGGGTCAGTAGGTAATCTCAGCTACTCTGATTTCATAATTTAAGGGGATGCTGAAAGCATTATATTTAACAAAAAAAAAAAAAACCAAAAACAAAAACAAAAACAAACAAAACAAAGAAACTAAAACCAACCAAATAAAAAATATTTTCTATCCCTGAGTAGCCAAGATCTTCCTATTCTGGTTTGAGGTAGCCCTTTCTTAGAGCGTATAGGAATCCAGCATACATGTTCTGGGACTTATTCTGCTATTGTCCACACTGACAAAAGCGGAACATCTTCCTTATGAGGACAGGCTGAGGGAGCTGGATCTCTCTAGCTTGGAGAAGAGGAGACTGAGGGGTGACCTCATTAATGTCTATAAATATGTTAAGGGTGAGTGTCAGGAGGATGGATCCAGGCTCTTCTCAGTGATGGCCAGTGATAGGACAAGAGGAAATGGTTCCAAACTGGAACATAGAAAGTTCCATCTGAATATAAGGAGGAACTTTTTCACTGTGAGAGCGACAGATTACTGGAACAGGCTGCCCAGAGAGGTTGTGGAGTTTCCTTCTCTGGAGACATTCAAGAGTAATCTGGACGCATTCTGTGTGATCTAATCTAGGTGATCCTGGGCAAGCAGGGGGTTGGACTAGATGATCTTTCGAGGTCCTTTCCAAATCCTAACATTCTGTGATTCTGTGAAGTATGCATGCAATAATTAAATTCCTGTAGCTTTGAAATTTCAGAAACATTCTCTCCTGTGCCTTTTAAGATTGCAAATTGGTCATAGATGGCCCTGCACTCAGAGCTTTCAGATTTACCACAAGTTCTGTGAACCTGATAATGAAAATATGTCCATTCGGTAGCTTCATTTAGCTCAAAAGTTGCATAATTTTTCCCCCTGTCTTCCTGCCTTCTTCCTTATAACCTGCCTTAATTCCTTTATTCATTTTAATTTTGTTTAAAGCAGGATATTTCCAAGAAGGAAATCATATTTTATTTACAGTGACTTCAAGGAGCCAGTATGTGAGACTAAATGTCTCATCTTAACTCTGTTTTTTTTTCCAACAGATATGTTGTATTTGAACAGGAGTATCACACATATTGAGGAAATAGAGCTTTATTTTACTGTTTGTTTTCATCAACAGCATATTTGAGATAGAATCACTAAATCGTGTCATAATTACCTGACACATTACATGAACCTGATCCAAACCTCTTCTGAACTTTATTTTTTCTGCACAATTCAACACAAAGAGAACTTTTTGCATGTATAATTTCCCTGTATAAAAGTCCTGAGGAATTAAAATGCATATGATACAGGGGTGAGTAGAAAAAATAGGATCAGATGAAAACAGTGCAATAATTTTAACTCACCAGTAATACACCTTGATAGCTGCAGTCTGCCAACTGGTAAATAGAAAGACTATGGACTGTCCTTCAAGAGTCTGAACTTGATTTTCAGGTGGAAAATTAGAGACAAATTTGTTTCTGAATATCAGTTCTCATCTCCAGAGTTCAAAATGGAGCCCTCTATTTTAAAATGTGAAATAATTTTAAAAATCATGTTTTGTGTATATGAAATGTGAGAAGCTGTCCAAATTCCTTCCAGAGACTGAGAGAAATGTAGTTAGTCCGCTTGTCCAGCTGGTGAAAGGATCGCAATTTCTCAATCAAAATGGAATTTATGTTATCTGCTCAAAATATGCCAAAATATTGAATGAAACCAAATACAAGCAAAATATGAATATGTACAACACACTGTAAAGCATGATACGAAGACACTTTGAAGTGCTCCATTATACAAAACAGAACAGAGAGAGTCTAGACTAGCTACATACCCATCTTGTGCATCATTCACCATTTTGGGTGGCATTTTTGCACTGTAGAGGTACTATGTGATGTGTCATCTGACTGAAAAGAAATACCCCTTATAACGTGTCATCCATTTTTTGCTGAACCTGCAATGATTTTACAAGATTTTAAGTAAAATATTTTCATGTCTACTAAACACATCCTAAATTTCTCGTGTTGAGATATTGCTGTTTGTGATTGGAAATGTTTATGCTCCCATGTGATGACTTCCAAGCCTGCCTTAGAGGTCCTTCACTAGCTTAGTGCTTGGAAATACTGGTGTAATCTGCTGTATTTTTGCTTTACAGTGTTGCTCCATGTGTTATTTCATGTCCCAAAACAGAGAATCTATCCCTACTCAAAGTTTAAAGTAAGAAATGCTAAGTTCTTTGTTATCTATGATATATGCTAAAATATCAGGAGGGGAGATGTGAGGAAATTTTATCCACATTATCCTTATTATGTAAATGATTCTCTTGACAAAACCTCTTTAAAATTAAAAATGCATAACCTGTGAAACCTGTAAAGATTTTCCAGGAGAAAAAAAAACAGCCCACAACACAAAACACTGAAGATCATTTTATGTTATGTACATTCAGGCTTGTTTGTGCAGTTCTAGACAAACACTAAAAAAAAAATCCTTTATAAAAATTCTTTGACCCTGCTTTTTTGCCATCTGAGTGGTCATGGTTGATTGGAAAATCAATGAAGTGATGTGAGAATTGCACCTCACTGTTGCAGAAAAGCCACACAAAAATCCAACTTTTCACATGAGATGAAGATTGCCTTTGGTTCATTTACTCTCTTAAGACACATTAAAATCAAATCTATCACCCCATTTGGCCATCTGTCAATTCTCACTACACAGTGAACGAGTAGACTTTGTTCCTTGATCACCAGAATTGGAGGATGTTTTGTTGTTGTAATAAATGGTTGTAGACCTAAGAGACGGAAATAAATCAATGCAATTTATAAAGTTGGGGTGAAAATGTTAGATGCAGTTTTCTAAACTACAGAGAATTATGTATGGATGACTTGCAATAAATAAAGCACAGCTTTAGCAGCTTACAAAAATAAATAATGAAGATGAAAGAAATTAATGTCTAGTTCTTTATTTTGGAACTTTTTAATAAGCAGAATAAATACAAGAGTAAGTTGCACATCCAAGGTGCAACTATCTATACATTTCAGTTTAAATGGTCAGGCAATAAATAAGAGAGTTCGTTTCCTCCTCTTAACCAAAACTTAGGTTTCCAAGTATAAAATGCACTAACAACTAAAAGAACATTTCCTATTACTTGCTCAGTAATTGTTCTGCTATTTATCTCCAGAAGAATTATTTTCTAGGACAGAACATGAATTTCATTGGAAATTTAGCTTATGTTGAACTGCAGTAGTTCTGGAAATGAGCAGACGTGTTGGGCTGGTGCTCCGAGAGTCCAGGTGCTCCAGTCATTAAAAGCCTGGTCTTGAGCTTCAATCAGCATACCATCTTTAGCCATACCGTCATCTGCACTCGCTTCTTTGTTGGCTGGCAGCAGTCTTGTAAAACTGAACTATCTTGTAGGTAATTAGCTCCAAAACAAAATGTATGAAAATACAGAGACTAAACATCTGGCAACAGCCATTAACAAAGCCATCAATTCCATATCCCAGCAGACTACATTAGTACAACAAAGTTATATTCAGGAGAATAAACCACCAGTTCCCAAATTGTGGTTTGTAGCCACAAATGGTCTTCAGTGGGTTGCAGAACAATACCACCTTTGTATAGCTCTGAATTAAAAGCATGATGACTAGCATGGACAGTTAAAAGAGTTTGAGAATCACTGAAATAAACCATCAAAGTCATAGGTTCAAAATGAACTCTTGCAATAGTAGATGCAGATTTTTTCTTTAATCTGTGGATTTTCAGAAAAAAAAAATAAAAGTAAAAATATTCAGTAATACATGTGAATAGGTAATTCCAGGTAATTACATCTTTCTCGTTTATTTTAAAAAAAATGCAAATGGAGATTTAGGAATTGTGCTGGACAGAACACTCAGTTTTGCAAACTTATTTCAACACACATTTTTGAGTGTTGCTAACTATACAAATACTGCTGAATGCAATGACTTCGATGCTAGAAGCCAATGATCTCATATTGCAAATACCTTATAAAATAATACATGTGCAAGTACTGACTCAAGATGCTTCAGAAACTGCAGTGATTGGAGTGTAATATAGAAGTATATTATTTTCAGCTTTAAAAGAAATTAACATGATTACTCCAATCTAGTTGAGATAGCCAGAGGTTGGCAGATAGAGCTTTTCAAAGTATTTAACTCTTCTTGAAAAGATTTTCCTTGTGTTATCAAGTTCCAGGTGGTCAGATTGAGGCTAGTCTGCCACGCATATGCAAGCTAGCTAACTAGCAAGTTAAAAGCAAGATATGATTTAAGGCCAACTCTATACTACACAGTTAATCCAAACTGAATGGGATAATCGGTCCAGACATATTTTACATATGCAGAGGAACTGCTATAGGTGTATATAGTTGCTTTAAGCATGCTTTTATTCCCACGTGGCAGATTTATTCCCATCAATCCTGACTGTGATGATCCTCACAGTAAAAAATACTCATGTGCTGGTAGTTTCCCAAAGGTTTTTCTGCCTTTCTCATTGTAGGGGAACACTTTTGCAGTAGCGAGTGTATTAATTACAAATTATTAAGCATCTGCAGTAAGGAGCAGAGGACCATGTCTCCAGACATACATGAGTGATTGCAAAGACAAATGCACAGCAATGCAGGTTGATCTCCTTTAGAGACAATGATCCTTAGAAAAGGTTCTGATTACTTTGGCTAGCCAGGTGGTCTGTAACTAGCTGTCAGTGTGAGATTTAAAAATGAAAGGTGGCACCAATCCTTGGAGAAAAACATTTTGAACATCTTTATACCACCCTACTATTCAGTACGTCTACATGTGGTAGAAAAGAGTCCTTGTAATGAAGAAGCAGAAATGTGACATCAAAGCTAAAAAGCAATAGCACAGAGCTTGTTTGGGAATGATGAACCTTGCACTGTTTGCCAGCCTGCCATCATATTACTTAAACTGTTTCTTTTATTCTTTGGAGACATAATATTTTCCATTAAAAAAAAAAAAAAGAAAAAGAAAAAGTTTGACCAACATTCTTCATGAAATAGCTTTTGTTCAGAGTGCTCACAGTGTTTTATTGACACGAGTTCTGCCAAAAGCAAGACTGTTGAAAAACATAATAAAGCACTGAATTTATTTTATAAAACTAACAACTATTTTTCTTCTTGCACTTGGGTTCAGATTTTTAACGTGATCAGTCTTCCCATTAGTCTATCACAGAGGTGGCTATTTTTTCTATTGCTGCTCTGTCAACTAGAGTAGGGCAGGGCAGAAGCTGTGACCTTAACACTGAACCTACTTTTGCTGTCTATCCAAACTTGGTAAAGCTTTCACTCTTTGGAGATTTTTTACCTTTATTTTTTTAGTGCAACAAGGACATCTGGGAGTTGTAAAAAGGCATTACTCTACAGAGAACTCCCCTCCATTTACCATAGACTTGGAGTTTTTTGTTTGCAATGAAGACCCATTACAACACCAGAATGGTTGCAAATGAGAGTTCCTTACTGTTCCAAACACTTCCCTTAAGTCTTTATTTTGTTGCTGATTTCTTTTTTCTATTGGTTCTACTTTCTGTGCAGAGTCTGAAAATCATTGTCTCACAAGCCGAAATAATCCATGTTGTGGAAGAATTTACTTGGCTCACTGGGAGTAAGTAATGAGTTTCTCATGAGAACTTATTTTTAATGGTGTTAATGTCACAAAAGAACCAGGCATTACATTTATCACTGCCATCCCCTGATGGTACTTCAGGAAAAGAAGGAAAAAAAATGCAGAAATTCAAAGTAGACTAAGCAACCCAGAAAGACACAGAGGGATCCCTTCTACTGAAAACTGTCATCTAACTGAAAAAGACAGGATATTTTTCAGGGCAGCATTAAAAAACTGAGAGTTTAACAAAGCAGCCAGCATTATGTACAGTAAGGAACTCAAGTGAGAAGCCAAAGTATCCAGCTTTGTATTTCATGGTGGGCAGCTCCATTTGCTTCAGTACTTGTAGTAACTCATTCTTGTGGTTGCAAACACACACACGTGAAGGAGTGCATTCCACTGTGAAAACCCATCAAGAATACAAATGAATTAATGACATCAAAGGGATTAAATAGCTACATGGCTTGCAATATCTGTCCTGGGTATATGTGAATTAAAGGACACTTTTGTTTAAGCATCAGACAAATTGTGTACATGAGCATATGTGCTTTTAAAATCAGTCTTTATGGGCAAACAACTGATAGTGAAAGAAGGCAAACCTTCAGAGCAAAGCAAGATGGTGAAGTGGAAGCAGAATAGGAAAGTTGGTTAGTGTGAACACTACCTAATCTCAACAGACATGGTCACTAAAAGAAAGGAAGAACATTTCTCTAATTTGGGCAAAAAATTTCCTTGAAGTGAATAGCTGAGTCTAATCACCAAGTTTTAAACAGACAAGTGACAGCTTTAGAGGAATTATTTGTAGTAAGTGTGTCACAGAACAACATCAAGTTGAATTGGTACATTAGTGTGCAATTTCCCATAATACTCTGATAGTCAAGCTGGCAAGGTACTTCTTCAGTAAACCACAGATTCACTTAATGTGAATGCAAGTGTTAAAATTCATGCTAACTGCTGAGTCATTCTTCCCTGTGGAATCTGGCAACTAAAGGCTATTTTGGTTTGAACCTGTTTCTTTATATAAAAAAAACCTAAAAATAATATTAAAAAAAGAACATAATGTTTATCTATGATTAAGGTAATATAATTTTAAAATCAGTCATGTGATGTAGATGGGAACTCATAAAGGAGAAGTGGTGACTGCTGAAAGTAGATGTATGTTTCAATTATATGTCACTACAAAAAATAATGTTTGGAGCACTTTGAGACACTGATACAAAAAAGTTGTCATTAAATTGCTATTTTCCACTTGCCATAACCACTTGGTTGCATATTGAGCTTGTAATGCAAGGATGGCTTTCCAGAAGAAATGCGTTTTCCTCATCTAGCCAAAAGTCTGGGTTAATTGCAGGGATTACCAGGTAGTTGGAGTGATAAACAAAAAGAAGTGAAATGTTCACAGTACTTGTTTCTGGGTTTATGAAGTCAATTTATATCTTTATGCCTTAGTTTTCCTCCATGTGTAATGGAGTAATATAGTCACATCTGCCCTTTTCTAAGCATATTAAAACAATTCTTATATTTTTGAAAACTTTTGCCTAGTCACAGATTAAAATCCTCTGATAATTTCCTTTCAAGCAGCAAATACAAAATAAGCTCTACTTACTGACTGAGTGTCTGGGCAGCATGGTGACTTGATACTTTGCAGATATTAGTTGTAGTACAGGAAGATGACGACAGTTTTTCAAAAAGTGCCATTGAGCTCTAGGTGTTGCAAATCTGTGCTGAGCAACAGAATCAAAACCCAAGAATGGAACAACTCAGTGCAATTAGAAATCATGTCACAGTCATGATATGAAAATAGCATAGTCTGTGTCTAATTTTCTACATGACAGTTTTTAACTGAATATGTAAGCAGCTGTAGCTTGTCTAACTCTTAATATAACATAACATAATTGTCAGTAATTGTCTAGAGAATAATATTTTTCAGTCTCACAATATGAACTAATACCTTTATTGATATCCAATGTGAAATTTTTGTGTTTTTACTGAAAATGAAAAATAGAAAAAATAGCTTTTTGAGCTTCCAATTAAAAAAAATTAATTTTTATTTTTTATTTTTTGTCACTAAAAGTGAGGAAAAAGCATCTTCTAACCACCACAACACAAATTTAAGTAAGGCTAAAATCAATAGTTAACATGGGCCTGTTATCAAAGAATCACAGAATCACAGAATCACAGAATGTTAAGAGTTGGAAGGAACCTCGAAAGATCATCTAGTCCAACACCCCTGCCCGAGCAGGATCATCTAGACTAGATCACACAGGAACATGTCCAGATTGGTCTTGAATGTCTCCAGAGAAGGAGACTCTACAACATCTCTGGGCAGCCTGTTCCAGAGATCTGTCACCCTCCCAGCGAAAAAGTTTTTCTTTACATTAACATGGAACTTTCTTTGTTCCAGCTTGGACCCATTTCCCCTTGTTCTATCACTGGCCATCACTGAGAAGAGCCTGTCACTTATCTGTCACTCCTGACACTCACCCTTAACATAGTTATAAATGTTAATGAGGTCACCCCTCAGTCTACTCTTCTCCAAGCTAAAGAGACACAGTGCTCTCAGCCTTTTCTCATAAAGAAGGTGTTCCACTCCCTTCATCACCTTGGTGGCCCTGCACTGAACTCTCTCAAGGAGTTCTGTGTCCTTCTGGAGTCTGAAGGGCCCAGAACTGGACACAATACACCAGGTGCAGTCTCACCAGGGCAGCATAGAGGGGGAGAAGGACCTCTCTTGACCTACTAGCCACACCCCTTCTAATACACCCCAGGATGCCATTGGTCCTCCTGGGCACAAGGGCACATTGCATGGGAAGGACAAACCTTCAACTTGTAAAGGAAACCCCCTTTTTTTTTTTTAATCCACTTTTCTGTAACTTTTGTTAGGTTATGGGTGTGTTTTCCTAACTTTTATTATTGCTTATAGCATTCAATCCTTTTGTAGGACTACAAGAAAGATCTCTGCCTGGAACTTCTGAGATGGCTCAATTACAGGCACATGTAAATCGGAGGGGAGATGTGAACTCACCCTTAGGTGGTATGTAGCCTTATTTGAAAAAGGTTATATGCAGTCAAAATCCCAACACTTAAATAAACAGAAATATTGTTCTTTTGAGATTGGTACCACAGTGTTACTCTGTGTGTAGGAACTGTTCATGGCATTCTGGTAAGCTGGTTGACATATCAGCAGGGTTTTGTTTCAAAGTCCAAATCAACACAGGACTAGAGTGAAGTTTTTTGTCTTCCAATATTACTGTCTCAAGTGAATTGACAACCCTTAAAAATAAAAAATGCACTGAAAAAAAATCAGTTGCAGGGCTGTTAGCTTTAAAAAAATATATCTGGGAATGTGGCAACATTTACATTTTCACCTGATGCTGTGCTAATGCAGCTGCCAGGATGCCACGCAGAAGCTTTATATCAAGCCCTGCCTTCACCTCTGTGGCCCTATGATCTGGGCTGTACCTCCTATAAGGACACTGTCAGTCAAAGCTGAGGAGAGACAGCAATAACTCTCAGAGTTTTCCCTCAGGAGACAGGTGGATAAGATACAAGTCTCAACTTCCTTGTAAGAAAATACTTCCATCTTATTTCACTCTGGGCAATATAGATCTTTTTCCATGGTAAACATTTATGTTGTGGAAACTGCCTTTTTTGTAGAGCATTTTGATGTAGAATTTCCAACAAGCTTTGTCATGATGAATGTTTGCACCTAGTGACCCAGTATGTGTAAGGACAAAGACCTGCTTGTGCAGGAACCATGATAATAACCTGTCGAAGGGACAGCCAAGCTGCAAATGGGTTCCCGGCAATGCAGAGCTTGTGTGTCAGCCAGCTGCTGGCTGTGGTGCACTGCACCGCCATGCAGTCGCGGTCCTTTCCATCTTGAGAGCCAAACATGAGACAATCTTCATTTCCAAGGTGAGATAAGATGATGAGAAAAGGAAGAGCCAGCTGTTCTCAGCAGCTGGACAGGACTGGAAAAAACCCAGTACAACAGTAGCAGCTGAAGATGATAGTAGGGTCCCCACTGGTGACACTGTGGGTTCACCACAGCTTTTCAGGCAGGCAGTGCTAAGGGATTGGCAGCCCTCCTCCCCACCACACATTAGTGAGGCTGAAGCAACAGCCTTCATTCCTCCCTTTCATGATTTGGCATGCTAGCATTACAGCTGACGAAAAATGAATCAGGTCCTGGGGATGCAATGAGAATTTACTGTGCTGCACACTTGTTAGTGTTTGTGCTTTGCTGCTTGGATACTTTTATTGATGAAATGAAGTACTGCATACTATTAAATTATCATTTCATGCTACTTATGATAATAGGCAGAAGAGTGTGGCAGATTATTATTACTTTCATTTATAACTGATTAATGCATATTGTTGATAGCATGAGTTCCTTTCTTAAGGAGGGTTGAGAGGTGTGAGATTTCAATTTGAAAGATTTTCTTATGTCCCTTTATAGATTTAGAGTCTGCAAAAAAGAAAAGGGAAGGAAGCTGAGAAAAGAGTACTGAGTGAAAGGATAGGGATAGCTGCGTTAGACAAGCTGAGATAATGTTGTAATAATAACTGTTTTATGTCTTCATGCATATGGCGCTGAGCAGAATGCACTGAATCCCCTTAACAGCTATGTCTTTATGTGTGTAGTCCCCCTACAGTTAGTAATCTATTGTACCTGCTCTTCAAGACACCTGGCTATTGAGCACATTACCGAATAGCACAATGTGTAGCCATTTAATGAGGCTGTGTAATTCTATTATCTCTTCATACTATTTATTCACCACCTGCATATTTTCCACTTCCTCTACAGATAAGGTTAACAAAATTAATTCTGCCATCAGAGGTTGATAATCCTGTCATCTGGGCATGTGTGACATGCATGTGATAAAGGTTCACAGATCCCCATCCCATGGTTTATATATGCCGTACTGTACTTGAAACAGTCAGAAGACAGCAAAAGAATGACTACAGAAGTACTATACACTACATGGTTTATGGAGCAGACACAAAATGACGTCTGATTTGCATGAAGAGTGAAAGGACTTTATCTCCTTCTGACCACATGCAAAACAAAAACCTAGGGCCTGGTGTGAAGAAGGTGAAGACTGTTGTGACTGTTGTGACAGAAAAGAAAGTGAAAAGCCCCAAAGGCAGACCAAGTGATTTGCATAGATGCTGCAACAGTAGCATAGATCCATGCTTTTTGAACCCGGTAAGTGTTGAAATTTAAAAAAGACCAAGTAAAGCATATAAATCCTTTTTAACTGCCTTTCACACTTTTTTAACCCACTCAATGCCATTATTCCCCAGTAGCCCATGAAGCTCGAAGTTCACAACTGAACTAATTTTTGTGCATTCTGCTGTAATAATTAATTATTACAGCATTATGGCACCCGTGTTTAGCAGATGCCATATGAAGAGCGTAAACACACACATCCCTACACAAAAACTGCTACAAACAGTGTTATCATAATACACACACTGATTACAGACCATGAAAGTAGAAGGCTGAAGGTCTGTTGAGGGTGAAAATGAGAATGCCAACCTGATCATCTATCTAGATTTGGCACGGAGACCTCTGCTGTCTACCAAAGTGTCCTGAAGATGATTAAATCTGGTAAACCAGGGCAAGAAAACATGTAGCTTAAAATAATAAATTATTTTTGCTGATGTTTTTATGGTGTTTCTCTGAACTGGCCTTTTTACCATCACATTTCCACAGTGAGCACAAAGCTCACAACTGATTTCTGTAATTGTGAATTAATAGAAAAATAGTAAATGACAGGTAATTTGTGAAAGTGGCAGAGAAAAAATGTGGGTAAAAACCTGTTGCTGAATCTGTTGGAATTCAAACTTCTGCTGCTCATTTGCCTCACTACCCACAACTTTAATAGAGTTAAAGTTTCTAATCACACAAATACAGTACAGTCCCATATCTCCTACCACAAAATGGTTGAGTTTGGGTGCCAGGAAAATACTACACATTTTCTAAAGACTTACTTAGGACTTTGTTCAGTAGGATGCAACAATTGTATCCATTGAGCTCTGTCATACCTTTATGAGCACAGACTGTCTTCCTGAAGTTTGCGTCAGGAGGATGGAGGACACCCCTGCTTCAGGCACACAGAGCACTGCTAATAACCCGGGACCTTAAGAAATACACAGCCTCCCACCCTTACCCACCCCTCCCTACACAAACAAAACCCAACAAGCTTAGAATCATTACTCATGACATCAGGCTTATTGGCAATCCCACATAGTTGCTCAAGGATAGGTAAAACTCAAGGACACCAAAGCTTTAAAAGTTCTTTCAAAAGCATCCTTCTGCTTTAGCTAACTAAAGAATTATATTAATCCAGAAAAAGAAACCAGCAAAGCCAACCAACATGAATCCCTTCTTTCCCTCCAAATCTCAGTGTGGCTCTCCTGATTTTAAAACTTTCCTTTTTGTTTGGCTAGTCTTCGAATTGAAAAGGGCTACTGAGCTCAAAAAATACCATCCCTTCCTCTCTCTCCCCTTGCTGTCTTTCCCTGAGGGCAGTAATGTCCTTTGCAGTGTATGAAAAGAAGAGTTGGTAGAAAAAAAAAAAGAAATGTATCCCTTCAATACCACATGGGCAGGTCAGTGCTTCTCGTGGAGGAGGCTGCCAGGGCTGGCTGCAGCAGTGGAGGACCGGGTGGTAGGAATCTTCTGAAGTCTGAGTTTCTACCAGGGAGCATATTCCTAACAGCAAACCCATTACACCAAGACACTAGGTCCACCTGTTTGTCAGCCTCTATGGCACATGTGCATGTGGTGTTACAGAGAGAGAGGTACCTGGTATGGTGCTATAAATGAATGGATATATGGATCTGCATACTAGAGGGGAAAATATAAGGTCTTGCTGTTGATAAACTTGTAGACTCTTTGTGTCTTATAAAGTCTGCATTATATGTATTGATCTAGTCCTCCCGAGAAGAGAGTTTCAGGTCAGCTCCCCACATAAAGATTTTGAGAATTTGGTCTCACTTATAGCATGACCATCACACAGTCACATTAAAATGGAAATCATCAAGATTTAATAGCCTTCTGTTTCCTCTCACCTAGCATAAGGGAGGTATAGGAATGGAAATAAGTGTACTCTATGTCATCATTTTGGAATATTTAATTGGATTCATACATTGTCCTATGAGAAATTTTGGAAGTAAAGAAGTAGATGCTGTTATTTACAACATCCTCCATCCACAGGAATTATTTCATCAAGAAGTCTAATTAATCATGACCAATCTCTAGCTGTCCATAAACCATTGCAGCTAAATCCTAATTCAGTCCATTCATGCTTCTTTTACCCTACAGTGATTAAAGTGTCAAGGAAAAGAAAGTAGGAAGAGATATTGTGGAGTCAAGAAATGAACTACAACAAGTCTACTGTTGTCAAACACTTTAATATCATTTATGGAACTGGCTAACCTCAGTTCCTGTTAAGAGGTTTTACCATTTTATTTCTACCCCACTGCACTGCACCACTAGAAAGATTATCTCAGCACCATGCAAAACAGAGCGTATACTTCAATAGCACAATGCATGTACAAGTTCACGAAGAAAATAAATCTCTTTAATTAAATTATGGACATGTGAACATAAGCAGCCTTGACACCTGTCCAATTTGCCTATTTCAAAAAGAGCAAACTCAAATGTAGTGAGTTGCCTAATTATTATGCATAATTTTAGATACATTATTAATTTTTGTGGTCTTGCTGAGTTATGATTTTGAATTTAGGAGCAAGTTGAAGCTAATTTCTAAATTTTAGTCTTGTTCTTATATCAGATGCTCTTCAACCAACCATAACTGTCCCTAGGGAAAAAAGTAGCCATTGAGAAGCACTGGAGAAGTCTTGACTTGTCCTTGACCAGGAAGACTCTTATAGAATGAAGAGGCACACAAAATATTCTGTAAGCACCTGGGAGAAGTCTCACAATCTCTAGCCCTTGTTCTCATGGGGCACTTAGCAGATGTCTTCTGGAAATACAATACAGCAGAGAGAAAAAAGTCTAGGAGGTTCCTTGAGTGAGTGGAAGAGCTTCCTAATATGGATAGTAAGCTAACTAGGGAAGCACCCTGATGGACATTTCGTGAACAGAGAAGGACTTGTGGGACATGTCGTAGTTGGAGTCTTGGGCATGATGATCTATCACAAAATGATAGAGTTTTCAATTCACAGAGAAGAGGGGGGTCAACAGTGACTTGGTCTTCTCCCAACTGGCATGTGATGAGAGGAAACGGCCTCAAGGTGCACCAGTGGTTTAGATTGGATATTAGAAAAAAAATTCTTCACAGAAAGGATTGTCAAGCATTGGAGCAGGCTGCCCAGGATAGTGCTGGTGTCACCATCCTGGAGTCATTTAAAAGTTGTAAAAAGGTTTAAAAAGTGTGAAAGATGTGGTTCTTAGGGACATGGTTTAGTGATGGACTTGGTGACAGTTGGACTAGATGATCTGAAAGGTCTTTTCCAAAGTAAGTGATTCAACTGTTCTGTGTTTCTAAAAAGACACTTATCTTTTGTTTATAGTAAGTGAAAATCTGAGATATGTGCAACATAAATGAGAGAAGCATATGGCCCTTGCTTGGAAATTTAGTTAAGAAATTATGAGTAGTTCAGACCAAAGTATTATTATGTAATAACAATGCAAAGTAGAACCCTCCCCAGCTAATCAGGTCCTTTTTTACAGACACATTTTTATACTTCAGCATTCATTTTCCTTATTTTTCACACTTAACTGTGCTTTAAACAACTTCCAACATAGGAAATTGTAGGGTTTGGTTTGTTTGGGTTTTTTTTAATATATATAAATTATTAGTCTTTAAAAAGGAAAGATGTGGAAGCTTTCTCTGTTCAGTTTCAATCAAGTATAATTCAAGCAAGGAAGAAATAGTCATCTTATTCTAAAAAAAAATATAGTTTGAGTTCTGTTATTTTGTACTTATCTACAAAAGGCATAGACTCAAAAGCTTTCACGATATAGGATTTTTGCCTGTGAAAAATGAGAGTCGTAACCACTCCAGAATTGTCAGTAAGGATGCCCTGGGATATCTTTAAAATCCTTCTCCAAAAAGTCAAAAAATGACATGAAAGATTGTGCAGATTGCTTCAATTCTGGGCCTACTTTCTCTAAGCTTTTATCCATAAATATACATGCTTGACTTACCAGTGAAGCTATAGTCAAAACTGTGTACCTCTGTGTTTTCTGATGAGCACCATTTAACAACACTTTGACTTCAGAAATAATCATAATGCATCTAGAAAGATATTGCCTTCTTTCTTGGGCCAGTGTGATTTCTATTTTAATTTTATTATTTCCTTACAACCAATGTAAGGAAATTAATGCCTCAGCATTATATACATTATGATACAAGTAAAGATCACCAAAATCTTTAAGTACTGGCATAACTGCAAGATCATAAGTAGTTCCAAGGAGACATGTATTTAAAAGTTCAATCCATGCAGGAATCTTGTATCACCTAAAAGGTTTTGTATTTTCTGGGTAATCCATGATTTAGTAAATCACATGTAGAGTGCACACTCTAATAACTCTCTTTTGGTAAAATTGTGCAAACATGTGCAAGCAAATTCAGTACATATTTTAGAGACTTACTTAATAGAGTCTAAAATGTACAGCTTTATATAAGGATTCTTGACTTAATACAGGTCTGTTCTGCTGTCTTTAGAGAGCTGAAGCATTCTGAAAGCTGAATTTATGCTTCACTTATATGATTAGTCACTTCTATGAGAAACTGATGATTTTACTTTAGTGTTATGCTGCCATTAAGTCAGAATCAACCCAAAAATATTTTTGAGACTCATGTATGTGTACGCACATGAACATGCAAAAATCTACAGTAGGAATCCTGAATGAAGTTCTTAAGGGAGTTTACTGCCCAGAGATAGGAAGAATATTTGCCATATGCCAGTGTAAGGCAGCTTCCTTTTTAATTTTTTAAGACAAAAAAGTAAATTTTATTTTTTGCGAACTAAAACCATTCAGAGTATGGGTTTTTTTTCATGGAAAAAAAAAAAAGTAAGCTATTTAAGAGTTAAAAGGATTGTAACCTTTGAAACTTTCCTCAAAGCTGCACAACTACTGATGGGGTGACATGAAAAGCCATTTCTCTTATAATGAGATACCAAGCAGATCTGTCTTCTTTTAAAACCTGGCATTTAAAAATACATTTACTTCTATTATGTACTGGCCTAACCTGCACAAGCTATTTCTTGTGACATATTACTGGAGCAGATGTTTTAGACAACCTGCTGGCATAACTGCAAAGAATGAACAATGTTTTTTGTTTTTCTTTTTTAATTTTGACAAACTATTGCAAAAGTTTCTTTTCGGGTGTTTTAACACCAGCCTATCCAAAGATTTCTCTATGTAAATTGCCTATTATTTTTCCCCTACTGTGCAACTGAGTAGTGTAATATGAAGAAATGGGGAAAAAATGGACACCCTGATGACTTTTTTTCACAGGACATCTGCTCACCTTACCCAGATCTTTTGCAGCCAATTTGTCTAAGACCATATGGATGAGATCAAATTGAAGAGAACTGGGGGGAGGGGAGAATCCAGAGTTAAAAAACAGGGACTAGAAAGGAAAAATAAAGGAAAGGACAACAAGATGTGTTTGAGTACATACATTTTCAAGAAACAACACCAGTCTTCCCTGAGAAAAAGATTACTTACAGAGAATAAGAAACAAAAAAGTTATAGTTTTATGATTTTTAGTTATTGCATATCAGTTGCAGGTTAAAACTTCACGTTGTTACTGAATAGCAAGCTACTTCGTTCAGAGTAGCTATTGCAGACCCTCTACTCTCATGACCTTTCCTATAGCTTAATAACAGGATCTCAAACTGAATCTGTTTAATATTTCATTAAAATGTTTAAAATATAAATACAGAGCATTATGTTACAGAATATATTTGTACATTTTTACCAAGAAATGGTGTTTTTCTGTATTCATGAAGTAATGACCTTCAGAATTCTGAAGAAGGTCTTCTCTGGTTTACACCATTCCATTCAACGTTATCATTTTTTTTCAGACTGTATGGAAATATGAATTTCATCGCACCATCTCTCTAACAAATGCATGATCAATCAGGGAGATGCAAAATCATCTAATCTTTACATTAGGTTGCTGGCAGAAGCAATCACCCCTAATGACTTAGTAATGCCACAGTAAACTGTGCATATGCTTGAGTATTTTCATTTGTGTTTCTGATATTTATCTTTACATGGCTATGGACCCAATCCTTCGAACAGTAATGTGGGTTCTTAAACTGAAAGAACTTTGACTTTCATGGCCTCATTGCAAATTTAAAGCTGCATGTGCATCACTGCTTGTAGAAACAGAACATACCTTTGTTTAAGCTACACAATAGATGTAGCAGCTGTGCAGAAGAATCAAGCAATATTTTGACAGAAAAGGAAGGGGTTACCAGGCAGGAGTAATGAATAGATCAATACAGAGGTCTCAGATTCCCAGTGTAGTCAGGATAGGATTGTTGGTAGGGCACAAAAAATGTCAGAACATTTGACATTATTTTGCAGGTAGTTAAATATTGCAAAGATATGTTACACCACTTTGCATTTGCTTTTTTGTTAAAACTGATCTAACAGTTACCAACATTCAGCTGCCGCATAGCCCTGTGTTAAGCTGCAGTAATGCTTTTGTCTGATGCCTGAAATAAAGTTCTGGGTTCTGTAAGAAAGGAAATCTAAAGTTCTCGAAGTGGAAAGTACCTACCAAACTATGTAGCTTTGTTGCATAAACATATTCTTGCTAGTATCAATGTCACCTCTTACATGGATTGGACAACTGGACAATTTAACTTTGAAAGACTGGCCAATATAACTGTCAAATATGCTGTATAATTAAATGAATCTCCTGGAAGATTTCCCACAAGCAAGTGGGATGGTGCTCTGGTCTACCAGACAAGATGGGTAGGGAGGACTGTTTGCAATTAAATAATTTGCTGAGATGATTTTCCAATTCATGCTACTTTATGAAGACAAACAGAAAAAATGGACAAAACGATGTTTCAGGCTTCTCATCTTTGCACTCATTTCAACTGTTTTTCAGCCACTTTCCACCAATCAATTAAAATTAGCAGAAATTTGTAGCGGAGGAAAAGGTTTCCAATGCTGGTCTGCTGCTTTAGAAAGATGATCAAAGACCAAATGAACATTTCCAAAGGAGAGTATTGGTATTTAGAATCCAAGCCTTTTTTGGCCAATGACCTCCTTTTTTTAGAGAGTTTAGGGCTAGGACATCATCTTCACCAGGGCTGGCTCAGCCCAAGCTTCCACAGACTTCAGCATCTGCACCAACTCAAGCTCTCTTCTCACTTTTGGCCCACTGCTTCTAATCTGCTGTTCTTGCACTGCCCCCTCTGTTATGGGAGCTGGGAGGCCACATGGAGAGTCCAGTCAAGAAACTGAAACAGCTTAAAAATACCCTATTTTTAACAGATAGCAGTTCTTTGATCTGGTTCACTTCAGCCCCATAAATGGTTATTCTAACACAACTGTGGAGGCATATGTGGACAGAAATGAGCAGCTGAAAGTGGGGAGAGAACCAGGATCCTCTAAGGTGTTGATGCTGACAGAAATAACCCTTGAAAATGGCTTTCTTCTCTGCTTCTCTCTACCCCTGTCCTCATACTCGAAGTAGTGCTTAGGAAAAGCCCCTCTTCACAAAGCATGTGAATTCCTGAGTAACACGGCATTTACCTTTGCTCTTTAGTCAAAACATCCACTTAACTATCTTTAGAGCTGTCTGAAAAAAAGCTGTGAAGAAATGTTCTAAATTCAGTTTATGTGAAAAGACTTCTAGAGAATCAAGCAACAATTAGAATTATATCAGGGCTGGCTCTGATTTATTGTTTATCTTAATATCTCTTTATTTTTAAGTAGATGCAATAGTGGAAAAAAAGGCAGTTTTCTCATACAGGCTCCATAAATGTTCATTACATATACTGCAAACATAGGTTTAGCTGACTGTATAGTCAATATTTCTGGTGGAGTGTGATATAAGAAATTTTGCTTTTTCTAATATCAAAAAAGTTCCCTTAATCAAGTACAGTATGTTATACTGTGCTGGTTTTGGCTGGGATAGACAGGTTTTTTTTCATAGTAGCTATTATGAGGCTATGGCTTGGATTTGTGCTGAAAACAGTGTTGATAATATAGAGATATTTTTGTCACTGCTGAGCAGTGCTTACACACAGAGCCAAGGACTTTTCTGATTCTCACCCTACCCCACCAGCAAGCAGGCTGGAGGTGCACAAAGAGGACGGGACACAAACTGGATTCTATACCTTATGATGTCTGTTCAGCTTACAACACTGGAGGGAGAAGAGGGAAGGGTAGTGTGTTGGGAGTGATGGCGTTTGTCTTCCCAAGTAACAGTTACACATGATGGATCCCAGCTTTCCTGGGGATGGCTGAACACCTGCCTGCCCATGGGAAGTGGTGAACAAATTCCTTTTCTTGCTTTGCTTCCATACGCAGCTTTTCCTTTACTTGTTAAACTGTCTTTGTCTCAACTCATGAGTTTTCTCACTTTTACTCATTTGATTCTCTCCCCCATCCTGCTGCAGTGGGGGGTGAGCAAGCAGCTGTGTGAGGTTTTGGTGCCGTCTGGGGTTAAATGACATATACACTCTATACTTGATCAAATGAGCAAACAGGGAATACAGTCCCAGCAGTGGGATGCCTGGTAGCAAAACAAACAGACAGGAGAATGCCATGAGTAACCAGTCTAGCTGTAGGGGAAACATAGGCTAAACAGTGTTTTGGGCACCTACAACCACTGAGGAGATTGTAACAGATGTGTTCAGATTGGAAAAATTTTCTTTATCGTGATAAGTTTACAGATTGTGCAAAAGAAATGTGCTAAACCTTATGTCAGTTTTGACTCCTGTTTATTCTATGCACACTAATTATTAAAGGAAAATTTAGGGAACAAAACAGCACATTAGTTAATTAGTTCGGGGTTTTTCTCCTTTCTTTCACAAAGAATAATTTCTGAGACTTAAAAACCTAATAACGAAGTTCTGTATTCACATTCCTAAAAGAGGGTGGTACAGGATTCAATACACTTATATAGCGCAAATAGATTAAGTGAGAGAAAAATAAAACACCTCCAGACATTCTGTGCAAAATAAATATAGGACTGGTGTGTTCAACAGGTCTTTTGAACATAGAAACTATTTTACTGCATTACTAGGTATTGTGGTAGAAAACAGAAAGTCTTTTTTTTTTCCCCAAACACTCATTTTATAGCCCAAAAATACCTTAATAATAATAGTTATGAGACAAATTTTACTTTCCTTTGATCCTCAGTGCTAAATAACTCTACCTTTTAGAAATACAGAAGGATGATAGAGGTATAAACTTAGTGATGTCAAGGGGATGTCCCCCATTTGCTTGAAAGAACTCAAGACAAGCAGACAATCAATATTTTAAAAGTGTGAACTTCAACTCCCACACATCTCCACCTTTTTCTCTCATCTTACAGACGCTGATTTTGCCTCTTCAGACCCCTGCCCCACCTGAAATCCTCACTCAAATGTTTAAGCTAGGATTTTCCATGATGGGTTTAAGCCTGTTATAACTGTAAGGTTCTGCTCTAGTTGCAGTCCATGGCTCAGCAGTCATGGGTTGTTTTGTTTTTTTTCTGCTGCTAATGTAATGTAACTCCTGGAAGAGGTAAGAATAGTTCAAAATGTTGTAATTGAGAAGGTATTTCCATCAAGCATTCACCTCATCAACCAAGTTGGGGATAGAATTTAACCAATCTGGATAAAATTGTTTTGGAAAGTATCTGCCCCTTCTGTGCTGGAAGGAACTGCAGCTCAATTAGGTGTTAGGGAATAACCTGTGACTTTGCCAAGAAAACAGCTGCTGCTGTTGGACGCCAAGAAAGTAGAAGCAGAAAAGGAAGAGCTGTTGATGAAATAGAATTTACTGAAATACTTTGAAATTCAGTGTAAATTGTATGTGAATAAGCAAGATAATTTTGAGGCATGGGGAGGAAAGCATTACTTTCTGAATATTTGTGAAGGTTTAGATCAGCATTTTTCCATAATAGTAACTTTTCCACCTCATACCATTCTAGAAAATAATTCAAAGTACAAAACCACTTATGAAACTGGCAACCAGATTTTATGGCTAGTAGATAGGCATATAGGGCTTGCCAAGTCCATCCCAGGGTTTTGTCACTTCATGCCTGTGTTGGTGTATTTTTTTTATTAAAAGGTTTTTCATAGCAGCAGGAACTATTACTGTGAGGAAGGAAGGAAGGAAGGAAGGAAGGAAGGAAGGAA
>VXBZ01009841.1:415213-427679 GCA_013399135.1 Heliornis fulica | reverse complement strand
GTACGTACGAAAGGCATGGAGGAGGGAAGGAAGGAAGGAAGGAAGGAAGGAAGGGACTGTATCATGTCTTGATTTCTGCCTGCATAAAACCGGAAACTGGTTATTAGTACTGCATGGAGAAAATATGCTGGATGCTTGAATTACTCCATCTTATACAAAAAGACTTGAAAGCTGGACTTTTTGTATCCCAGATGATGAGCCAATGTCTGCCCAAAATGGTAGAGAAGTCTTCTCTACACCTCTACCCAAGCATGTGACTATCAGTCTTCCTCAGTTTGTTTAGTTCTTGGTTTGGGTTCACTTTGTTGATTTTTTTTTTTTTTTGAGATGTTTTTTGGGGGTAGAAATTTCTGGGGTTTGTAGAATTTGTCAAAATAGAAGTAGCATGATAAAGTTTCCTCTTGTTTTCTGCAGTCAGAAGAGCTGCCAAAGATGAGCTGACACAAGTACAGCACTGTCTTCTCCCTACATATGTCTTGGATCATGAAGCATAGCAGCATTTAAGCTTCAGAATGGTGCTTGAGGAACCTGCTTCACAGGGACATGAGAATGTAAGTAGGATGACTTAATTTTAGTGCATATGCATGTGCATCTTTCCTCCCTTGTGAGCAGTTTTTCATTAAAGGGAATGATTAGATTCTTATTATTTATACATTGTTTTCCATTGCTTAGGGAGATTTTTCTGTAATCTGCCTTGCACTCTGAAGGATTTTAAAATAACTTTCTGTCCATTAAGTAATTGGTTTAATGCAAGAAATACAGAATGAAAGAAATACTGTGTACAGAAGACTGATGATTTATCTGCTTTTTAAATTCAGACAACAATCTTTCCTGACCCATTGTTGTTTAAAAGCTTTTTAAGGTTTTTAGATGGAAAACAAAACCAACAAAACAAAAACCCAAAGAGATATACAATATGTTTTAAGCTGATGGAAGGAAGCTCATTCTAAATAGACTCCCCATAGAGGTAGCAGCAGGGGTGGGGAGAACCTCTGTCCATCTTCACATACCCTGTTGGGTTTACATGATAGATGGCTTGTTCATAAACTGAAGGAGGATACTTTTGACAAATTATGTGGATGAATTCTACATATATCATAAAGATTCAGTTTAATTCCAAATTGAAAAAAAAGAAAGAAAATTAGCTCCTGCTGAAAGAGGTATTTCTGCAATCACCATGAATTAATGTAGCCCCCTTGCTGCCCAGATTGTAACTGGATGTTGAGAACAACCTATATGGGGGAGAGGCTATGCCACAGACAACTCCTATCCTTTTGTAAACCATCTAGCTTCCACATTAGCAGAGTATATTACCTGAACATATTAAGAGTTTGAGACCACAGTAATCACTTGCATGAACATATGTTCAATTTTTCAAGTAAATCAATGTATCGTAATTGTATTAAGAACATCAATGCTCTAAAACTTCTTGCAGAATCTGACCACAACACGTTCTATCTGGATGCCACGTTTGAAGCTTATTTTGTATAATATTAATCAAGATGCATATTCTAGAAAGTGAAGAACATGAATATAGGGGCTCATGAATGCTGGGATAGAGCTCTTGAGTCTATTAAACACAGAACACAATTTGTTGTTACTTTAGTGTTCTAAGGGAAAACAAGAAAACGGGGTGTATTGACTATAAAAGCCATTTGGGAATTTTCCAACAGAATATTTTTATCTCAAAATGCAGATTTAATGGGGTTACAGAACATGTTGTTTCAATGATAATTTTATCAAATACTCAGATACTCTCATTTACATTCAGAATAAATATGAAGTTAAGAAACAACAACAGATAGTCATTTAGTTTTAGGAGTCTGCTTTCCATAAAATGTCATTAGAGATGGACTTTTAAAAAGGGTAAGTCAGAGCAACAGTTTAGCTTGTATGCTTTGAAGACCTGAACATCTTTTTCCAAAGAACAGAATAATCAACAAACCAGAGTAAAAGGCAAAGTTGGAGTCATAGAATCCTCCAGTTACCCCATGTGGCAGGCTAGTATCCTAACCCCACTTATGGGGCCAGTCCCAGTCTGTGGCAGTTCCTAGCTAGTTATTCAAATTATTTTACTGAATTAAGTTGTTCGACATTTCCAAAACAGTTCAATAGGTTGGAGTTATGTCAGTGGCTTGGGAAATGAAAGGCTAAAGGTCAAGCCTTTGGTTTCATCAAGGAAAGCAGTGTGACATCAGTAATTTTTGCTGGCTGTTCAAGCCTTTCATCTTCCAAAATGATTTTGAAACCCATTACTTTCTGCCCAAGAAGGAAAAATGCTGAAATTATTTTATAGTAATTTTTTCCCTTGCTCACCTCTCCCGTCTAGCCTTAGTTTTTAATAAGAAAATAAATTGAAATAAGCTTAACATCTCTATGTAGGGATACAGGCTTCTGAAGTTTGGTTTTTTTTTAGCTTGATAACTGCAGCTACAATGCATGGCTCTGTGTGTGTGTGTGTGTGTGTGTGTGTGTGTGTGTGTATCTGTAGAACTGAAGGATATAGGAACAGAAAGGATTATTTTAATGAACAGTTTCTTGCATTTACGATTCTTTACCAAAAAAAAACCACTGGACAATGAAACACCATGGAAAGAGAGATAGACTGAATAAAGCTTCCATTGTGTTCATTAACAAAAAAGTTTAGAGTAGGAATAGTCACAGAATAAAGACCCACCAAAGAATATATGAGACACAATAGGTAAAACAGTGAATTGTGTTGATAAGAGAAACTGAAATACTATTTTCCTTGTAGTAAGCAGCCAGCAAGACTGAGACCAAAATCTTGCGTGTATTAAGACTCTAGAATAGAGTCTTCCAGGGTTTGGAGACTAAATTTACCATTTAAAAGAAAATAATAGGAATGTAAAACCAATAGAGCCCAGAAAGTCTTCCAGAAGGTATATGTATGGTTTACAGTAATATAAAGAGTAAAATCTTACACAGCATAGGAACTTTGTATCTCTGGATACAACGAATCCATGACACTACCAGCGAACTATCTAGCAACACCACACAACTGTGGTCACAGTCTCTGTCTGACTGTGAGCAGTGTCCAGCTCTGGGGTACTCAGCACAAGAAGAACATGGAACTATTGGAGAGGGTTCAGAGGAGGGCCATGAGTATGATATGAGGGATAGAGCACCTCCCCTGTGAAGATAGGCTGAGAGAGCTGGGCTTGTTCAGCCTGAAGAAGAGAAGACTGTGGGGAGAAACCTCATAGTTACCTACAAATACCTGAAGGGGTCCTATAGGAAAGCTGTGAAGTGACCATTTGCCAGGACATGTGGCAATAGGAAAAGGGGCAATAGGACAAGGGGCAATAGTTTTAAACTAGAGCAGGTCAGGTTTAGATTAGACATTGAGAAGAAGTTCTTCACCATGAGGGCAGTAGATCAATGGAACAGGTTGCCCATCCCATCCCTAAGATATTCAAGGCCAGGATCGATAAGGCTCTGAGCAGCCTGATGTAGTGCAAGATGTCCCTGATCACTGCAGGGGGTTGGACAAGATAGTCTTTGAAGGTCCCTTCTAACTTAATACATTCTATGATTCCATGATTCTATGAATTGTGAAATGCACAGAGTATTTTTTAAGATCTTTCCAAACAAAATTTCTTTTAATCTTTTACGTGGAAATTTGTTAATATCCTGAAGTGTGAAAATTTGCATCCTGCCCAAAATATTAATTTTTTAAAAATAAATTAACTGTGGATGTTCTCATCACTCAGATAAAATGTCATCTCTTTTTCAAAGGCTCTTAAACTCTTGAGTACACTGATATTACGTGACGGCCTGTTCCACAGGTTAATTACAAACTGTGTAAGTATATTGCTTTTCTATCTCATCAAATGTTTTTTGGTTTTGAATTGTTAGAAGGTAAACAGGAGTTCTTTATTGACCTTCTCAGATATTTTTGTTGTTTTATCTCAATCAAATATATGCCCTCTCATGTGTCTGTCATTTGTTGGTGTGGTTTTTTTTTAATTAAATCATTAATTCATCTTGGTTTCTTCAATCACTTAGAAATTGCTTGTAGTTTTTAACCATTTACATCATCTATCTTTGAATACTTTTCTTTCTTCTAGAAACATAATGCAATGAGCAAGCTATCGGTACCATTAAATGTAACATAAGTTCTGGACACGTTCTCTTTAAGGCCTGATTTCAGCCACTGGACAACTAAGCACACACTCTTTGCTACTGGTGCTATTACACCTTCTAGGAATTTCTTCCATCCTATTTCCCTGGCCTTTATTTTTTTTTTTCAGTTGTATGAACTTTGCAACAATATTCACCATCTTTTGAAAGATATTTTGAGAATCCTTTGGCAAGTACAATTAAGATAAACAATTCCTTCCACTAAATATAATTTTACATTTCTCAAAATTAGCATGAGTTAACACCCACTGCCCCACCATTAGTACACTTTTCTGAATTTTTCTGTGTTTGTGTTTATGACCCCCATCTTTTCTTCTGCCTTTTGTTTTTTATTTTCACTCAGAAATGCATTTCAAATGTTACAAATAGAATATTTATCCTAAATTTTGTGTTTACATCCTTTAGCCAAAGCAAAGTTTGCCTAATTAACTTATGGATGATTTCCTTAAAAACCTAATTAATGCCCAGAAGTCTACGTTTTAATATGTAATTATATTTTTAAAACATAGTTAATAAAATAATCTAAGTGGTCAACTTTAACTAAGAATGTATTATTTATTTGCAAATACTGCACGTACACGTTATTGTACAGACAGGTGTTCCGTAGTCCTGTTTGGATAAGTGTACTGGTTTTCACTGACACAGAGTTAATTTTCTTCATAGTTCCTGTGAGAAGTGGGAGTTTTGCTAGGGTTGCTGTTGCTTGGAGGCATTGGTTGATTGGTGGCGACTTTCACACCCCTTGTTTCTCTTTGTTTCATTTTGTCTTTTTCTCTTTTACTTATTCAAACATCTTTAACTCAAACCATGAGTTTTCTCACTTTTTGGTCTTCTGGTTTTCTCCTTCTTATGCTGCCTTCTGGGGGTTTACCCACAACAATAAGTATTTTGGAGAATCCAATCAGGCTTATAAACACTAAGTGACAGGTAAGAATGTGGGCATAGCACCAATCGCTGGTTGTCAAGTAGGGTTGCTTCTCATTTATAAGGGTTTTAGCACCTCTAAGGAATTAGGCAATCTTCAGAATAACCTGATAAACTAACTGTTGTCTCTGTTTTACAGAAGGAAATGAGGCAGGGATGTTATGGCAAAGATTTTCAAGGGTAAGGTAAAGCATCAACTATCCCTGGCTGGGCTGATGGAGGGAGAGCAGTGGATGTCATCTACCTTGACTTCACTGTATCTGGGTATTAACTCACTCTGAAATGGACTTTTTTTAAAGGATGAGGCTTAAAAACTACCCTCAAAACCCAAGTACTAGAAATTTTGTGCAATTGACCTGTAGACTTGTCATGGGAGTTCGGATCTTACTGTCCTTGGCTGTATGATACCGCATCCTGCCACAGTGGTGTGGCTGCCATTTTAGACAAGAACTTGCATGTTCCAAATGGATCTTCAGCAAGGCCATAGCTCACTGAGAAAGCAGTGATGGTTACTTCTTCATCTTCACATCCATACCCCACCTCACACTTTTTTTTTCCTATCTTTTTTTCTCTTTCCTGTTCCTTAGCATTACCTACTCAATTAGGATGAGCAGGTCACCAAAGCACATGTGGTGACAACTGCCTCTGTGTCTTTACACATGTACTTAAGAAGCAGGCTTGTCTCACGGGTCCCTTCTGTATTTTTAAAATAAATAGTCTGTATATAAGGTGTGTGTATATATATATTTATATATGTAAGGTACAATTTTCTATGGAAGAAAATAGACAAAACTTTACTGAATGGACTGTATTTAATATTGACACAAGAAAACTAATTTGTACAATAACACTAAATTGTCAATTTTACACTGAAAATATCCTCTGAAATCAATAAATGGTGCCAGAAAATCAACGGCAGGTTATTGATCTCTGAATATATCTTCACCTGATAACAATGGTCCCTTTACCCATTGAGGGCAGATCTATTCATGATTTTTATCAGTAAGATAAATTCCACATATTCATATCTCTCAGGAAGAAATTTCACATGTAATCGAGCTATTGAGTCCTCTTGCTGCACTGTAAACAACACATGCAGTAATAAAAACAACCAAGAAATCACATTCCAACAGACATTGTAGTAAGAAAATGGCCAGGTGAAACTGTAACTTAATTTATTTTATATACTATAATGTATTCTGAGAAAAAAGAGGCATTAATGGTTATAAATTAAATAAAGATATAGCACCCCGGATCATGTCAAAACAATTGGTTATGGATTGCTGTTAACTGATTTATGTTCTCAACATTATAAGAGTGACTATAACACTAAAGTTGTATTCATCTGATCATATGAATTATTTGCAGTGTTTTAACCACATAACCCACATTCTCAAATGGTTGCAAAAAAAAAAGCACTCACATTATTAAATTTTAAAGAATTCAATGGATTTAATGAAAAAATGAAAAGCTAGAAACAAATATTAAATACCTATATTTCATTTAAAGCAAAATCACAGGTAATCTATACATTTAAATCTTATTAGGCTAACTGTTAAATAATAATACCATAAAAGCTATGCAACTGCAACGGAAACAATAATTTTAGTATCCATTGTTATATAATTAAAATTATTATTAGCCAAACATGTTTGTACTAGAATGAATACACTTTTCCCAAAAAGCATCATCCTCATTCTCTGAAGTTTCTCATACTTCATAATGTCACAGTTATGTGCATTGCAGAGTTAGAAGATGGAAGGCAGGAAGGTCCATGCTTAGTTTTGCCATTGGCTTACTGAAGGTATCTGTTCTACAATTCATCCTTGAATAAGATGCAAATAATTCTCAACAATGAAATCCTTCTGTATATTTAATTTTATAAATTATCTTAATTGCTTTACATCTTTTAGATGAAAGAAGGTGCATGTTACATAGTAATGTGTGCTTTACTGGCAATTTGAAAACAGATAACAAAAATAAAGGAAAGGAGTAGGTTCCAAGGCCAAGAGAAATGAAGAGTTTGTAAAATTCCTGTTGTTCAGGCATTATGCCTGTCTGCAGCATCAAAGAAAAGCTGTGAAACTGGATTCTAACCCTGAACTTTTGGAGAGTATAAAGAATTTAAATCTTACTTTGGCCCTGGCTGAGTTTCTGGTATCCCATCCTTATTCTTTATCTTATTCTTTTTTCTTTTATTAAAGTTTTTAAAATTAAATTGAAACTTTGTGACTGAGCCACACTTTGGGGAGATTCTGTTTGGCAATGTCCTGGTTTTGGCTGAGAGAATTTTCTTTCTAGTAGCTGGTGTAGTGCAGTGTTTTGCAGTTAGTATGAGAATCATGTTGATAAAAACAATGATGTGTTTGATTGTTGCTAGGTAATTGCCATGTCTGCACTAAGTCAGGGACTTTTCAACTTCTCATGCCCTGCCAGATGCACAAGGAGCTGGGAAAGTACAGCCAGGACAGCTGCCATATCCATGTCATATGACATCATGCTCCCTTTGTAACTGAGGAAGCAAGTTGGGAGGTAGATTTGCTGCTCAAAAGCAGACCTGACATCGGGTTGGGTTTTCTGCATGTGGTGAGCAATTGTGCTTGTGCATCATTTGTTTTTATTATTGCTATTGTTATGCTTATTGTTATTGTTATGCTTATTCTTGTTATTGTTGTTGTTGTTATCTTACTAAATATCCTATTAAACTGCCTTTATCTCAATTCATGAGCTGTTTTTTGCCTCCCCCCCCATTCTCGTTTGGGGGAGGGGAACAAGGCAGGTAAGCAAGCAGCTGTTTGGTGCTTACATACCACTGGGGTTAAACTATGACAAGTAGTTTCAGTCATTCCCTTTCTCTCCAACAAAGGAACAATGTATCATCTCTGAATTTGTACACAGTAACTGTGGCTACAATTAAGGGTTTGGGTTGATTCTTTAGAAAACTAGGTACAATCTGCAAATTTCAAACCTTCATCCGAGGAATCTCTGCAGTCTAGAGGGAAAAAAACAATTAACAAATCCTGAATATAATGGATTGAGAGACTGGTAAACACATTTGTAATGCCCATTTGATAATATAACATAAATTAGATTACCAAAAATTTAGAGAAATCATTTTCTCATTAAGAGAATAGTGAAGGCAGTCTAAATTATTCATGTAAAATCCCCCAAATATCTTCAAGTCTTCTCCAAATCAACAAAAATTCAATAAAACCTGTAAGTTGCATTGATTTTTGGTGACAAATATACTAGAAAGTTCCAAGTAAGAAAAAAAAAAAAAGGACAGAATGAATTCTAGGGTTGCTTGTTAAGTATTGAACTTGTTTTGATAACTCAGCAAGAAGCACTTAAATACTGTGAAAGGTAAGATTGCTCATGTTGCATTCTTGCCACCTCAGCTTTAATATCTGAATCCTACTGCAACAGAAAAAGGCAGGTGACCTCTTGTTAAACCTGTACAGATGATGGGTAGCTGGGTATGCACCTTTTACATCTAAATCACATAGACTAAGAGGATTACCAGATTGTATCAAAACACTTCTGCTGCTTGAAGTACCAGATTCCCTCCCCAAAAAATCAAAGCTCAAGGAAAGGGTGGTGAATGTCTAGGTGTCCATCACAAGATGGAGCAAAAGTGGAGCTGAAGCTCACATATGTACAGAGACAAACATGGGAAACACTACTGGGTCCTTCAACTAAGACATAGTCATTATCTCTTCAAACATGGCATGTTAAAAAGAACAGATTTCTGTTGTTGAATCATCCTGTTCAGATAGTGATGAAATGAAGGAATAGAATAGTTACAATCCCATGTTGTCCCATCCAAAATATGTCAAGGACACAATCCTCTTCCTTGAGGTGTACAGCCTCTGACAATTTTAATTAGAAACTTCTCATCACTCCCTAGGCTGATGAAAACATCTAGAGAAAAATCTGTCTTCGGAAACATGACTCATCTGATCATAGTCATTACAACAGAGACATACCGCATGTGGTGAATGGAGAACAGTACAAAGGCAGATATGCAGATATTCACACAATTTCCTTGAAGGTGGTTAAGATGATTATCTGTGAAGTCAAGAAGTGAGTCTGAGGTTGAGTCATCAGTGCCAGCTCCTTTACAGAAAGTGTGCCAAGCCAGAATTCACCAGAAGTATGATGCGCCATATTGGTCTGAAACTGGATCAGATGTAAGATTTGTTTCCTTTGAGGGTGATGATGAATCATTTGTACCTAAGAAAAGGTATGCTGCTTAGGAGCGTTCTGTGAATTACTGAAGTTGAAATGGAAAGACAGGAGTTAAAAGACTTGATGACTTTTTGAATGATTCTTATCTTAAGACTATAAACTAGAATAATATGATTGCTGCAGCTAATATGAGTTTTTGGGGAAACGACAGTGTTAAAGAAGGAAAGCAAAGACTACCTACTATTGCTAAACAACCTTCATTTACTGAATCTTTGTGAAGCAGATTCAGCAGAAAGCAGTACCAAAGCTGTTGCTTGTGCTGGCACAGTAAAAACTGTTTACAATTTGCTTTGTAGCATTCCAAAAAAGCCAAGACACCCTGCAGTGTCACACTGGAAATTCCCTTCAAGGGCTCTCTGGTGCAGGATAGACAGATTGTGTTAATGGTGAGTGATTCTTCACAGCTTGTTTACAAGGCATCATCACAAATTTAGAAAAGCATTTAGAAAAATCTTAATTTAAAAATTACTAAAACATGCATGGCATGAAGTAAATGAAGCTATAACACATACTCTCTTGCATGGACAACACACTGGTAGCCATTAACTGAAGGAACTGAATAATTCAAGAAAAACTAGTGATGCAGAAGTGGAAAGTCTGCAAAACTTGAGATGTGAACTGGAATTCATATGCAATGGTTTTGGAGAGGGGAGTATTCTGAGCAAAGCTCAACATGATGCTAGTGTCAGAAAAAAAATACATTAACACAATATTTGACAGAGGGGTCACAGGTTTAACATCTTATTTCTGTCCTTCTTAGACTGTCAGCCAACTTTTCAACACTTTGTGGAAATATTTTTGGGTTTTCAGGAGTACCTATTCAATTCCTTTGCTAAGATTTTACACCTCCAGAAAAATTTATGTATTTTTGAGCTGACTGAAGAAATTGTTCACCTGAGGACAAACAAAAAGAGTTTTGGAGTATATTCTCTTATGTCCATGCATGTACTTAATAAGACTGCATAATTTGTGTGGGATTTTCAACTATAATTTATATAGATAATAATATTTTTTGCATATTGGCAATCATAGCTGCATCACTTGAACAATCCCTCAGCAAATTCAAGTTCATAGAAAACTCTCATACTTGCAAGTTAGATCAGGACAAAGTGCGTTATTCTAATGCTGTCTAATAAATCATTTTAGTCGAGACATAAAGAGCTGAATGAAAGTTCAAATATACAACCTGGATATGTCTTGTGCTTAAACAGATAGCCATGGAGGCCAAAAAAAAGCTCTCAGAGGTCATGATAGTAGAGCAGAAAGGCATATGGGGTTGCTGAAAGGCAGCACAACTCAATATGATATTATGAATTGAACTTAGGGTGGTCTGTAATGTTGAACCTTTGAGACAAATGACAAATATAGACAAACAAAGCACCAGCTTGTAATATCTACAAAAGATTGTCAGAAAACAGAAAAAGGGAGGGCTGACATAGGAAATAAATAATTTTGGGTAGTTACTGTTAGTGGGTAGCCAATATGTAGTCAAGGAAGAGGAAGAAGGTATCCTGTCCATATACAAAAGTGGAAATACATGAGTTGTTCTGCCACCATAGAAAAGCCAAAGCACATAGAATTATAGATCATAATAATTTTGATCTCTACTTATTTCTTGTTGATCTTTAAATTAGGATCATAAGTACTTTTTGCTTGACTTTTCCATTATTTCCTTTTCCCTCTATAATGTTTTTCCAACAATTTTGCCTTTTAGTTGCTTAATTTGGATATTTTGGCTCCTGGAC
This sequence comes from Heliornis fulica, assembly GCA_013399135.1. Taxonomy (NCBI): domain Eukaryota; kingdom Metazoa; phylum Chordata; class Aves; order Gruiformes; family Heliornithidae; genus Heliornis; species Heliornis fulica. The sequence goes on along the minus strand of VXBZ01009841.1, from coordinate 416,601 downwards.
TAGGTTCAGGCCAGTTATGATATTTCATTTGACCTATGCTTGCTTCCATTTCTGGAACACTTGAACATGCCCTGGCATACCTCCATGTTCAAAAATATTACATGTGTGCACCCTGAACCTTATGCTGGGTGGCATCAGGCATGCCCCTCATGCAATGCTTGCAAATCACTTTTCCTATGGCTCACTTATAATTTTAAAAGACCAAGTAGACTGCTGACTGATTTCCTGGTAATGCTCAGCTGTACTAGCCTAACTTCCATCGTGATTCTGTCCATGACTCTTTGTGATTGCCATATTATTATTTTTCCCCCAAACCCCAAAGAAACTCAATCTTCTTGCTTTTTGATTAAGAATTACATGGTCCATATGCTCCTCTGTGTGAAGATGATGATGCCATGATGACAAATAAGTATCACCTAAGATCCAGGTCTCAAGTGTTCAAACAGAACACAGAATTTTGTCCACTTTTGCTGTATTTAGGAGGCAAAAAATACTTCTATTTCTGTATTTCCTATATGTAGATACATTTTTGACACAACAGTTCTTTCCATTTATAGTTTCCCAGTCTTTATGATATTGACATTGTTTCTAGTTCCTTTATAGAAATGCTTTATCAGAAGAAAGCCTGTTTCTTCTCTAGGAAACAGCATTTCTGATTGACAGCTACAAGAGTAAGGTCCTTCATTTACTGAGTATTTTACTCTGCACACTTTTCATTCCACTTGAGTAGCAATAACCTTGAAGGCAAACAGAGAAGGTTCCCTGGTAGGTGGTTTTCCTCCCTTAATGCCAATTTTCCACTGGCTTTCAAAGGTGCAGGCTTCTTAAAGCTCTTAGATCCCATTTAAACATTGACCATTTACTACATCGACCATTTACTACATCCTCTATGGAAAAAACTTGAGATTCAGTCTTTTATCTCTTCCAGAAAGAATTTTTGTATTAGAGTACGGAAAAGAACCATCCTTTAGTTTTGACCTGCAAACTTACGCAGGAGTTTCCCTCAATTGTCTCAACCACAACGTGGCTTCTTACTCTGAAGCTGGAAAATCACGTTCTCACTGCAGACTGTTCTAGTTCTGAGCCAAAAAAAAATGTGTACAGAGAAAAAACTGCAGTCAGGACTCATAGTTCTGTTTGTTGTTAGGTTATTGGATACAGTCATAAGACCATGTTGCTTGTTTCTTTGCCAACTTTCATGCATTCTGGTTAATATTCTCCATGACAGGTATCATTCCCTTATGTGTTTTTCTTAAACTACAGCCAAAACAACTGTTTCATTTCTGAAGCAGTGACTGGGGAAATGACATAGCTTTTCAGTGTTGTCAAGTCTTTCTCTGGCAACTGAGAGCTTGGGACATTGCTGGGGGTGGCAACAGAGCCAACCA
>VXBZ01009841.1:227152-414238 GCA_013399135.1 Heliornis fulica | reverse complement strand
TTAATGAGAATGGCACATGCAACTTATTTATTCAATTGTCATTATTTCTTTAAAATTCACATACTGAAGATAGCAAATTCTTCTTTCTTTTAGACTTCAGAGAAATTTAACAACCTAGTTTTAAAAATCACTAAAGTCTTGCAATATTCAGGTAAGAGCTAACAAAACCAGTCGATGCCAATCAGCTTTCCTTGTTTTCTCTATAAAAAATTAAAAAAAAAGTTTATGTTTACATGCATAAGAAATGCAATAGTTTTGGAATATTTCTAACTGCATATAGATGTAGCCTGGAGCACTAGAGGAAATTACTCTGCCTGGAGATGAGTTTGCTTTGAAGCCTAATCTAAATTTCACAACTGACTCCTCCATGGAATTGGTTAAACAAAATCTCAGTGCAAATAATTATTTATTTTGCTAAAGTTATCTTAACACACAGAGAAATACAGCTTGTGATCTTCTTTACTTCTAGCTGCCCAGTTGCTGAAGGCCTTGGACTGCAAATTAGGAAAANCTAGCAGAGGTTACAACCTGCCTATAAGGAACCATTCAGCTGCTTCTGTTCTTATGTAAAGTGTTTTCCAGGTGAAGTTATTTAGATAATTTAATATTGTAATTAATTCAGAATTTAAGAACTGGATTTTTTGTTTTTCCAGGGGATCAAGATTACTTTCTGGATTAGAGAACACTGCTCAAAATTTCACGTCATGGATAACACCCTTCCTTAAACACAAACCTAAAATTCTCTCTCAAGGTTTGCTTGGTAATGATGACAGAAAGCCAGGAGTTAGGCAAGCGATTTTCTGCTTGAGGCAGTGCAAGCCCTTATCAGTGAAATGTTCTGAGGGCACCTTCTCACAGCCTGACCCAGTGGTTCACACACCGCGGACACAAGGCCAACTGTACACCATTTGATCATGAACATGCATTGCCTGTGACTGGGGAAAATTCAAAGAGCTCTTTCAGTGAACAGTAGGGTTAGAACTTTTATTATTTAAATGGACACCTGTTGCACAAGGCTGTGGCAGTGAGTATGTAGGCATATTCTGCTATTCCAGCATCTCTTCTGGGGGATCACTGATCTGATCTCATACCTGGCTGCTTCTAGCACCTATCTTCCTGGAAGACACTGCCACTTTTCTGACTTTGCACGCTCCTTTCTTTCTCCTAAACAAGTTCAGCCAACTTTTTCTTCCTACTTCTGGAACATCTAGTACACATTATAAAAGAACCCGCAAAGTTTTTTGTGAAAAAGATGCCACCATTCATAAAAATTGGAATATAACAATAAAATTCTTATGCTTCTAACACTTGACTAGTTTCTTTTGCTGTGGATATCCTCATTAAACCAATTGTCACATTGCTACTTGTGTTTGTGTGTACAGAATACTCCATCAAGGCTTATTTTAATTCTTCATAATTCATGGGAAATCGACCAGACAGGCCATAATGTGACATTGATTATGTTGTGAATGCTACTTAGGAATACTTCAACTTGTGTATTATTAACTCAATCAACTATTTTGACTCTTTAATATAACTTTGATCAGTTGAATCAACATTGCTAGTGGGAAAATGCATGAGAGTTAGCATCCAAAAATGCCTGTGGAATGTTTTAAAGTATTTTACCATGCATATAAATTAATCTTTTGTCTAAAATAGTTAATTTGGTCTCGAACCATTGAGCAACAATGAGAGATGGAAAACTGGCATCTTGGCTTCATTTAGGATAGACTTAATTTTCACAAGGAGTCAGGTCAGGTGACCCAAACTAGCCAAAAGGTTATTTCATACTGTATTATGCCATGCTCACGATAAATGGGGGCTGGTGGGAGAGGGGCAGCTAGGCCAAAGGGCCACTCAGCAAATTAATGTTTCCTGCTTCTCTTAGGGACTGGGAACCCTGGAATCAAGTACAAGAGGAGAATCTAGCAGAAAAAAATCAGTCTGTCCATGCTGTGTCATTCATCCAATGTCTGCCTCAGGGACATTTCTGGTCTTGGCTCTCTGGTCTGGCCTCATCATGTCCAGGTGAGGGTATGAGCAACCCTTGGTTCAGGATTGGCTTTGCAAGATGCAGGCATGACAGCATACTGTAGTATGAGTACTTGTCAATGCTTTATGTCTTTTTGGCCTGGCACTCTATTGAGAAGAGTGACATTTTAGACAAAAAATGCAATGCCTGGAAGAGCTTCTGTGGATATGAAGATAGAGTTAACAGATCCATCTTTGCCTTCTCATTTTTTGCTAATTTTAGAGGCTTGGTTTTTTTCTTGGATACGTTCCACTTTATGAAATGGAAAGGGACAGTCATGCATTCAGTTTTTTTCAGATTTCATAACAAAGATAGAAACATACGTGAGACTGATGCCGCCTAAGACCTGTGCAGCAGCTGCTTCCCTCCAGAGCTCCATCTGGGTTGTGTTTTCTGGTTTCCAAGACTGATTTTTCCAAACAAGGCTGAGGCCTGATCCCCGATGCCCATAGCCAACAGTGCTGCTTCTCTCACACTATCTGGAGCTATTTCTCCCCCCCTTCATGCAAACTCCCAGTACCTCAGCTTTCTGTATGCCCACTTACTAAGTAAACAAGTGTCCAATACTCAGTTCCCTCTCCTTGGCAGGCAGCTAACAACTAACAGAATCATAGAATCATAGAATGTAGTAGGTTGGAAGGGACCTTCAAAGGTCATCTAGTCCAATCCCCTGCAGTAAGCAGGGACATCTTCACTAGATCAGGTTGCTCAGAGCCACATCAAGCCTGACCTTGAGTATCTTAAGGATGGGGCCTCCACCACTTCTCTGGCCAACCCATTCCAGTGATTTACCAACCTCATATTGAATATTTTTTTCTAATATCCAACCTAAATCTACCCTTTTCTAGTTTAAAAACATTACCCCTCATCCTATCATGAATCATTTTTAATCAAGAACCAAATTATCAGGAAACAGCTAATAGTCAAGAACCCATCTATTGGCAACCATAAGCTGACAGAAACTAAACAGCTAACAGAAGCTGTTCACTGCAGATGTCCTTAGAAATTACAAGAAGCAATGAAAATTCTCACAAAGAAACCTGTTTTAGTCAATTGCCATCAGGCTAAAGAGGTTTTATTACGTTTAAGAAAAACTCAGTTCTAAGTTCAAATGCAGCAATAGGAAATACAGACAGAAACTGACATAACACTGTCTTTGTATTATCTATGAAGATAGTGAATTCAGGAATAATCAATAAATCATATGTTCTGAACTAACCTTTTGCTATTCCACAATCACCGGTATGACCAGAAAAACATCATATGATGAAATACATTAAGCAAATTTATAACTGGCTTCTTCAGCAAAGTGCAGCTTGACCTTGCACTAACCTTGAAATTTTGTGAACAGAAACAGTCATTAAACTAGGAAAAGCTTGCATAATATTTAAGTAGCAAATATTACCATGAAACATAATTGAAGTACAAGGATTATGAACACAAAACACGTATTTTTCATTTTGCCAAAGGTAAAGGGGAGAATATTTTTCTCCTTATTCACACAGGAGTCAGCAGGCTTTAAGGAAAAGAACAGCAATCTCCCTAACATACTTATGGATGACTAAAGATTTTGGGAAAAAAAAAAAATCTACCTTCAGAGATCAGTTTTCAGAAATGTATGTAACAATACCAAGTTTTGTGTATGGATTTATTTTTTCAGCTTTAGTATCAATGTACCTATATGTTGGTCTAGACCTGTTGTGCATGCAGTCTTCCCAATAGCATGACAAGATAAAGAAATTCTGACTAGCAACCAGTCCATGTTAACACTCATGCAACCCATGGGCACTAGATAGCAGCACCTCTGAAAATAGGGTCTGATGAGCCTGAGGTGCTGGAAAGACTAGCTACTAGATATCACAGTGTAATTCTTCAGTAATCTCATATAAACCTAATAATATTACATCAACATAAAACTGGAGTAATGCAGTAGCTAATTAAGCCCTTTGAATGATTAAGCTGTACTTATAGATCTTCTAACTCAAAGAGATCATACCTGGCAGATCAATGCTGATGTTAAATAAGTCATTAGCCTCTGTAAAGATTGCCCACAAGGTCACTGAATTGTGATAGTGGAACATTTTAATGAGCTGAACACTTGAGCTATGGGAACAGGGCTGAAAACAATTCACCCAGATTGGGAAACTCTGCAGGTCTGAAAAAAATCACATACTCTGTTTGGGCCTTGATTCCTCAATCTATAAGATGGAAATTCTGTAACAGAAAAGGAAAATCACTGAAGTCAAATAATAAGATATACAGAATTCTTTACTAAGATTATATTTTACTGTCACATTATTACACCAAGGATTTGTTTTACAGTTATTCTTACTTTACAATATACTATGGTTAAATGAAATGCTAGAAAATCAGAATATTTATTTATAATATAGCCCAGTCCTGAAAGCTACTGAGGATTTTTTTTTTTTTTTTTTGTGATTGCTGGAATTTTTTTAGGGGCATCAGGGCATGCTGTCCCTACCTACATGTTTGAGGCACATGACACTATTGTTTATTTTCTATTTTGCATTAATGGTAGGTGATAACTCTATGTGATAAAAAATAAAATGTGGCCTTTATTCTTATGAAAAATAAATCCAACCCTCTGAAAGAAGAAACTGAAATCTTTGCAAGACAGAGACAGTATCATCAGTGGGAATGTCTCACTAATATTCCAACCTGAATTGGAGGTACTTTCATCAGCTCATCAGTTCTAGCACATCCATCATCTATCTGCTAAAATCTGTAAAAAAAAAAAAAGTTTAATTGCATTTCCAACTTCCTTATTTGGACCCCAGACCTTTAGCTACCAAGCTGAGACCATTGACTCACTTCACACAGGGCCTGTAACATCTGTTTGAAGGTGGCATCCGCCATAACTTCTGTCGTGGATTAGTCTTGATCCATGTTGTTTCATTTTCTTATTTTAAACCCTAGAGCTATCACATTACTAAAATCTAGCTTTTATGATTTTTCTAGAACTGCCTGATTTTCCCAAAATTTTGTATAATGTGGTTTGTTGAGAGAAAAGCTTAGCTAACTGTTCAGACCTGAATTGAGAACTCAACATGATTGCCCTGTAAGCGCATGCCTAGAGGGAAGTGAAAATAGAGTTGCCACTTGGAAAGACAAAGTGATTTAATTCAGTGCCTGAGGCCACAAACCTCATTTTTGTGACTGCTAATATGTAGAACTAACTGAAAGCCAACTTGTGGGCCTGTTCACGCTTTTTTCTCTTTCTATAAAAACTAACATTATACATTCTACCTGGGAGATTTATTTCTACTGTAGCAAAAAGAATGCCACCAATCTAAATCTACAGTCTGGAACATGAGCAAATGACCTACTGCTCACAAGAAGCTAGTGAAGCAATGGTTTGAAATTTTGTCTGATGTACTACTTCTCGATGCCACAGCAAGGAACATTGCTCAAGTCCTTGAAATACTGTTTGGGTTCCCAGCACTAATGGTTCATAGCTGAAGAAGTTCACAGAACCAAAGAGAAGCTTCTGTGTGTTCTCACTGTGATCATTGCCCAGAAATGGGTATTGTCTTGATATTGTGTTGTGGTTTTAACCCAGCTGGTAAATGAGCACCACGTACCTGCTTGGTCGTTCCCACTCCCCAGCAGGATGGGGGAGAGGTTCAGAAGGGTAGAAGTGAGAAAATTCATGAGTTGAGATAAAGACAGTTTAATAAGTGAAGAAAAATCTGTGTATGCAAAGCAAAGCAAGAAAAGGAATTAATTCACCACTGCCCTTGGGCAGGCAGGTGGTCAACCAGGAAAAGAGGGCTCCATCACATGTAGCACTTACTTCAGAAGGAGAATACCATCACTCCAAATGCCGGTCCCCACTCCCCCCCATCCCTTCCTTTTCCCCAAGCCCCTTATAAGCTGAGCGTGACATCATATGGTGTGGAGTACCCCTTGGTCAGTTGGAGTCAGCTGTCCTGGCAGTTTTCCTTCCCAGCTTCTTGTGCACCTCTGCTCATGTCACTGGTGGGGTGGGGTGAGAAACAGCAAAGGCCTTGGCTCTGTGTAAGCACTGCTCAACAATGTCAAAAAACACCCTTGCATGACAAAAACATCCCTGCATTACCAGTACCATTGCCAACACAAACCCAAAACATAGCGTTATACTAGCTAGTATGAAGAAAATTAACTCAGTTGAAAGAAGGACATACTCTCACAGTAACTCCTGCTATAGGTGAAGCTCCGTATGTATTAGGTTAGAGATAAACAAAGTCAAGGCATTCAAGTACCATTGAATTGTACAGTGTTATTTTTTCAAGCATTTGCTTCTTCAATATTTCTAATAACATAGCCACCACACTCCTGTTAGTGATAATCTTACTTATCACAGTCAAAAAGGTTCATCACAGGTTTCTCTTTGATGCACCAGTCCTTTGTTCAGCAAGCAAATCTACCTCTGACCTTCAAAAGAGGTTGGCTACATCACAAAGTGATCTCACTTTGCCAAGCTTCATCAGATTCCTAGTGGGTATGTGCTGGGCTCTTGCATGAGTCACACTTTGACTGTGGGCACTGAGCCCCACATTAGGAGGTCATCAGTAAGACAGACATATAGACACTTGTACTAAAATAGTTATCATCTTCTTAAGTTCCTGCTATAAAAGGTGTTAGATTTCATAAGCAGAAATTTAAGTGGCTTGAATAAGAAATATAACCTCACCAACACCCAAAAGCTTGGTTGTTTTGTCATGTTCTAAGAAATGTTGGAAAGAAAAGGAAAAAAAAAAAGCCTTTATTAATGAATGAGCTGTGAACTGGTGGAACAAAATTTAGCATATTAAAGTCTAGCTACTGTTGTGATTCGGATTTGGAAATCCTAAGAACTGGTGGTTTCAGGGAGCACAATTTTACCATATATAAAGGCACAGAAGAGCTGTGATTTCATTTAAAATGGGAAATGGCTATTTTAAAGTATCTCTTAAACATAAATTCAATACTAGTGAATTCTATCAATCAAGAAGACTTACTTGTTTTTTTTTATTTGGTCTTCTAGGTCTTCTTTATAGGCCAGTCCAGAAATTAACAAAAATGCCTATGAAAGAAGAAAATGTGAGTGATGAGCTAGGAACAATTCACTCATGAAACCTATTTGCACTGATGTATTCCATTGCTGTTTTTAAAATATAAGTCCATTGTGGAAGTAGTGGATCTACAGGCTATTGGAGAGGTTTTATAACAGGAAGTAATACAAGCCTCTGTTGGGGACACATAGCAGATTATAGGTAGAATACTGAGCTGTAAAGCAGAGGAATTTTTGTCCTTTAAAAAAAATCTCAAGAAAATCATATCATATTATTGGTTCTGTTTGCTTCTATCTGAAAACAGAAATATCAAATACAAAGTTTATCAAAAGTAGGATCTTACTTCATTGCCCTCAGTACAATCCTCTTTTATGATCATGGCAGCTGTTCTACCATCACGGTGAAGATTCATCTAGTTCAGAGGCTGATTTTAATCTTTACATGAAGTAGGGATTAAGTGGATCATGGGATGGAATGATTGACACAGCAAGCATTATGGTATTAGAAAGTAGGATTTGAAAGTGTTATTAAACACAGAGTGCAGTGTCTAAGTGTGAGCATGATGATTAATAGTATAATGTATCAGAGGAGAGAAGAATTGTTAGCATAGTAAGAAGGGAAAACCCTGACCAGTTTCTTAGCTGATGTACACTGTCCAAACCCAAAGGAAATTAGGGAAACTCTTACAGTTTATGGAAGTTTGGAATATGTCCCCAGGGCAAATAGCTTGAAATTAAAGAAAAAAATTAACTTTAGCTAAATATCTGAATAAGAAACCTGACAGTATGATCCCTTAAATTGAGAGTCTCCCAAGGGAAATGCTGGAAGCTGTGAACCTAGATTAGGCAACCCATTTGAAAAGATATCTCATAGGGACAAATTTGTACTGGAGGAGAGATTAATTAGACAGTCAAATAGGTCTTTTTCATACATTCTTTGAACTGCTTAAAACTAATGATATGAAGATAAAAAAGAGATTGGCAGTGGTTTTACTTATATGTAGTTGTCCAGTGGTCCTAAAACAGTGTTGAGTGGGTCTCATACCCAGATGGAAACATTCAGTTGCATAGAACATGGCATATATGATCTTCAGCAGGATCTAAAATTTGTTATTAATACCTTTTTTTATGCATACAATGAAAAACAGTGAGGATTCAAAGTCATTCAATGAGGATGTTTCCATAGGTGTCAATGGGAAAATTAGGTGTGAAACATATATTTTTTTGTTTCATTATGATGGTGGTGTAATATAGGAGTCATGTCAGGCATACAGAAATACAAGGAGTACTTAAGTTATAACTGAGAAAGTCCTTTCTTTAAATTAAAAACGGAAGTCTGGGTTTTAAATGAGAGTACAACATCCAGCCCCAAAAAACCACTTTCATTTTCATATAAATATGTAACCATCATTTGTTTAACTCATACCAAGCTATCAAATTTTGTGGTGGGCTATAAACTTGTTGAGTCATTAGCCTGGCTGCTTAATGGAGGAAAACTAAATTCCTGTTCCTGCATAATGACACTTACTCACTCCAGACATTTGCATCACTAGGAAACGATAAAACCTCATCCCTCATAATGAAGTTCTGAGCTGACAAAGAGGAAAATATAGTGTTGTGGGACAACTATGAATATAAAACAAGCTTAATAAAGAAGTAGTGACAAATTATATTATGCAAAATGCAATGCAAAAAAAAATGTTACTAACTCAATGGAAATGTCATAAATAATCTAAATAGTTTTTAACTGTCAAAGCCTTGAAAAATATATTCCTTAAAGAAAATGAAGTACAGAATAGATGCCTGTTTAATTGCCAACGTATTTTGACAAGTATGGAGAACCTTGTAACCAGCTTATTTGCTAAATTTAGCTCACTTGCCTAGAATAAAATGATGGGGAGAGTATTATTAGTCTGCTTTTTCAACTCATTTGTGTCCTATCAAAAACTATCACAGCCACTCTTAAGTATTGTTATTTAGCATCGGATATCAACATTCACAGTTTGCACTACAATCTCAGATCAACTGATCCTTATAAAGTAAAGAGAATCTCTCATGTGAATATTTGGTAAAATCATGTACTGCCTTCTTAAAATCAACGTTCCTTTTGAACAAATAAATATAAAGTCTACTCCATCTCTGTGGGTCAGCAAGGGCGTGAAATCCCATTAGGACAGCTCCTTGTATTACAAAAGACCTTGTCCAATTTGTGTGTCCAAATGACTCACTTTCCACTCTTGCAAAAATTTCATTTTATAGAAAGAGTCACTAGCATTTCAAGAATTGCTGCCGGCTCAAATAATAATGACTTAGGTTCTATTTCTGCCAAAGTCTCAATGATTCCAATAGTCCCAGTGACTTGAATAGAAGCAGCTTTGAGGCTTGCATAACCAGAAGCCATTCTATTCATGAAAACAATTGCAAAATTAACTGCTAGTGTGATCAGATCCTCACTTCAATGGAGATTTCCCTGCTGACATAGGCACTTGTTTAATTATATTCTGCTCGTACTCTAAATGCAAAATGTTCAAGATGCTTGAACCAGTTACAGCATTTTCTAGCATATGAAGCTTGTAGGGACAAATGATATATTTAATATACTGCTTAAAAAGCTGTGAAAAAATCATATTGCCTTGAAAATATAAAATTTGACACATTTTGTTTGTGATTTTTATTTAGTTAGCTTTTATATGAACAATAGTCATCTCAAGTTGGAAATCCGACTTTGCCTTTTAAATGTGAGACATTTTATTCTGGAGAAAATCTATTTTAAACTTGATCTCTGTTTTCCAGAGAAAATAGTACTCATGTCTTTATGCAGACATAAGGAGTTTCACCCCAGATCAAACACATAGAAAAAGTCTGAGCTGTTTCAAAACTATTTTCAAAAGAGTGTTGTGATTTTTATCCTCTAGTCATTATTATAGTCAACAAGCCAGTGTTTCATTTCTGAAACACAAAACTCAAAGCAAGCAGGTTGGTTTTAACATGCTTGTAAGCCTAGTCTGACTTTTTTCTTTTACCCTTTTCACAGATGGAACTGGCTGTACAAAATTTTCCACTATGCAACAGGATTTGGAGCCATTCTGTCTGTTATGCTCTCTTTGGTCATGTCCAATAACCGATGTTTCCAATAACTCAAATTGCCAGCTCTCCTGGGCAAGGCACCAGTCATTGTGTTTATCTTGAAGGCTTATAAATCTCTTTAGTTTTCAAATGCTTCATTTAGCACATTTAAGGCATAAATAAGCATTTACAAAACAAAAATTAAGTGATTTTTAAGCCTGAAATGTGGCTGCAGAGATTCCATCAAAGAAGAGGAAAATCCAAATTGGCCACAGTTTGGCTACTGGCAAATGACAAAAACTTTTCTGCCTGGCTGTTTTGGTCTCTTAATAATATGGAGATAAACCAAGTGGTTGCTAGATGAACCAAGTGGTTTCTAGATTTTTCTAATCCATTTTATAACAATAGCTTTCACTACTATCAAGAGAGTCTCCATCTCTCTATCCCTTCAATGCCAAAAAAAGCAAGTGATTCAGATTTTATTAGAAATGTTCTAGAGAACAGAACTACATTTTCATAGGATTTTTAAGGGTTTGTACTCCTTAGCAAAGTCTGTCAGCATAGTCTACAGATACAGTCCGTGGCCAAATAGGGTACATGATGGTATCTAGAAGGTGTAGAATCACTTTTTGACACTATTTCCCATTCAAGGACTTATAAGGCTTGAAATTAGGGGAAAAAAAGAGATCATATTTCCCAAAATGCCACACGAAGGAAGGAGAATAAAATGCAACAAACTATCCTAACTTAAGAGACATACAGGACAAGACTTGCTTGATCCAGATCCAAAGCTTAAGGTTGGTTGTCCACAGGAACAAAATACTTCTTCCACTATTTGTAGGTGTCAGTTTTTCCTCTTGTTTTTTGATGTTGTACAATTCACCAGTGGAAAGAGCAATGGATTGAGAGTGACCAGCCACTTATCTAAGAGTGTTCAGATATTGCAGGTGATCACTGGTTCAACAGGCAGCTGGCTACTTCTGGGTGCTTAGTCCTCCCATGTTCAGCACAGGTTCCATACTGACCCTCAAACACATTTCCTCACTCTATTCTGAATCTGTTCTCACAAAGAGATTTTGATCTATTGAATGGATGATTTCTGGCAGACAAAAGTTAACATTTGTAGGTGCCAAAAGAGGCAGTTCCAAAAATATGGTTAAGAATAGGCCTGGTTTGCTTTTACTTAACTCACTCTCCACAGCAGCTGTGCTGTAGCACATCTCTTTTTTCCAGGACTTCAAGGTCAATTAGGCACAGTTGTAGAAGCTGTTTCAGAGCTTCTAATATCAGACATTTCAGTATGGATTTTTTTAATACTTCATTATTGAGGGTGTCTTGTTAGCTGGGAATATTTTGTGCTCATAAGGTCCGTAGGACCTATGTCTCATTTTCTCCTTGGCAGTGAAGGTTCATTGGATCTCTCCACAATTGAAACTGTTAACATATGCACTCATTATCCAGCAAGAGAAACCAGAGTCGTCCAAAGAAGTCTTCCCTTTGCTTCCATTAACCTTTGCATCATTTTAATATGACATCAGGATGTTATACAATTTGTTTTTGGTTCAGTCATCTGGAAAGGCCTATGGCGATGTTCCTCTGTCCCAGAATGACAGGAGTACGAATGGTATCAACTGTGTTGGGTAGAAGGTATCAGTTTTGTGTTTCTAGGAACACTCTGGACATAAGACTTTACATCTGCAGATCATCCTCATCTCCCATTTGATTTTTTAATTTACTGTCTCTTTACGGCATGTTTAATCTATATAAAGTCATAGATTTCATGCCAAAATCTGACGTCAGGTTTTTTTGCATGCCTCTCCTTTTCCTTAAGTTTAAAATCTACTTGATTTAGATTTTCTCTATAGAGTCATTATTTGTCTCAAATGGGGAAAAGAAAAACCCACAAAATTAACCGAGTAATAAGAATAATTTCTGAAACTCCTGCTATGAGAAGGAAGTTACATTCATTTGAGCATTATTACTTGGTGGTAGCCCTACAGCTTGGTTGCAAGAGCACTCAGTGTGCAATCCCAATTCAAGGCTGATTTTCTTTGCATAAATATTGCAGTAGACCTCCTTGGGTTCTATCCATTGCTTCTACCCTTCCGTTAGGATTAAAAAGACAGTAGCAATATAGGCTGCTCCGACTGCTATTCAATCACATGGATTAACTTCGCTTCCCTCTGGATGAATGCACATAATCACTCTTGTCTTTGTGCTTCTGGATAGCAGATCTGTTGCTCACAAGTCATACTAATACAGTAAGCACATAACGGGGTGTGATGTCTGTGGTTCCTGTTCATCCAGATGAAGTTACTAAGAGCTAGCCCAAAGAAAATATCTATATTAAGTTTGTTATTCCTTAAGTTTGTATTCCAAAAATACATAGAATTCAGAGAAGAAAATAAAGGAAAAACACCTATGCATGTTCCACATGGTAGTACTACACCTTGGCCTGATAAGTAGCCTTTACCTAGCTCAAGCACCCTTCATCCACTTGCTGAGTAAGAGCAGACGGCAGAATCTACTTCATTTAGCACTTACCTTTTCAGGAACTGCTCAGGCTGTTCCCATAAGACTGGAATAGAACCTACACTCTATTGGCTCAAGACCACCTGATGAACGTCACAGCATTAAGTGTATCATTAGATGTAGATACCAAGTATTCATGTGAGGCTCTAATGAAGCCACACAAAGCCAAGAAACTGATTTAAAGCTCAAGTTTAAAGAAAAAGAGAAAAAATACAAAAAGGTACAAAAAAAAAAGTAAAAAAGTTGATATCTCTTTCCTTTTACCCCAAGATATATTCCAGTTGATCCTTTCATCCCTCCATGTCACAATGCAATTTGTCATACCATGCTCTGGCATTACTGCTAATAGATGTTTATTCACTGCACAGGCTATATTTTACCATTTCTGCTCATGATCATGACTTTTGAATAGTTAGTTTAGTCAGTGTAGTATAATTCAGGTGCTATAGTATTTGCAAAAGAATATGCAATCAAAGAACATCAACAAAAGTATAATTGACATCACCCATTGCATCTCATCGAATCAAGAATTATCCCCTGATTGATGCAGAGTGATGTGCAATCACTTGTAATTGATTGGAATTCATTCAGTATAGAATGACATGTTGAGTAATTGCTACCAAGAACTTGTGACTGGTTACAGGTAAGAGGACAGGCTTCAGGCAGTCCATGTATTTTGGGCTTCTTGGTTACTTCATAAACATTTACTAACATCATGGGGTTTGTCTTACAGTTTATTGCTTCTGTACAGTGGTCTTCAAATATTGCATAATAGTTTTGCCTTATGAATTCATTAAAAAGAAAAGTGTATTACATCTTGAGGCTAGTAAATGAAAAAGATAAATAAGATGTTAGTCTGAATGCCTTGAATCTTGAACAATCAGGCAGCATAAAAAGTTGATGCATGCCCATAGTAAAGCCTTACTTTGTGTTCAAAATGAATAAAACCAGGATTTTCTAATAGGTAGTCTACATTTAAAACAAGTATTTTATATTTGATTTTAGTAGGAAAAGATGAATCCAGTGGAGTTGATGTGTTCACTCTTTCCTAAGGTAATATTTTGGAGTGCCCATAGTTTCAGGAAGGGTGTGCAAGGAACAGATAACGTGGATCAGCAATGCTGGGCCAAACTCTCTAGTCAGTGTGTCTGGTGAATTTATGTTCTTTCCATATGACTTGTAGAACTCAAATCTCAACAGGTTTCAGACAACATATGGCAAAGAACTGAGAAAAAACATAGAAATTGAATTTGTTTTTATTTCATTTTTCATAATATGATATATATATTCTCTTATTTACTTCTTTTATTTTTTTACCATAAATGATTTGTAGTAAAATTCCATTTAAGATACCTGCACTTTGTGTACATGAGAAAATTTTGCCACAAAATCTCACAAAAAAACTATAATGAATTTTTCTAATGTATTTTAGCCACACAAAAGAATCAATCCAATACTGTCTTATGGAGATTCCTATTATATTTAGCACCCTATAATAATTTTATTATGTATGAACAGAGGTATTATAATTTCTTTGAAAATAGCACCAACCAAAGAGTAATATTCCAATATTTTATAAAAATAAATTTTGTATTTTATAAAAACTCCAAATCTACTATGTTTGACAGTGCTGCTCTTCCATCTAGTGAGCACAAAGTTCACCCCAGACATTCCATCTTGACCAGAAAACTAAAAAATATCTAAAAACCATGCAGAAATTTCAGCAGAAAAATTATGCTGCTCTGAAGTTGGAGATAATGCAGGAGCTGAGGGATAATACTGAGATAGAGAACAGACTGTGCTGCAGTCTCATCCTGAATAGATTTTACCCATGTGAAGCACTTCTAAACTTGCCTGAAACAGACAGCTTGAATGGACTGGAGGAAAAATGTGATACTGAATACCCAAACAACACATTTTGCTTCTTGGACTACTTCCTTTTCCTCTTATAGAGTGTGGTGTGGGCTGAGGCAGAAAACAAAGGGACAAACTGATCAGTTCTACCTTCAAAAGCAAACCTCTAAAATTTCTAAGAAAGATACTAACTTGCTTACTTGTGGAACAAGGGTGGTTGGAGTGCTAAAGAACAGTGAGGAGGGGCAGGGACACACAGAATTTACCTTTGGAAGGTGCTTGGTGGAGGTTCTTCGGTCCTTCAAACACCAGAGCAAGAAAAGATCTGGCCAACATTCCCTGAACTTAACTGACCTATTGACTAGATAGCTGTACTGAGATGAAATTTATTGCAATCTAACATTTTTTTACCCTTTTCATACCAAGAACAATTTTTCTTTAAAGAGCAGAAAGACATTTAAACTGATATTTTTACTGTATTTTGTACATTACATCTCCAGTTTATGGGGTGTATGGTGTATTACTGCCAGTGATTTGATGACTAGCAGGTGCTAAATGGAGGTCTCTGTTTCTTAGGATTACATTCTGATATTTTTGGCTATTCATTCATGCAATATTTTTATCCGTAAGTGTGTAGGGGGTATGTTTTTAAACTGAAGGGTTAATGCTACTTGCTTTGAGATCTTGTGGAAAGTTTCCAGCATAAAGCAGTGAGGCCTTTATTGTGATTTATAAAGTCATGTAGAAAAGTTGGAGTCACAGTAGCCTAGGCCTTAGTAATTTACATAAAAACCAAAAAACATAATTTTTATTAGTATGTAAGTACATGCAAACATTTTCGAGCTGATGTATATTTTATAAAACAGTATGTGCAATAAGAGACAATTTCTGTCACCTCATGAAAATGATAAGAAGGTGCAGTAAATTATGCCTGTGTAAAGAGTTCCTTGTGTTCTTGAACACAGTGGTGTGTTTGCAGTGTTTTATATTCTGTCCCAAAGGAGGAAACATTAATCAAACCAAATGTCTGTGACAGCTGTGAGACATTTAAGTTCAAAAGTTTTACAAACCAGAGAGAAACAAGTGCAAAGAGTTGATATTTTAAGCTCATCTGTGAATAGACCACTTAAGGTTTTAACAGTTGTTCACTGTCATCCTTATTATCAAATATATTTTCATATTACATGTAGCATCATTTAATCCCTAACAACCTACTCACATAGAGCAGGCACTGGTTTTTACCTTGTTTCTCATTAGTGCCAGCTCCATGCAGCATTAGCTGTGGATGGGACTTCCTTGTAGTCATTTCCACAGTAATGCCGCCTAGTATAATATTTCAATGCTATATATTAGGTAAGTACATTTTTCTAAGATATATTGAAAATCTCTGAAAGTGCTATGGGAAGAGATGTTTTGGGTTTTGTTTGCTACTTCTAAGTAAAGCTTGGTCCTTATTTTAGATTACGGGGCATTAGGAGGAAGCACTAGACCCAAAAGGGTATTGTATGAAACACAAACTCACTGCAGGGTTTATCAATATTTTGTAAAGAGTTCTTATAAAAAATGTTATCACTTACCTTGTATGCTGTTGAAAGGGATTTTCATTTAATAAATAAAACTTTTAAAATGTATAGTGCTATTTTTCTCATTTGCTTGCTTGATTCTTTGTATGCATAGTGGTGTGGTTTTAACTCAGCACCAGGCAGCTGTTCACTCACTGCCCCATGGTGGGATGGGGAGAGAAGTAGAAGAGTGAAAGTGAGAAAACTTGTGGGTTGAGATAAAGACAGTTGCATAGGTAAAGACAAAGTTGTGCACACAAGCAAAGCAGGACAAGGAATTAATTCATCACTTCTCATGGGCAGGCCATGGCAGAAGTTCAGCCATCTCCAGGAGCGCAGAGCTCCATCACACATAGCACTTACTCAGAAAGACAAATGCCATTACTCCCAAAATCCCATCCCTTCTTCTTCCCCAAGCTTTACAAGTTGAGCATGACATCATGTGGTATGGGATATCTGTTTGGTCAGTTGGGGTCTGCTGTCCCATCTGTGTCTCTTCCCAGTTTCTCATGCATCTGCTCACTGGTGGGATGGCATGAGAAGCAGAAAAGTCCTTGTCTCTGTGCAAGCACTGCTTAGCAGCAACAAAAACATCCCTGCATTAACAACATTGTTTACAGCACTGATCCAAAAAATGCTCCTGTGCTAGCTGCTACAGAGAAATGTAATTCTATTCCAGCCAAAACCTGCACAAATGAATGAATGAGCACATTTTTTAAAATATTCTCTCTGAGTTGATTTGACTTAAAAGCTTGCATGGCCTCAAAAAGAGAATGGACAAATTTGGGGTTATTAGTTCATCAAGCTCTGAAAGCACTGAGTTTAAGAAGAGTGCAGTGTGTTAATGTATTATATATGCCTACACCACTGTTTCTTTTCTAAATTGAAAACAGGATGTGGGACTAAATGAACATTTGACCTGATCTACTCTTGCCAGTCCCATGTGTACTTAGGTCATTTTCTTATCTCAGACAACCCCCCTGGTTTTATAGATCACAGAAACACTGTTCCTTTTACTTACTACATCAAAATTAATGGGATAAAAAGCAAGAAAGGCTATAGGGGAATGAGTCAAGATATATGAGGACAGCATGGATATAAAAGCATTTGAGTACATAAAGGTAAATAGAAATATTTTTAATACACTTAACTAGTCAGAAAGGATTTTTTCTAAAGATCGGCCATACTGACAATTCAAACAGAAGAGAGAAGAATGGAGAAAGAAGTGAAACAGATTAGCAGTACTGAAACCAGAGATGACCCTGTCATTTTCTACAAACCTCTGAGAAGTCTTTGGGTTTTCTAATTCCGCTAGTTTTCTATATTGCCGAGAGATAGAAAAAAACTGTCCATGACGTGATAAATTCACACCTTGCTATGACCTTCTTTTTTAGAATTAAGATATTGCTATTCAATAGCTCTGGCAACCAAACTAGAAAATATGCTAACATTAGCAGAACATTGTAAATTCAATGAAATACACTAAGAAAACAAAGCTTGTTTGTAAACTGTTGATAGTTGGTTTTACTACCTGCTGTGTCATTACTCTCTTTGTACATTGTGACTGGTGTGTTGAAGGACTGAGCAAATAAATCACCAACACTCAACTCCCAGATTCAAACCACCTTAGGAAGAGTTTCCCTCCTGTACAAGATGTTTTCCACACTGTAGAGCTAATTCCAGTTGCAACAGAAATAATTTTATTATCAGACCTCAAGACAACTGTGGGGACTGGAGGAAAGAACATTGCCTTTTCTAAATGTATATGTAATAGACAGATATAGCAAGCATAGGTGGCCTTAAGTGGTTTATTACCTTACACTAGTGGCTATTGTACCTGCTCAGTGAATCACTCTGTCATGAGTGTAGCCTACCTTGACATTGGTGCCCTCAGACACAACTTTGACTATCCCTACCCAGCTCAAATTGACTCATCAATCCAAGATGAGTTGAAAAAGCAGTAGCAGAAGACAAAATTTGACTCAGCAACTATTGCTGACCTCACAACTTTGATATCACACTTGGGGCAAGAAGCCAGAGAATGAAAGACAATGGCTGCTTCTGAGTGGCCTCACATACAGAGAAAGTTGAAGAAATTGCTGCAAAGAGATGGTTAGCAATGCCATTTCTGGCCTTTGACAACAATCACAGAAGCTAAAAAAAAAAAAGTTAAAACAATGTTGGGGGAATGCCATAGAGAGATATCCAAGATCATATGGAAATAAGAGGCTAAGGGAGGCTGTAGATGTATAAGCCAACCAGGAGGCCATGCACCTCACATGTCAACCAGTCAGGCAGAGGGTTTCAGTACTGGAGGTCCCTGCTGTACTGGTCTAAACTGGACAGAAGGGCTGAAGCTCTGGTTAATGTGAGCATGTAGTGTGTGTTGTGGAATAAAAATTGCCATCTACCTGCTATACATTTTCTGATAAGTAAATCCATTTTCTGTTTGTGTCCCTGATTAGTGTGGGTGTGTTCTTGAAGCCATCCCACCCAACTGAATTTCCAGATGATGCTCTGAAATATAAATTAAAAAAAAAAAAACAAAACATTGCCTAGGTGCTCTGCTCTTATTCTGTTCACTGGGGATATGGGGTTTTGTTGAATGTTCCTTCCCAAGTTTTCTCTCTCTGATTTTGTTTCTTCCTTTTTTTTTATTAACAGTGTTAGTGGTCTCCCTATGCATTAACTCAATTTGCTTCCACATGTTACTGATGTACAGTTAGCCTTGCAAAAATGTATATTTTTATTTGGTAAGATGGAGAATTCATCCCAGTATTAGATCAAAACTTTATATCAATCTGCAGTTTTATATTGACAAGCTACTTCCATATTCTGGATTTTTTTATGTCGGCAAAAAAAGAAGATTATATATCTGAAATCCTCGGGAAAAAAAAGTACAGTTTATGCTATAGAAGGATGAGTAATGAGGAAGCACTTTTGTTGTGTGAGTTGAGATACTTCTTGAAGCGTTTAAGATGACTATAGCTGATGTGCTTCATGGCTGTAGCCAATGTGCTTCATGCTGGAAAAAGAAAAGAAACAGAACTGGGAGAGGGAAGAACATCTGATCAGATACAAATGTTATTGCTTGCTTTTCAGAAAGGAAAAAAAAAAGGGAAAAAAACCACCACTGTTTTAACTATTTTTATTTTTGCTAAACCATGACTGATGCTATAACAATTTACTGAGTAGTCATCATTATGGACTAGGTTGAAAGAAGATACAAAATTATAAGAAAAAAAATATCTCATTTTGAAAAATGAACTTGTTTTGAAACCAAACATGTTTCATCACCTAGTGACAATTTACACATTTAAACATTTTTTAATGTAATGGTCATTTCTAATCTTAAACTCAATTACTAGATTTTCCTCTGTCTCAGATCAAGGCTGAAAACAGACTTTCTTCAAAGTGTGTTTGAAGTTCCCAGAAAAGTTGACTCCACTGACTTTTTCTGTTCAGATTTTTTATAGTAATTATCATAAGGTATCTGAAGTTGTTTCTAGTTGCCACATATCTATTTTCTGACAAAACCAGATGTTTAGCATTTCAATTATTTTCCCTCATCATGGTTAGCTGTTATTATTTTTCTTCATTGTTCCTCAACTTTCTAAAGATTTTAAGTTAAAAGTAAAAACTCAGTTCCCCAGGAATGTGAAAAATATTTAATCTTTCATTTATCAGATATAACAGAAAAAAAAGATCTCTGATAATGACTTTAGTTATGAGCTTTTTGGACCACACTAGTCACAGTCTCTAAAATACATGTACAATAAGCTTGTGCATAGCTAAGAGAGTTAGTCAAGATTTATAAGCCTGGAAGTCTAGTGCAGTTTGGTTAAGTGAGGACATCGTGCCAAAAATAAAGTTGAAAAGAAAACTCTCCCTGTTTGCTCAAGGCTATAATATGAATGTTCACCGGGAAAGAAAGCAGACTTTTCAGTCTACTTGCACTACACTATGTGCAAAACGAATTAGTTTCGGAAAAGTATTTTTCTTAGAAGGAATTTCTGATGTTCCAGAAGACAATTATATATTGACCTAAAGCTTTTCAGAAGAAAAAAAAAATAATTATATAACTATGAAATATCAGTTATTCAGAAGACCCTTATGGGTTCCTTCTAACTCTGTGATTCTATGATTCTATTCTAGAACATTGTCAGTTATACTGCTAGTTATATTTCAGGTTTTTTGTTGTTGTCCATGGTAAAGCGAACACCATGCTGCCTGTTTAAAGGCCTTTAAAGTACAGCAAACAAAAAGTTTTATTCTCATCGCTATATTGGCCCTGTTTTGGCCATGAAATATATCATCGTCTTCTGAAAAAAGGACACATATGGCTGTTGATATGATATGCTAATTAAATCATCCCAAGTGAACAAGCAGAGTTGACTTGCACAAAGCTTCAAGGCTTACCTATCTCCATGTTTTCTGGTTCAGAGAGTGGCTGACATATGATGCATCAGTCCACAATTAACAGTGAAATTCCTGTTTCTCAGTAAGGTTCTTTTCAAATAGATTAAATTGTGTCAGAAATAGTGTGGCCAGGAGGACTAGGGAAGGGACCCCCGCGGACTAGGCACAAGTGAGGCCACACCTTGAGTGCTGTGTTCAGTTCTGGGCCCTTCACTATGAGAAAGACATTGGGGTGCTGGAGCATGTCCAGAGAAGGGCAACGAAGCTGATGAGGGGTCTAGAGCACAAGTCTTATGAGAGGCATCTAAGGGAGCCAGGGTCGATTACTCTGAAGGAAATAAGGTTCAAGGGAGACCTTATCACTCTCTACAAGTACCTGAAAGGACCTGTTGGTCTCTTCTCCCAAGTAACATGCCATCAGATGAGAGAAAAAAGCCTCAAGTGTCCCCAGGGGAGGTTTAGATTGTATATTTGAGGAAAATTCTTTACCAAAACACAGTTATTGAGTACTGGAACAGTCTTCCACAGGGAAGTGGTTAAGTCACCATCCCTGGAGATATTTAAAAAGTGTGTAGATGTGGTGCTTAGGGACATGGTGTCATGGTGGACTTGGCAGTGTTAGATATGCAGTGGGACCCAATGATTTAAGGGTCTTTCTCAACCTAAATGATTCTATGGCTCTATGATTCTTGAGAAGTTATAATGGAGACACATATCAGAGTATAAAATGGTGTAATCAGTTACCATGTAGCAACAGATTTTTGCTTCAAGTTATTCCATAAAGAGCAAGCTCTCTCCCAAGTAGCAAACTTTTGTGAACATGAAGATGAAGAAGCAGCAGTATAATTTTGAGGGATAGACATTTTTCTGTGGTTTTCCCTGTCTCACTGAAATGCATGTAAGGGAGTCGTCAGGGATGAGTAACTTAACAAAGTTTTCATGTTTACAGGCAAGGGGTTATCCTTGATGAAGAATGCTTAGAGCATGAGTACACTTTCCCCCTAGCTTAACTCTCAGCATTGCACTCTGTTTATGCTCTGTGAGTAGGCACTGAGTGTGTTGGTATGCCTGGCTAAAAAAAAAAAAAAAAGTGAAAGATCTTTTCAGAGTTTTGCACTGTGAAGGAAGCAAAAGTAGATCTACTAGAGTTAGATCTTCTGTTGAGTTTCTTAGTTCCTTGACACACATTTACCCTCTGAATAGCCAAGTTACTTTTTGACTTTGTTAGCCTGTAACTTCTGTTACATGTGTGCTGCTATGGCAACACAGAATCATAGAATGACTAGGTTGGAAAAGACCCTAAAGATCATGGAGTCCAAACTACCTGTCCTCTCCTAAACCATATCCCTAAGCACCTCATCTACCTATCTGTTAAATACATCCAGGGACGCAACCACCTCCCTGGACAGCCTTTCAGCTCTTTCAGTGAAGAATTTTTTCCTAAAATCTAAGAGTTCAGTCCAGATCAGTCACCAAATATGCAACTGTCTGGAAGATGAGACATAGTGGAGCTGGCTTTCTTTGACACTCCACATTATCATAACACTGGCAGATGCTCTTCTGAAACTGAAATGATTTACAGCAGACCTACAGCAGCCTGGAGTAAGAAACAAACAGAGGACAGCTGTAGATTGCCTTTACTTTGGTGTCACTTTTTATATCACAGTTTTCCAATGCAGGAAATTTAAGGAGAGCTCCTCCTGCATATCCAAAAATGTCCACTGACAAATCCTTGAATGTCAACTTGCTATCAAGGAAACTCTGGAGCCTCTACTAGCCAACTGGTCACTGATGTATTTACATAAGGAAATACTTTTTTTTCAGCATATTCTTAGCCATTTTCTTTATTTGTTTTAGGGAATTTTGTTGAACAGAAATAATTTAATCTACTTTTCCTATATGACTATTTCTTCAAGACATGGACTATATTCTGTTTATTTGCATATCACCAAGGACACTGGAGCCTTCTGTCCTCTCTAGATTTGTTAGACAATAATAATTATCACTACCATCAATCACATTAAAGAGTGTATGAAAGTCATCATTCTTTTTAAGAACATAAACACTTCAGGCAAAAAAACACCACCTCAACAACTGTACAACAAGGAGGCTTTTGATGAGGTTGAATATATAAATATCCTTCTCTAAAGTTCATGCTCTGTCTCTTCATTCAAAGTCTTCCACTGGAAAGATTCAACAGTGCTATTTATGCGGGTAGCATCTGATGGAAGAACAAACATCACTGCAAGCTCAAAGTGTACATCAGCCTTACAGGTCCTTTCTGTGGTGCTTTATTTTCTATTTTATTTTATCTCTAGCAAAACACCTGGGTTTTGGCTGAAAGAATCTTGAAACTAACACTAGATACAGAGGCAGTTTCTTTCCCATTTTGTATGAATCTAGCAATAAGGCAGAGTTAGGGATGGTATCATAAAAGGCTAGTGTTAGGGGAACTTGAAAGGAATTTGATACTTGAAATAGGTACATAGCATAGAGTTGTCAGAGTCACAGACTGTTTGATCTCTGACTTCTCTATGGGTATTATAATTTGGTTTTATTTTGGACACCATCAAAGATCTATGGAAATTCTGAGCTTCATATTATAAACACAAAAGTAGCCATAATTCTTGGTTTATTACAACTTTTAAAATTTGTTTATATGGAAAGAGTGGAAAGTTTATTAAAAATGTTCTCTTGATGCAATGGCTGGCATGTTGAAAATGCTATTAGTCAAGGAATGAATAACGATCAGTAAAAGTACTGCTCAAGAGTAATGTAAACATACTCTATGCAATAATATTTATACTTAACATTATACTGCATATCACTTGTAGAGACAATGGTGGTAAAGAGTTTCTTTCATAATGAACTTTATTCCTTTCTGAGGACAGAGAAAATGTAGGCATGGTCCAAGCTCCGAAGTCCCTGGTGGGTACTGATTTAAGCAACAACCATGTGTTCACATACAGGAGAGCTTTTTTGATTAAATCTGCTGCAAGGCTCCTGGACATCTAAGAGAAAGTTACTTAAGCTCCCTGTGGGGAAGGGAAGTTGGGAGCATTTTCTTGTTCCCAGGTGTGCATATATGCATGTGATTGTGGACCTTGGCAGTATTTTGATTTCATGTTGAAATGAAATATAGGTGCACAGTATTGCACCCTCCTACCTGTCTTTGTGCCACAGCATACTCCAATATGTCCTAAAGCTGTTGCCTATTACTTTTCTTAATTCCCTTTTGATCCTGCTGACACTTTCTGTTTCCACATCATTCTCTGGTAGTAAATTCCTCACCTCCTGTGTAAGGAAGCTCTTTTATAAACTGCTTTAAATAGATCCTTTGCTAGTGTAATCATGTTCTGTTCTCTTGAAGGACTTCAGGAATAACAGTTCCACATTCAGCATGCCCACTGCTTTCATTCTTTTTTAAACCTCATTTATATCACTCCAACTTGACTTCAAACTGAAGACCTGTGGCATCTACTCACAAGGGGAGCTGCTCTACACCCTTGGCCATTTTATTTGCAATCATTACCTTCTTGAAGTTCACTTGCTTCTTGAGATGAAGGAACCAGAAGCGCGCATTGAACCTGAGATATGAACTCAGCAATTTTTTATACAGTAACAAAATTAGGTTCTCACTTCTCAAGATCCTTCTGGATTTGAGCCAGTCCTACTTATTAAGCCAATGATTTCAGGGACCTGTCAGTGATGACTATGAAATCTTTCCCAATTTACAGTTCCAAGTACTGCATTGTAGTAGGAATGGTTTGGATTTATATTCCCTTGGTGTTTTTATCTACATCTGTCATATTGTTCTCACCAACTCTGATGAAGTCCTAGAATTTCTTGCCATTGCCCTAACACCTGACTTCCCAGAAGAGCTTAGGCTCATCTGGAAACTTAGAGATTTCATATTCACACAGCCTTTCCTATAGATGCTTTGGAGAAAATGAAAAAAGATAAAAACTGTGGTGGCACTGATTCTTGAGGGACTCCACTAGACTCTATTCTGGAAAGTAAGTCTTACCTTTTGTTTCATGTCCTTCAGTTTCAATTTTTTTTTTTGTTGTTGCCTCTTGAACGCTATTTCTTAAATAACCTTTGGAGACTAGCTTTTTCAAAGGTTTTTTTTTTTTTTGAAACTCCAGACATGTTACTGCCCCTGGATGTCTTTATCCATGTTCTTACTGATATCTTTATGTATGTCTGGCAGGTCAGTGAGATATGATTTCCCTTCTCAAAAGCCACACTGATTCTTGCCCAACTGACCATCCCTAATCAATGACTCTATGCTTTAATACAAAGTGCATACATACTCCATCTCCAATTGGGTAGACCACTTCAGTTTGTTGTTTCCAGGATGTCCTCCTGGGCTCTTGTTCTATAAGGAACACACAATGGTAATCCACCTGACTGTAAAGCTGTTGGTGACACTTCTGTGGTTTAACGTGGAGGTCAACCTTGAGTGAATGATACCCTACCTTGGTGATTTACTGATTTCTAATTTATCCATTTTGTCTCTTACTTGCATTATATTTATTTCAAATGCATCTACCTTCTCTGACTTTTTTGCTGCAGACTATTGCCAGTATGGGTTTGCCCTCATAAAGGAATTCACTGAGCCTTTCTACTGTGGCCTTTGTCAGCCCTGAGTGCAACTTTTACACAGTTGTTATCAATATTCCTACCAACTTCATAGCATCTGAAATATTTAAAGAACTTTTTATTATCGGTTTGAATATCCTCTGCAAGGTATACTTCAAATTATTTTTAGAGAGCTCAATTTCCTGCTTATATTTAACCTATCATTTTCTTATGGGGTTCTAAGCATTTTGGCAAGTTTTCCATTTTCTAAAGCTAAGCTTTTCCCTGTGATAGCCTTCTAAAGCTTTCACATTGATCCTGTGGCAGCTTTTGGGGGGCAGCTTTTCTTTCTTTGAGTAGTGGCATACATTTTACTCTTTTTCCACTACAGTATTTTTAAGACTCCAGTCTGGTTTAAACTTCTTGCTTTCTGGAATATTCCTTTCAAAATTTTGGGGTTTACTTTTAAAAAAAAAATATTATTGAAGGGGTATATTTGCTTTTTTTACTAATTTTCTCCTTTTGTTTTTGCATAATCTTTCTTTAAATTCCATAGTTACCTGTTGGATTGATTTATCCTACTCTCTACCCTACAGTCTTAAGCTAATTATATTTTGGTTGGTACTGCAGAAAGGCTATTTCAGAAGTTCTTTTTGAGCTATCTTGTGGACACCACTGATGATCAAATTCATAACAGCATCTTTTCTTGGATTCTTAGACATTTATTTCTTGAGAGTAGCCTCTTTTTGCATTCAAAAATGTTATTTCTACATTCCTAATGACACAATGATGCAATTAAAGATTGATAATTGAAATTGTCTACAATTAATACCTGATCCTAATATCCTTTAAGATAGGGATAGTGTCAAGTATCGGGCCATGGTGCCAATTGTTATTCAGCTTTTCACAAAAACTGTTACTTACATGAGTAAGTGTTTTCTGGTTCTGGTGCCAGGGACATTCTACACTGCTTAAAGATTTTAAACCAAAAAAAATTAAAGCTTTTTCTTTAAATACATCACTCTGGGATTTTCTTTAGTTGAAGTATATTCTGATAGTAGATCATGCTTTGTGGTATTATTAATTATGCATTTTCAGTGAAGGATAAAGGCTTGAACATTGTTTTAAATTGCCAAACTATGTTGTCATTTTTTTACTTCCTTAGCATATAGAAACAATTCATTATTTATAGCTCTGAGATGACATGCTTTCAGAATACTTCTGAAATGGAATTCTCCATCTCTTTTGTGTTCTAGTAAGCCTTTTGTCATAAGGGTTGTAAACAGGATTTATTATCTTTCACTATTAAAACTCAGATTCTTGCTTTGCCCTTTGCAGTTCCTAATTACATGAGGAGGATGGCTTTTTATCAAAGTGCTTTATTTAGGAATAAAGTTCCTTGTGTGGCATCAGTGGGCAAATTATATTGTTCCTGACATCAGGCATCAACAAATTAGCTTCCAATTTGGTCTCATTCTTGTCAACATGAGATTTACTTAGCCAACATGTCTAAAATCAAAACAAAAATAAGTCTCCATGGGCTTCTGTAATTTAATACCTAAAACACAGGACTAAGCTTTTAGTGGCTTTTAACATCCTGCAGCTGTTGTTTACAAGTTCAGGATATAGAGGAGGCCACTAGAGGAGACAGAGAGATGACTCCAACTCTATGATCTGTGGGGTTGCACATAACCACCTCTACCACTATTTCCTAAGATTGTCTGGATACTGCAGATAGATTTATTTTCACTCTGAGCAAAAAATGTGGAAGATATATATTTCATAGAACCATAGAATGGTTTGGGTTGAAGGGACCTTAAAGATTAACTAGTTTCAATCCCACTGCCATGGGCAGGGACACCCTCCACTACACCAGGATGCTCAAAGTTCCATGCAGCCTGGCCTTGAGCCAGGGGAGCTACCTGAAACACTCATCAAATGGGTTTGCTAAACTGGTAGACAGAGAAACCAAAGGAGATCTCTCTCCCATAATTTGAGAAAGCTTGCCTATCTGTATCCTCTCTACTTCCTGAAGAGCTGATTAACACTCTGGCTGTTCATGTTTATTCAAGGTCACACCTGATGGGGCTCTGAGCCACCTGATCTAGTGATACTAGTCCCTGCTTACTGTAGGGGGTTGGACCCTTAAAGGTCCCTTCCAACCTAGTGCATCTTTGTTAGTGCAGTCTCAAAGTATACTTCTTCTCTAGTTGGCAGGAAGATTTAATTCAATTTTTAATAACAATTTGATTCTTTATCAGTACAGAAACTGGCAAAATAACCCACTGACTTTTGGCAAAACCAGGAGAAAACTTCGGTATCTGTAACTTTGTATTTGTTGCTCAGCAGTATAGGCAATGACTGTTCTCTTGCCTGGCAGCATCTTGGTGTGGCATTGCATGTTTTCTCATGCTTAGCTGCATGCTTTCCTTCCTTCCCAGATCGCATGAAGCACACTCTTAGCAAACAGGAGTTTCCAAAAGCATACTGGAAGATATTTTAATGATTAAACGTTTGGGAAAACTGTCAGATGGTGGTTGAAACAGTGTCCAGTGCTTCACCATGACTGAACAAACTTCACCAAGTTTTACCTATGGATATAGACCTTGTTTGGTACTATACCAAAGAGGAAAATGCCAGCTAGCCTGTGCAAGGCACAAGAATGCCTCATTAAATTCTAAGAGGCAAGATCCAGTTGTCTTGTCTTTCACGTCCCTGTTGCATCCTTGTTATTGAGTAATTGTCATCATCCTTGTGTGACAGAGATTATGCAATGGCGATTGAATAATTCAGGTTTCTAGTCTCTCTGTGAAACTACAAGGGGGATACAGCTGTAAAGATATTTTATCAGCCATAGCGCTGAGTTCATGGTTTTGGAACTCAATTTGCTGTTTATTTGTCAGAGTCCTGCAGTGCTATGAGACTCCTCTGGCTTTGTAGGCATTTCCTAACAAAGTACAGCTTAAATTGGGACATGGGGTGGATGAGAAACAATAAGTTATAAGAACAGTTGTACATTTCAGATTTTCTATGTAGTTATTGTGTAGAAAATGATGCAAGATTAAAAAATATATATTTTTATGGATAGTTGTGGTGCCTACAATGCTAGATGTATGCTATTTAAATAGGAAATAACCAAACTATTTAAAAAAAAAAAGTTTTAGGAGGTGAAATATTTCTGTGTTTTTCTCCCTGTGTCTGAAAGACTGTTTTCACCTCATTCAGGCAGATGTAGATAAATCACATGTCTGTTCACTCAGCTCTATTTGACCAGTAAGAGCTTTAAGTGATTTTCTGGACAACTCAAAATGTTCTAGTGGAGATTGGAAGCTGAGAAAAACCAATCACACTTCCTAAGGTAAGTGGAAAAATAACCATAGAAACAAAACAAACAAATATAAAACTCTATGAATAGTATTACTACACAGGGAAGAATCTTGATGAAGTGTGAAGTATGATACAGGGCAGCTTGCTTGGGGTTTTACTGGTATGACTGGTATGCCTCTTAGTTTATTAGCCAGGAGTAAAAATAAAAAAAAACCTCCGAGGTGAACTACAGGGAATTCAATTCACACTTTAAATATAGTCACTGAAATAAGGATTTAATTTAAAAGTGTTAAAAGTGACCAGGTTTTAGAGAAAACAAATTATTTTAATAATCTCTCTAATGAAATTTATCACCTATTTAGTTAGATACCTAGGCATAAAGTAAACATTTAATGGAACTTAGTGGATATGTTATTTGACAAACAATATTTTGTATAACTATGTATGTTATCCTACATCTAATTATCTGCTAAGTCCATATTACTATGTGTGACAAGGGAAGAGATTCCAGCAAATTATTCAGGGAAGCTAGAGAAAACCAAAACTTTTACAAATACATACTTAAACATACAGATAAAAGCTCATATGCACATATGGTCAAAATTTATAACAATGTTCAATGATTTTGTGTTCTCAATTTTTGAAATACACTAAAAATTTGACCTCATTTCCCAGGATAAATATTTAGTATATTCAAAGCCTCTTTCAAAGTCTTAGAATGGCCATCCTGAAATGTGTTCGGTTAGCATAGTGTACCATTTGTTTTTTAATCCTGATATTAATCTACTTATTTTGCTGAAGTCTCAGTTCAAGGTCAATCTACAAGTCAAAAAATTATGCAATGGAATATTTTTTAAAAAACATTAGTATGAAAGTAAATTATATATGTTTTCTGAAGAGAATTTGGTACTTAAAAGGTGGTATATAAATGCCCTAATATCCCAAATCAGTGATAATAAAATCATATTGAGGAAATATATTGCTATTTCACATTTTCCACTCTTTTGCAGACTCAGCCTTAACCATTACTATCTGCAGCTCTGCATATTTAATCACCTTCTGACTTTCTTCTGCAATTGCAGCAAAGGCATCACATCTGAAGTAGAAACTGACCCACTGGGAATTGAACCAGAAACTTCCCAAAGGCAAAGTGACAAAAATATTCAACCCCTACCATTTCCTGAGATAAACTCTTCTAAAGTATTTCTATTTAAGCTGCTGAGGGAAAAATTTCTGATTATGAAAATTCTCAATTACTTCTGGTTTGGGTTTTACCAACTTAAAATAAAATGAAACAATATATTATTATCTGTCAGTATCAATATTGGGCTTAGGGACACACTAAGAATGCTTTAATGGAAGGCTAATAAAATCACAAATTCCAATCCTGTTGTGCAATACTAGTAAATTTGACCTGGGCTTTGCTATTGTCCTAGCCTGTCTCTCCAAAGGAATTAAAGAGATATCCCCTACCCCTTGATCCAGTCAGCTGTAAATATAGCAAAGAGTGTCTGCCTGGCAGAGGAATCATAGAATCATAGAGTCACGGCTGGTTTGGATTGGAAGAAATCTTAAAGACCATCTAGTTCCAACTCCCTGCCATGGGCAGGGACACCCTCCGCTAGACCAGGTTGCCCAAAGCCCCATCCAACCTGTCCTTGAACACTACCAAGGAGGGGGCAGCCACAGCTTCTCTGGGCAGCCTGTGCCAGGGCCTCACCACCCTCACAGGGAAGAATTTCTCCCTGAGCAGGATGCTGCTCTGTGCTGAATGAGACTTGACAAAATAACCGATTCACCTTACTTCTGAAAAATGTGTCCTGTTTCTAATGTCCTCTCAAGGAGTAGGTGCCCATCACACACAATACACTGCCCCAGTAGCCTCAGTTGTGCATTGTATTGGAGGTAGATACCAAAATACTCTCATAAACCTGTCTACTCCCCACTGCTTTAGGCCAGTTGCAAACTGGTCAAATAATAAAGTTTTCAGCTTTTTCTCTCTGGCTCTTAACTTTCTGCCAGCATTGGAGAAAGATGAGAAAAAGATTACTGTAGAGCAACAGATCATTAAGAGCAACAACAGTTTAGGAGTATCATGTAGTCCATAGAAGCCCAGTGACGGCTGCTCGAGAGAATTCACAGACATTATGGAAAACACAGCATCTGTCTTAGTGCCCTTTAGGGAAAAAGCAGCTCCTGCAGATATTGCAGCAATATTTAGAGAAATAAAATGGACCTGGACAGTCATTCTTCACAGCATGAGAGAGACTTAAATGAAAGGGAGATGCAATGCATGCTAAATTGGATAAATTAACCAAACGTGTGCATGTAACAGAGGAAGGAATAAGCAACACTGAAGACTGAAACAAAGAGATCTATGAACTGAAACAGTGTTGATTTTTTAAAAATGTTCGACAAAGCAGGAAAATTAGAAAACAGAAGCCATTATACTCTTGCTGGAATAGTAGGTGTAGAATTGGACAATGTGATGCTCTTTGTTCAAAACTTGTTCAATTAGACTTCGAAGTATATTTAAAAAGCCTCACCACATAGTCCAAAGGACCAAATCTGAGCTCCTCTGAGAACCTGCAGTAGTGTTGAGATTCCAAGATAAAGATTAAGTCAGTCACATCAGGTAATTCTGACATGTGCAAAGAATCACAAAAGCTTGGCAATCAAGATAGAGCAAGTGCTCCATGCTCCATATCCAAACCTGCGTACTAAAATCCTATAAACACAGAAAGAATGGAACTCTTACATAGAGGTTTGTTGGTAAGAAAGAGACTGGAACCTGTAGTGAGGTAATAAACTATTCGAACACCTGAGAAACTCTCTGATTCTACTCAAGGCTTGTGAAATTCTACAAAATATGAATTAATCTCTTTCAGATCAAATCAGTTTGCTACCTTCAAAATAAAGCTTGAAATAGAAGACAAGGTGTAAGAACAAACTGTATATTCAGCCTAAGATATATGATTAAATTGTCTATTCTTTAGGAGTTGTGTCTCTGCTGGAAATATGTTTTTACAGCAAACATTACTGGATGGCATCATTATATATAGTCACCTAACTCTTCTTTGTGTGTGTGAATAGCATCATGACTTTGAGGAAGTGCTGCATTGTTCAGGGGTTTGAGGCTTGGAGGTGGGGAGGGGACCAAGGTATGAGGTAATTTCTGAGAAAGACTTTTTGAATTACAAAAAGGAATACATTCCCAGACAGTTCTCTAAATAGAGCCACTGCTTGAAGAAATGTTGCTTTCTAGAGACCTGGCATTGGGCTCTGAAACAATAGCACTTTCTTGTGTCATACAGGTGTTGTACATGGTTTAATGATGGTTTCATATAACTAAAAGAAAACAAGGTATAGAAAGCAAATAATAGTCTCTGCAGTTCTGTTTTCTCCTCTAGTGGGAAGCCTCTTTATAAGATCCCAGCACTGACAACTATTCAGATGATAGGAGAGTAAAATAAAGGCTTTGACAATGATTAAGATGATTTAATTTATTTTTGTGGGGAGTATTTGATAGCTTCCAGAGAAATTGGCTGATGATTGCCTGGAGTAAAAACTGCGTATACAGGTTTGAAGCAGTGAAGATCCACTTACACAGTCAGTACAAGTCATCTGAATATAGTCTCCTCAATGCCTATGCTAGTCAGTGTCCGCTTTGATCTACTGCAGCATAATTGTGGTTGGCTCTGTCCAGTCTTAGGAATTCAAGATTGTTCCTGATTTGTGATTCTCTCTCCTTTGTCAAAGTCCATTCTTTGCATTCCCCCTTTCCCCATGCTTCATCAATGGTGTTTGTCAGTTTCTAATAGGTATGTCTTTATGCTAAGTTAGTCTCCAGATTTTCAGACTCCTTCATGGTCCAGACACAGAGAAATTAAGAACCAGTAGAGTGTCTAGTTGTAGCCCATCTAAAGTCCTCAAACGCCCAATGGATGAACACCTATTCTCTTTAATGCTGCCACCTTTGCTGATCTACTGGTTCCAAGGATTCATCACAATTTATGTTGCTTGCAATTGTGCTCTCCCTTGTTTATTCTCTTTATCCTCCAAAGCCATAACCAATTACTGGCTTAACATGTGAGAATCTGCATTACAGCAAATAAGCTCTATTAAAAGATAACCCCTTTTTACCTTTCCTTAGTCTATCTCCTTGCCTGACATTAAACTCCATTAGAATACTCTGCTATAATATGCCATTCAACAAAAAATAAATTCCCAACATACAGTGCTCTGCAACCATGACCAGAGCTCCAGGGTGTCAGATACCATGAAGTGTGAACTGAATTATAGGTTGTTTTGTGGTTCTCCTGTTTGAGAGATGCATTTACCCCAGCTTCACAGTGCAGTTGCGCAGTTTTCTAGCCTGCTAATGCTTGTATCAGGCTGGGGTGCATCATTTTGCTGCTGGATCCAGGGAACCATCTTTGGCCAAGTGAAAACCCTTTTCCCTCAGGTTTGCAATCAGGAATGTTGTGGTTCAGCTCCAGGAAGAGGCTAAGCACAGCAAGCTGCTCAATCACCTCCCTTAATGAGGAGAAAAACAAACCAACCCCCTCCCCCACCCTCCCCGCCCCCTGGTTTGGGATAGGGAGTTTACTGATATGCACTTTGAGAGATAACAAATACACCTAGTGGTAACACAGACTACTTTACACAACCAAAGAGGAAACCACCACCACCACCAGAGTACCAACACAAGAGCCACTTATACCCACCCCTGCCCCACCACCCCATTTTGTAGGACTCATTGATGTCAGGGGGTGTGGAGAACAGCCCTGGCCAACTAAGCTCACCTGTGCTGGCTGCCTGGGGAGTCACCTCTGGCCTGGCCAGAACCAGAACAATGCCAAAAATCAGTAATAACATCCAATCTCTAAAACTAATGATTTATTTAAGGGACAACAAAACCAACCAAACTACAGCAAGTTAACTCAGTGAATAGAGTAAGCCTTAGAAGCACTAGGTGAGTCAGATTAGAGTTGTTTGTAAACAAATCAACTTCTTAAACACTGTGTCTTTGCAATGTTATACCTTTTTCTGTACTATGTTGTAAGTCTGACCTTCAGCCTCTTTTTAGTTCAAGGAGAACTCCAATATGTCTCTCTACAGACCTTCCTTATGACGTTTCAGGAAAGTCTCTCACTTGATATTCATAAAACTTGATTTGAGGCCACTTACCTTACTGGACAGAACACCTTTTTGGTCTCTCATTTTGTCTCTTCCCCTACCTGCTCCACTCTACACTTCAGAAAGTTTCCCAGCACTGATCGTGTCTGTTTGGGTTATTATGGGAATAATCTTTCTCCTGCTTTCCAGGAGAAAATGATACCTCAGAAAGTATAGTAGCTAAGACAAGGTAAATATAATGCTTTCCTGATCCCCTGCATGACCCTTTTAACACAATATAATATAAATACATAAATGAGACAGCTCTACCCATCTGTTGCAATGTAAGATGCTTAGACTAAACTGAAATAACGTAATTGCGTGACACTCTTCTGAAATTTCTGTCTTGAAAGTCTGGATCACCTAAAGTCACATGGTAAGTTTTCTCCCCTATTCTGCAAAGCTCTCCTACACACACATGCATGTTAATTTCTTTTCCATCTTGAGTAGCTGCAGCATTGGGACTGCCTTTCTGTTTCTTACACATCTCACGATATTTGTCTGTTTTGTAGGGATTGTGTATGCTGAGCCATTTGTCGATAGTTTTCCTCCATTCCATTTCTGGTTTTCATTGACGTTGCCCTGTTCTTCACCCTGCCATTGGAATCTTTATGTGGATTACTCTCTCTGTGAGCTGAGCCCTCCCTGCCATTTGAGGACCTTCCACTGGAGTCATGCTTTTGTTTTGCTCAGCCACCCTCCCAAGGAGCCAGAATCATCTGCCCCCTGTATGAACCTCCCTTTCAGACCAGTCTTTCTGACAACTTGGAAGCTGCATGTGTATGCCAGAAATCCGACCTCTGCAATGCAAATATTTGCTTCAAGATCTATATTATACTCACACCTGTGAATGGAGTTGACAGGAGCTGTAACCGCCTGTGAACAGCTCTATGTGTTGTTACGTGTTATGAAAAACAGGTCATTTTAAAATTAGTCAAATTTAAGTGAAACTGTTGATTTTAACCTTGTGTGCCTCAAATTCCCATCTGTAAACTGATTGTTGTATAACCTCTTGTCTGAGCAGGGCTTTGATAAATGGATTTGTATTTGTGAGGTGTTTCAATGGTGCAGGAAGGATTGCTATAGTAATGCTCACAAGGGAAAGGATAATTATTTCTAGGTGCTTGATTTGTTCAGTATATACATAGCCTAAGGCCATCCAGTGAAAAATTAGAAACAAACAGACAAATAAAGAAATAATGAATGCCTGCTTATTAAATGAATACTGTCCAGCCTATGAACAAAAAGGGCGAGGGTCTCATGGAAAGCTCAGATAGTGGACCTGGGGGTGTTAGTTGACATCTGGCTGAACATGAGCCAGCAGTGTGACCAGGTGGCCAAGAAAGCAAACGGCATCCTGGCCTGTATC
Source organism: Heliornis fulica (assembly GCA_013399135.1). NCBI lineage: Eukaryota > Metazoa > Chordata > Aves > Gruiformes > Heliornithidae > Heliornis > Heliornis fulica. Next base: position 379,262 of record VXBZ01009841.1, on the reverse strand, counting down.
AAGAATAGTGTGACCAGTCGGGTCCAGTAGGGAAGTGATTATCACATTGTACTCAGCTCTGGTGAGGCTGCACCTCAAGTGCTGGGTGCAGTTTTGGGCCCCTCACTACAGAAAGGTTGTTGAGATGCTGGAGTGTGATCAGAGAAGGGCGACGAAGATGGTGAAGCATCTGGAGCACAAGTCCTACGAGGAGCGGCTGAGGGAGATGGGGCTGTTTAGTCTGGAGAAAAGGAGGCTGAGGGGAGTCCTTATTGCTCTCTAGAAACACCTGTAAGGAGGGTGTAGAGAGGTGGGGGTTGGCCTCTTCTCTTGGGTAACAAGTGATAGGACAAGAGGAAGCAGTTATAAACTGCACCAGGGGAGACATGAGGAAGAATTTCTTTACTGAAAGGGTTGTCAAGCATTTGAACAGGCTGCCCAGGGAAGTGGTGGAGTCACCATCCCTGGAGGTATTTAAAGGTGAATAGAAGATGTGTTGAAGGACATGATCTAGAGGTGGACTAGTCAGGGTTAGGCTGTGGTTAAACTTGATGATCTTAAAGGTCTCTTCCAAACTAAGTGATTCCAGTTTCTAGCAGTGGTCGTGAAACGAAATAACGGGATATGTTAATGAAGGTAACTAATAATGACGGGAACTGAACTGACGCTTTCCAGGCCACTGTAACTGTGACATTTCCTAATGTAAAGAGGCACAATTTAAAACATTGCTGAAGTTGTTTTAACACAGGTTTTGTGTAAAATATCAGAAACATATAAATGGCATGAAGAGGGCTGGTTTTCCTGATGCAGAGTTAGTCTGTTAATAATACATGACACTATAAAAAAGCATCCTATGGTAGACTGTAAAAATAATGATGAAATAACTTATTTTAATATTGCAATTGCAGTTAATTCCTCTTGAAGAAATTGAATCAAGCTGTTTTGACAGTGACTAGTTCTTTCTTCTCCCCCACTCTACCATCCATCTGTTTATGAGAATTAATCAACTTTGTATAATAAATTGTACATATTATGGTATTTTGGTTGTTATTATGTGCAGTAATTGCTGGCATATATAGACTTGTAAACAGCAGATATCCTATTTTGATATATAAATGAGACCAAAAATACTTGACCTATGAGTTACATCTTTACTAAGCTCCATAAAATTTAAAGGAATAACAAATCACTTTTATTAACTCTTTTCTCAGAAATTGTCATTAGAATTTTTATATGACCTACAATACTCTATTATTTCTCACCATTACCTTTCAACTTTCAAAACTAATTATTTTATAAAACTCTTTCAAAACATTCCAAACAGATTTTAGGAGTTTGTGTGGAAAAAGGAAAGCATTTCAATCCTCTGGCAACCCTTCAATCTCTCAATCAGTCTCCACAGAGCTGGGTGACATTTTCTGCCCTAACTTTAATTTACATTACAAGAAATCAACTCCAGTCCTTTTGTCAGGTTGCCACGTACAGTGTGGATCAACTTAACAAACTGGATCAGAAAATTCTATATCTAGATCTGAAGATGCATATTATTCCACTATATACTTGACTAGAAAACAGCTAAATTGTATGGTTCATTTGTAGCTGTTACTGATAAAATGATTTGAATGGGAATACTTATACAACTAAATTAAGCTGGTTTTGGTCCATTGTGATAGCAGTTCCAGTGTTGAGAAGTTATTTTCATATTTGGAGGCAATAATTAATGTTTTCTATCAAATTGCTTGGACACGTGATTACTAAATATGTTAACTGACTATATAACAGGAGTAACTGTAATGAAAGACTAATTGATAGGCATTCTAATGGTGTCAGTAAAAAGTCAAAATATGCTTCCCAAAGAGGCAACTGCTTTGGAAATAGGGAACCATTCCTTTTCTTTGCAAAAGATATATTATGTATTAATATTTTTCCAGATAATCTGTATATGCCAGCAAATATCAACTGTATGACTCAAAACTCATGCAAATCCACACATAGAGGGAAAAAAAATATTTATAATGGGGGGGGGGGGGTTACTGAGAGATATAAACAAAATCTGTATAGGTTTTTGTTTAAAAGTCAGGTGAATTCAAAGACTGAGAAGAGAGCAAAAGGATAAAGCTAAGTAGTCATTGTCATATATCACAAATGGAATTCTAGCAAAAAAATTTACTAGTATACATGTACCACAAATGGAATTCTCTAGCATAAATCGATATAGCTCAGCTGGGAAGTCAGAAAGTTTTGGTGTGTTACAAATTTTATTCCTGGGGGTGATTTTTATCCATACAGGCTGTTGAATTATAGCCAGAACAGAACTAGCCATATAATTTTCTAGAACTTTATCAGCAGGCAACCATGATAAACTAATATAAAGATTTCTGCAATTGTGCTCTACTTGATACCCAGAATATGATAAAAAAGAAAACAAAAACACCTCTGAGTGGAAAGGTGGAAATTAATGACATCTAGTTTGTCAGAAGTGTGAAAATTCTTCTCATGAGAAACATAGGAGTTATAATGTACTAAATCCTTGTTGTTCAATCAAGGTACTGTGAGTTTGTAACGGTAAACGCAAACGTAAAACATACTGCTCACATCTACAGTGTGAATATTCACCCTGCATTCTCTAATCTCCCTGGGTGTGCTCTGAGCTGATGCAAATCTCCATAGCTCTTTGCTGACTCCAAGTTCTCCTCATTAGATACTCCAGAATCCTCATCAGAAATTGCCACTGCGATTCCCAGAACAGGCAGTTATGGCCCTCCTCTTTTACAGGCAGCTGCAGTGAAATTTATCCCACATAAACATCCAACACACTCTTCTTTGCAGTGTTCAGTGCCTGTCTGGGGCCTTGGAAGCAAAAAGGATGAGCCAAAACAGCAATATGCACAGAAAAAAAAAAAAGAAAAAAATAGTCTCTTTTTCTGCATGTGGGTGTTGAAAGCTGCAAAGAAGGTAAGCCAGGAACAGAATGTAAGGAACAACTGTGAGGACTGTAGTTATTGGTTAGAAGGAGTGGATTCTGCTTTGCAAAGTCCTCAGCGCTTTATGGAACGATTTCATGCAGATGGAACAGATTTCACCCAAGGGGCAGGGGGAAGCCCAATGCATGGCTTTCCAAAGAGTTTGCATCAGCTTCCTATTTGCAAGCTAAATATTGCTTATCAATTATTAACATTCAGGAAAAGGTGACTACAGTCTATCAGTGATGTTATACTGAAATTAGATGAGAAATCCAAAAACACTTAGAATAAATAATAGATGATTAACATGTCATATAAATCAGTGTATCATGTTATTTTAATTTGTTTGCTTTTTCTTCATTTTCTCTCCTTATTCTTACTTTTTATCCTTACTCATTTTGATAATACTCTTCTACTCAATTCTCTTATGTATTGGGGTAACTCTTGTTTTATTTATGGGCTAGGGTAGAGTTCAGTATGGAAGTTAATAAGAAAATTGCTAGGTATTGTAATGCTGTATCATTCCATTGCTGACATTTAAAAGCTAAAGAGCTTACATCTCTAAAGAGATGTTACATCCACCTTTTCCCTATGGCTATGTGACATGGGTCAATTAATAAAATTGTGTGCAATAAATCTATACACTTAATTAAACACCTACTAATAAAGACTGAACTACCTATTTAATAAAATTTTATCATCTTAAGAACAGGGTAAGATAATAATAACAACAATAATGAATAATTTCATTCAAACACTCAGAAAAGGTTTATGGCCTGTTGTGTTGTATATATAATATATATATAATGAATTAACACATTTTTTAAAAAAATTATTTTATAGACCTGTCATTCTTTCTTGCTTATCTTCTCTCTTACATGTCCTACCAGCCATAGCTGTTGACCAATTTGCTCTTACATAATGAAATCCGTATGTATGGACCCTGAAAAGAGAATCTGCAGTTACCTAAGCACATAAGTGCCTCTCCAGCAACAAGCAGAGCCCCAGCAACAACACAGTACAGAACATTGTAGGGTCTGTGGATAGCTTCCAAAATAGCCATGTACTTTGCTATTACAGGCATACAGACCTAGATTCTAATGGTAAAACTCCCTGCTGATGTAGAGTTGTATCTCTGAGAAATCAGTATTTAAGCTTTCTCTCTAATGCAGCATTGAAGGTGCATCTCAGACATATGATTTTAGTTGCTTCAGGTAGCTTGCAGTCACAAGTTCTGATGACTACACTGTTACACTCACAATCTTATGAAGTGGCTCATGGGACATATAGTCTGGCTATGGAAAAAAATGAAATTGTTCAATTTCTGAACTTCCTGATGCAGTGGCTCTGCGATAATATTTTGTATTTAATTTTTTTTCAGATAAATATTGATAAAATGTTGATAAAAATGTATGTATATCAGTGTTTTATTTTTATCATATTTATCTGGGGTTTCTTCTGTGGAGGAGGGAAAATTGGTTTTGTAACAGAAATACTCTATGAAATTGGCATAAAAAAATGCAACTCACGTACCTATCCTTAGTCATTAACAACATTCACTTTTCTGAGTGTTGGTAGAATTTTTATTCTTTCTTTCAAGAGTCTCTTTTCTACATATCTTTTCCCACAGTGCAGGGGATGATGTTTGATTTCCTCATGATGCTGAACTGTTTTAGGAGAGTTACTTGTTTCTTATTGGGAAGATGCAAACAGAGGAGGACTTTCTTGTATGAAGTCAAGGGTCAAGGTTCAGACGTCACACAGTAACTGGTTTTGCATATCTTTTCATTGTATGTGCACTCTATTAAATGTTCAGGCTGCATTAGTGCCAAAGCTTACCAGTAGTGTTCATGAAGCAAATCTATCCCAATCCAACTTTAATCTCATTCATGGTAGACATATATGTGTTGCTTGACAGAATGAATTTCATTTATATGTGAAGTATATTTGTTCATCGATATAATATTTTTGTAGGCACAGTTTCAAAATTTAAAGTAAATTTGTCTCAGATAATGAAGCATAGGAAAAATCTGCAAGACATTTTAAACCAGGATGTTATAAAAGTACAAATTTAACATGAATAAGTTGATTGATATCTAAACCAGTTTAAATGTTATAAAGTCCAGGTCCATATTTCTAGTTTTATTCAGCTGAGAAAGGAGTGCTCTAGCTTCTTTTAGCGACACAGAAGCTGGAAAGGATCTGGCATTTGCCTTTATATCTCTCCACTGATGCACAGTGAATGGCTCAGAACTTGGGAACTTTGAAGGATATAGCCCAAGGCACATCTCCTGACTTGAGGTCCATTTGTGGATACATCACACAGATGTACATCTTCATGTGATATATGCAAAATTCTTTATAATATAAACATTCGGTGGTCTGTGAAGTTCCCATTTCTTAAGGCCAGACCTGAAAAAAATAGCATCTGATCATAGCTGACACTTTGGTGGACAAAAGCCAGACAATTTAATATGAGCTTTCTGCATTGTTCCAAATATCAAGGTTCCATTTATTTCTTTCAGATGTCTATTTTGGTTGTGCAAGGAACAGGTGGGATATAAAAAGGCACAAGCTAAAAAGAGGAATGTATCAAACCGGATTTTTTACATGTCCTATACTTTCCCGAGTCTACACAAAACTGTCATTTCTGTTTATCTGGCTCTTACAATGCTTTATATTAAGATATCCATTGTTTCTACCATGCAGTTTCATATCATTCCTCTGATGAGTTTGGCTTAGGAAGAAGTTAATTAAAGCATCCAGATGAATGATGTGCACTTGGCTGTTTCATTTTGAGTGGGTAAACTGCAGGTGTTTATGGCTCGTTTGCAATCTTGTTTGAGCATCACCAAGTTTGTTGTGTCTTGTTCATCATGACTTCTAATATTAACTTACAGTATGGAAGATTCATATTAAATCAGAGTAGTTAGGCTTTAAATCCTTATAAAGACCCCTCACAGTAAAAGACCTTATTTTTGGTACTTTGTGTGCCATCCTGATAGTTTTTCGTGTTCTGAATTCACCCCGGCTACAAACTTGTCTTCTCAGACAAACCTTTTTTAAAGGAACTTAGCAAATTCATTGGTAACATATCTGCCTAATTAACTATTTATTTTAAAAATAGTTAATAGATAATAATAGGTAATAAATAATAGATAGTAGATCTAATCATCATTTGCAACAAGGCCTCTTTTATCTCCTTTCTAAAGAGACTTTAGAATGGATGCAGGCATTAATAATTCAGAATTTTAGACCTCTCTACTTTGCCAGAATGGAATAAAAACTGCCTTTGAATTTAAGAAGAGGAAGTTACCTTAGGTTACATGGCTATTTCTTATTCAGATGTATTTCAAATTGTTTTAAATATGTTTATTAACTCATTGAAGTAGGAGGAATGAGTATGAAGTAAAGACTGAGTTATTAAAATTAATATTATTTGAATTTTGGAAAATCTCACAAGATTATAAATTTCCATTATCAAGAAATTAGACCTTTACCTTCCCAAATTTCTGCTACATAGACCTAACTTAGAAACATTTTTGCAAGTCAGCATGAACTTTCAGCACAAAAGGAATAATATTTATCATAGTTATCACTATATTCCTTTTAAAACACTTCATGAGCACAGACTGATACTAATTAATCCTTACGTTACCCAAAGGGAGGATGATAACTATGATTTCCATCTTTAAAATGAGGAAGTAGATTCTATTTTCATTTATGTTAGTGTAAATCATGAAGCTTTCTACTGAAGTGAATGGAATTACACTGCTGGGAAATCAACATGAAATCCGTATCAGATATAGGGAAAATGTTATAAAAGGGCTAAGTGCTTTCCTAAAAGAAAGAGTCGGCTTCAAAGCTATCCCGAAAAGTTAATGAATTCTGCTTCTCTAGCCTGATACTTTGACTATTATAAAGCATTGTGTTGCACTTAAAAAATTGATGTTTTTGAGATTGGTAGCATGGCATTTAATTGCAACTAAGAGGGATTGTTGTTCTGCAATAATTATTTTTATCTCAGTAGTTCACATCAGCCCATATGTTTTACTTACATATTTCTCAGGAGGTATAAAGCATTTCTAAGAATGCTTGTAAGCAGTAGGTATACCATGGACTATGGGTGGCTTGGTTATTTCACAGTGTAAACTACACTTACATTATTTTTGAGTAATAGTAGGTAATAGTAATAATAATAATAATTTTTAAAAGATCAGAGACAAAAATTTGTAAGGATCAGCATTTCTATGTATTCTTTAAGCTTTGATTGAAGGTGGCTGCTTATGTGATTAATGGTAAACTAGGAGGAGTCAGAACAGCCTATCTTCCAAAGTCATTTGACAGCAGTGGAGACCATTACCCAAGGGTATTCTTCATATACATGATTGTGTCTTCTGATCCCTGCTTTGGTGGTCTGGTGAGGAGAAGCAATCAACTTTCTGTATCATAAACTATCATATAGCACATAATGATGGAGCTTTAATGCAAATTTTGGAAGAGCAGACACAAAGGGGAAAATTTCTGTGAAAGCCCTTTAGGCTTTAATAGCCAACTAGCACTCCATAGCACATGACACAAAGGGAGCAGGAGGGGTTTAAATAGAGTTAGTACTAATATTTATTTATTAGCTCTTTGAGGGTGTTGAAGTTTCAACATGATAAAGCACTACTTGTATTTCTAACAGGCCTAGTCTGTCTCCTACTGTAATTTGTAGCAGAGGCACAATAACTTTTATATGTAGCTACTTTTTGTTTACAGCAGGAACTCCACTTAATCCACAAGCAGCATCTGATACATAATGAGTGGAAAAGGAGAGGGGAGAAAATGCCTCAGCCCTCTCCCATGGATCACATGGTATAGTCCTTGCAAGTCCCTCCTGCCTTTGTGCACCAAAGGATAATTTTAATGATTTATGCTTCATTAAATACACATTAATAAATACAGCAGTATATGAAATGGTTAGGTTATTAACAACTACCACTTCACTGATAAAAGACAAAGCAGTGCCAACATATTTTTTCTTTATATTAAGCTTCTTAAGGCCAAGGTGTGTACCACATTGGATGATGAATATCCATTCTCTCCAGTATTGTGTTTCCAACAGTTGTCAGTATCAGCTGTTTTGCTAGAAACTTCCAGAAATTATGCTGCCATCAGTTTTTACTTTCAGAGAAGTTCCCTTCCCACTCCCAACGCATAGGCTGTCATATGCTCTGTAATATGTCTATTTTTGTCCTGTGCAAGTTTCAGTTTGTCTTCATCTGAAAAGGAGCAATACAAAACCAGCAGATACATACAGGCTTGTAGTTGGGGAAATTTTATATTATAATCAGATTCATATGTACACTGAATGTAAAACCTTAGTGCACTTGTTATCAAATATATCATCTAACGCTTTTTTTTCCTCTCAAAACCATAGAATTCTTTTCCTGGATACATTTTGTTACAGACTATCAGATCTCTTTTGATATTCATAGGTATTTTTTGTATAGCACCCATTTTAGAGGGAGAAGCATAATTAGCTGATAGAAAAGAGCTGAAGCATTAGGTCTCATGATAGCCTCACTACCCATGTTACAAGAAACACCAGTGAGGAATCAGAGTCAAGATGAAGGCAGATGATTCAAGCCTACATGAACTGTTCACCTTGATATTCACCTGACTATTACCTACTTCCATAGGTTTTATTTTCATTTCCAGATCTCCATCATTAGGCTGAACACAGACGAATGGTATATGTTGCAGCTCTATATCTAGAGCTCTCAGTACCAAGGTGAGCAGGGAGTCCCACGGCCCAGCCCTGATCCCAATCAGCCAAGAAAAGTCATAAGCCATAGTTTGGGACAAGAAGTTCTTAACGTTGAAGTTATCTACACTGCTGTTGAGAGTATGGTGTGTGTCAAAGAGTGTGTGGTTTGGTTGGGTTTTAATGGCTTTGGTTATTAATCTTACAGCAGAAAGAAAGGAGTCAATTTAAAGAAAGCCTTTTAGGGCAGAACTAAGTCATCTTGGCCATGGCTTCCACATGTGGAAATCTCATCCTGACCTATTGCTGTGCTTTTGTAGAGGGTTAGAAACATTCAACTCCTTGATATGTTTTCCCTGTTGTAGTCTGCAGCAAATGTGTCCTTTGTAGTGGTGTTTTGGCAATTTTACATGTGCCAAGCTAACTGTAAACCTCACCTAGCTGACTCTTTTCATCTGTGTCTTTTTGTCAACATCTCTGGCAGAATCCCCAGCCGATGTGACCTGGCCTATCTCCATGAAAGTCAACGGACACCAGCTGAGAACCTGGCTCTCTCAGTGGCTTTGACTGTGTGCACAAAATCATCCACCCGATGGAGACAGCTGGATTTCAGCCACTGATATCAATGGAATTTTTTTCTGGATTCTTTGGCAGCAAGGTAGAAAAAAAAACCCTAGAAATTTCTCTTGGCTTTTACTCTTAGGGAAAATATTTTGGAATAATCAGAAGAGCTGTAGACCTTTAGTGCTGTAGCTGTCTGAAGAGTTGGGCTGTAGTGTAAAAACCCTGTAAAGTATATTTACATGCTTGAGTAAACATGGCCTTGGATGGGTACCTCAGCTATGCTGAATATCTGGACATGTTCATCAGACACCTGAACACAAAAAAAAAAGCAAAATGTTTATTAACATTATAAATACCTCATGGAGAGCCTCACAGAAATCTAGATAGATGATCTACTTTGCTATGATGTGCCTTACAGCTCTTGTACCCATCAGGCACATGAGATGCTGATGAAGTGGTGATGCACGATTCAAGCCTGAGTATACAGCAGCTATTCACAGTGCCTCTCTGTGCTACTAATTCAATTTTCTTTCCCCAAGGAGGCCAGCTGGCTGCTTCTGTACTGTTCAAAGGCCTGCCTATTCAAAGGCTTGCCTCCACACTGCAAATCTCTATCACTCCAGAACAGGGTGCACACAAGTTGCCCTGAACATGTTTATGCTGAGGATGAGAGGTGTTTGGCAAACTGCTTGGTTGACCAGGGCCAAACCAGTGCCAGGACAATAGAAATTCCGTAATATTCTCTGCACTCGAGTGCTCAGGAACTCCTGAATTTGATGGTGTGTTCAAAGCCTGAGGCTTCAAGCCCACCAGAGGTGAAATAGTGGGAAGGCACATGTGGTCACCAACATGAAACCAGAGCAAGTCCCATTGAAAGCTTGTGTGCTTCTGAGCTTTTCTATCTGTGAACAAGTATAAGTGCTCAAAAATCATATGCTTGGCTTAAATGCTAGGCAGGCTTGAGAGTCAATGTTATTTGACTTTTTCTCTAATCCTTTAATCCGCAACATTCATTCTTAGTCTTTTCTATAAGCTAAAATAACATAATATTTCTGCCTTTGTTGTCATCATGAATGCGCTTGGTTCCTGGAGTAAACTGAGGGTGTGGAAATCTTCTGGTTTCTTGGTGGTTTCCACAATCCACTGACACATTAGTTGCATCTTTTTGTGTTAAGAGGACCTAAAACAGGTCTGCGACTGATTTTTTAAGGGCTAGTAAAATAAAAAGACAATTATCTTATGGACTTTAAAAGAAAATATCTAAGAAACTTTCACCTTTAAAATTACTACTTCATGTGTTTAGCCTTCTCTGGACACTTTAAAGTCAAATGCCCTCATTAGTCAGTTTATTGGTGTATGGCTATTGGAAGACAGCTTTTGAAAAGGTGGTGTTATTCCTAGACCTTGATTTGACAAAGGTTGAATAATACTGGCTCTAGTTCTAAAGAAACAAAATAGCTTCTGGGCTGGATCTTTGTAAGCATCTGAAAATTATATTGGATGCTTGTAAAGAAGCATCTCTGAAAGCCTTTCATTTGTAACCTTTTCTTTTACCCGTTTTTCTTTTTTCTCCCCTCTCACTTTTTTTTTTTTTCTAAAGCTACACATACAGGTTCTTTCAGGAGTAGGGGCATATAATCGTACAGAGGATTTTATTTTTCCATTATTTACGTGGCTTCAGTATTTTCCCAAGTACCAACGTACTTTCAGTGGGTTGTGGTTTTTTGTATGAGAAAAAACCTAATGTCAGAATCAATAAATCAACAACCAGGAAGAGTCACTTCCTATCAGGGTTTCAAAAGTGCTTCATGGTTTTCCGATCTCCTGTCTGTACTAATCATCTCTGATGTTTCACATATGCATGGTATATGATGCTAGGTTTTAAAACAAAGCTAGGAAGGAAGGAAGGAAGGAAGGAAGGAAGGAAGGAAGGAAGGAAGGAAACTGAACTATCTATTTTTAACTAAATAACTTTCTATTACAGAATCTCGCAGAGGTCAGTTAATGGCAAACACAGCCGAGTAGTGGAGAGATAGACGTATATATGAACAAAATGTGGAAGAAAACTACCTCTATTTTCTGCATATAAACATATATATCTATTTGCATAAACATGTAGAATGGAGATACAGTAGTTGATATGTCAATATTATTATTGCATACAGATCAATATGCAAATGAAAAATGAACAAACCAAATATATACTACTCACTTAATACTGTGATGATGCTTGCAGCTCTCATCAAATACTGCTGCCATCTGAAATACAGTTGCTCAAAAGTGCTGTCATTTCAGTAGGAGGAGAAAGTTTTCCTAACTGCTTATAAAATCACCTGTTTCTGTAGTTAATTTACATTTTATATATTATTGTAATTAGTTTGGATTTTTTGTCTACATAATTAAATATTTCTTAACAGATTTCCAGCTTGGCATCCATATTCTAATTTTGAGCGTTGCAGGGACATGGGAAAGTAGCAACCATTTTAATTTTTTCCTTTTCACTGTAGTCAGTATTGCTTTAATTGAGCCTTCACAGTTTGGTTGCTCTCGCTTTCCTACCTATTTTGTTTTTCATTTCAGACTGATTTAAGGAAAATTGTGCAACTTGTGAAGTTTGGTATTTTTCTTGATGCTCGAAAAGAAAAACAGTATGAATAAATCAGCTTTATTAAAGGTAAGTTAGAACTCTGGAGATTTTAGGGAAAACTTGAATATGGGAAGCAGAAGAGTTGAAAACTGGAAGGCAAGAAAAATTATTCCCTTCATGAGTGTCTAAATTTTATGACCAGGTTGGCAAATGGATCTGTTACTGCCTCTCAGATTCTTGAAGTTGCTAACACTGCCCTTGTTCCACAAGTTCATCACCTCATACTGTCATTTAAAATGGTCATCAATTCCCATAGAATGTTTTCTTTTAGGGGTATTTGCTGATCTTTATAACATTCATTGTGAACCCAGGCACACACATAGACCTCCTGAATATGAGGTTTTTCACAAAAACACAGAATCACAGAGTTGTAGGGGTAGGAAGGGACCTCAAGAGATCATTGAACCCAATCCCCCTGCCAAAGCAGGTTCCCTAGAGCAGGTCACACAGGTAGGCGACTTGAATATCTCCAGAGAAGGAGACTCCACATCCGCCCTGGGCAGCCTGTTCCAGGGCTCTGTCAGCCTCACCATGAAGTTCTTTCTCACATTGGTGTGGAATCTCCTGTGGTCCAACTTGTGGCCATCGCCCCTTGTCCTGTCCCCACAGGCCACTGAAAAGAGGTTGGCCATCTCTCTTTGTCTCCCACACTTCAGATATTTATAAATATTGATGGGATCCGCTCTCAGACTTCTCAAGACTGAACAGCTCCAGCTCACTCATCCTTTTCTCATAGGGAAGATGCTCCAAGCCCATAGTCATCTTTGTGACTTTCACTGGACTCTCTCTAGGAGATTCTCATCTTTTTGGTTCTGTTAGAAACTCAAGTTTCCCTCTTCTCTGTCTGTTTGCAGACATCCTGCTAAACAGCAGCAGACCTAGTGCCAAGGTACCAGATGAAAGACCCCGCTAAAGTCAGGGAATGGTGTTGAAGTGTGGAGCAGCGAGATGCCCTGCAGCCAGTCTGCATCCCAGAGTGCACTGAGACAGAGCTGAGCCATGGTCCCAGCCCCAGGATACGTGAAAAGCTTCTGAGGGCCAGCCACCCTTTGGCAAACCTGTGTGAATCACCAGCATGTTTGCACTGTACCACCTCCAGCAGGATGGCTGGCGGTTAATGCCCAGCCTCAAGCCCCTGTAGTAAAAGTCATCTTGCAGAATGCTTTCCATGCAGTCTTAATGGCCATACATCATGTTTATAGAGTATTAATGTCACCACTTACCCTAAGACACTTTCTGAGGAATTTATGTCCTGATGCCACACACTGCTCAGTTGAAAATATACACAAAACTGTCTTCAGGTGAGGTAAATTGGTGTGGCCCAACTGGGTTCAGCAGGGTCAAGTAAATTTCAGCTCCAGTGGTGCTTAAGTAGTAATTTTAAAACAGTTCAGACTGCTTACTGAACTGTAATTAATATTGTTCAGATGCCATAGTGGTAAAGGAGAAGTAGAGAGAAAGCCAGAGAAAGAAATAGAGACACGTGTTTTCATGTAATATATACACAAATTCCCCAAAAGGTTTCTTTTATAGTGGTGTTGCTTAGAGTGATGAACACCAGGAGCTAATCCACTCAGGTCACACCAAAATAAAACTGGTGGAAGAAAGAATTGAGGCAATATGTGAAGATGTAGAAATAACATCTATGAGCATTTTAATGGTGCCCCGTGACTGCCAAGGAAATAATATATGAAAAGCAGTTTTAATATAATGCAGAAGGTTACAAGCGATCCAAAAAATAATCAGTTGGGATTTGGTCACTGGCCTCCACGGGAAAGGGATCAAGGCTTCAGAGACCTATTTTGTGGGCATTTAACTTTTAACAGCTGAGACAAATTTATTATTCACATGCATTACAACATCAATTTAGAAACACGAAGGAAGAGCACAAGAGAGGAAGTGCTTGGTTTCTGCAGGACACAATGAGAAGTGTTACACAGATAATTGTAGCATACACACGAGTGAAACATATAGCTGTTCTAGTATGTCATAATTTTTCACTTCTTAAAAGAAGTGTTGAACCTGATGAGGAACAGCTTGCATTGGGTCCCACTGATTTAATTTGTACATACTGTAATTTACTAGGCTGCAGTAAAAACAGTCATTTTCTGAGGCTATCATAAGCTCATTAGAAGCGTACTGAGAAAGCTTAATGGCTTACAACCCACAGCTTCATGCATCCATTTTACAGAGATCCCTTCCCAACAGAGCCTGCCGCATGGTGTTCTATGCTGCTGGCAGTACAGTAGTTTTCACACACGCCCCAGAAAATTAGAGGTATTTGTGAATAAGAAGATTAAAGACAGAGCCAACGTTTCAGGAGTACTTGGAGTGCTGCTGGGACAGGGAAAATCTCATGTATTGTTAACCATGGTGAGGCTGGTTAGCTGTTAAGTACTGTATAGTGTAACTAATCAAAAGCTCTAACATCCCAGACAATGGCACAGAAATAATTACTCTCCCAGACCTACTATTGTTTTGTGCTAAACCTTCTCTGGACTAATAAAAGGGTTTAAATTTAAATTGTGTTAAGAAAATTTCGGTATTACGAAGAACTACAGCATTCAGTTGCGCTGAACACAGCATCAGGTAAACTACATAATGGATTTAAACATAATGGGCCTATGGAGAGTGAAGTACAAACAAACTCCTTTTCCATCTCCTTCTCCATTTGCTCTCTTTATTAACCTCTAATGCTTTAGGATACAAAATAATAAGGNAAAAAAGAAGAAAAAAAAAAAGAAAAAAAGAGAGAAAGAAAGGAAAAGGAGAGAGAAAATGCATAGAGTATTCTGCATTCAATTAACCGAGCTTAGAGATGGGAAGATTTTAAGCATCAAGTGGGCTGATGCAATGAACTAGTCCCTCAGCTGGTAAAAAAAATAAATCATGAGAGCTCTGTTCATATCAGTGGGGCTGCTCTGATTTGAAACCAGCTAATTTTAAGATTCATATTAAGAAGCTTTTGTCTATCATTCTCTTCCCAAGGAGCAAGGCATGCTACTCCTGTAAGATGCTAAGCACTGTGGCTGCTCTCCAGGAAAGTACTTTAAACACATGCATGTTCTCACAGTAGTGAGTAGGGCTCCTCTTTCTGTGTAAAACGTGTGTTTTGCTGGACTGGACCAACAGCTCAGTGCTCAGCAGGCTTGAGCATGTGGCTATCTCCACTTACACATTGTGTCTGTGCGAGGTGAATTATGTCTATCAAGAACAAATTTAGAAATTAGCAGTTGTTTCCCTTTGTCTCATTCAGATACTCAAGTTAAAAATAAATTTTTAAAATGCCAAAATATTGTTACAGGTATACAACCCTAACATTACAGTAAAGAACATTTTTTTTTTCCCCAGAAATATGTTTCCTTTATTTACAATATTCTCTGATAGTGTCAATATTTCTGAATTGGATAACTGAGTGTTGAATGATGGGTTGATTTTTCTGAGCAGTTGACTGAAAATTCAAGGGTACTGAAGCAAAAGGAAGGGTGTCCTGGGTGACAAAGGTTCTCTTATGCTAATGACACAGAGACTAGAATGAGTCTAGTAAACCAGTATTTGCTTGCTGGGTCTGGGAAGGGGAAGCTGAAATGAAAATGCACATAGGCATATTGGTGCCTAAGAAGTTGGCTGGCTGTTTGAAATGCCAGTTTCAAGTTTACTTGAATGGAAGTTTACAGTTTTATCTTCAGTGAAGCTGAGCTGGTAGGTGATCAGCAACCACAAAATCTGTTAGCCCTACCTTTATCAGAACTCAGAAGATATCTCTGCAGTTTTGATCTTATTCTACAAAGACTGTCTCCAAAACAGTGCTTCTGGGAATGGCTAGACTTAAAAATGCTGACTGCTTGCCCTACAGTCAGCTTTGTTACTTTTCAGATGATATTAATATTATTCAGTTGCAAATGAAAAAAAAAAAAAAGGTAGGTTGGTAAAGCATTTTTATTGTAGCTCTGAGCTTATGCTACAGTTATGGTAAAAAGATCCCATTCAGCATGAGAAGTCTTATTCACTTACTTCCTGTCCGCCACACTCAAAAAGTCTTTGTGATATTAAGTTCAACCTATTTGTGATATGAATTCAAGGACACATCTAACCTCAGAGGTCAGCGGAAGTAATAAATCATTTCCTGGATCAGATCTGGTTCCATACTTAACATTTTGAATGTCTTTCCTCCACAAAAAAACGGAAAGTGACTGAGGTTTTCTGAGATTGGCATCTTCGGTTTTGTGCCAGCTGCTTCTATATTACTTTTACAAAGAAATAGCTATTCAGTACCTTAAACTACAGCTTCCTAAAATCTGCCACAGACCTATGTTTGGGCCTTAATGATGCTTGTTAGGTGAGGGCCTTTGGTGCGGAGAATCCCAGAGACAGCATGGGCAAAAAAAGAAGATCTGGTCCTAAGATCTGAGAGTCTTAAAATTGGTGAACTTTCTGTCAGTTTTTCCATTTCACATCTCTCTAAGGCTCCTCATAAAATTAAAAAAAACCAAACAAACAAGTGTTTGTGTGCACGTGTCTTCTTTTTTAAATAAATATGAGAAATTCAGTTAAATTCTATGTAAGAACTTGCACACAGATTTTCATCAATGCAATAATGGACATTTTACCATCACATATTTCTTCTTTTTAGAATACATTTGACCATTCTCCGACCCGAGACAATCCTCGACTGGTCTTTATGCATGTACTTATTGGGCACACTGTGCATGGCATATTCAAACAACTATTTCACACAAAAACATGAATTACAGACACATAAAATTTTTGTGAACTGGGCTGTAAAATTTCTGATACAGTATTCTCTATCTAACTTGACAGCTGGTATCTGGTCTGAAAATAGTGTATTTTTCCTCAAATGCTAGTCTTCCTGTTACTTTGCATTGCATAGATATGAACAAATGTATGGATAAGAAATAATCTGGAAAGAAAAAGTTGTCTTCTAGAATAATGGTAATTTTGTGCCACTTTGGCATGAGCATACCTAGAGTCCACGATTTGTCTGCTAGCAAATATGCTTGCAGTGCTGTATGTGCTTAGCAATCAGAAACAAACATCCTGGGCCTAACATAGATTCTTTAGAAAAAGATTATTCTGTGAATAGTATTCCTAAATAAAAGCTTGAGCATTGAATCTAAAGCACTATGTTTAAGGACAGTGAATAAAGTATGTGTTCTGCAGCACTCCAGAGAGGAAGAGCCAAAGTAAGAAATCTGAGGAGCAAAAGATCTTAAGAGACTGTCAGAGCTGCAGTCACTGCACTGCCTGCCTTGACAACAGGCCTGATGCTGTTTTGAATTGCATCCCCGTGCCAGCCCAAGGTTTGTTGCTGCCTTTTGGGTGTGCTCATTGGTATGGAGACTTGATTTTACCAGAGCCAAGAGGGCTCCCATGCTTGACACTGCACCTGTCAATTACGGCAGATCTAGAAGGAAGAGTACGTGTTAGTTTGTAACATCTACCTGGAGAGATGTTTTCCCAGAGTAGTGGTCCTGCAAGAGATCACAGGTAATCCATCTTTTTCAATTATAGTGGTAGAATGGAAAGCTGATGACAGGCTGAGTTAAAGTGGTGCTCACCAACAATCTGTGTAGTCTGGGAGGTTGACAGAGAGATACCACTAGTCCAATGTAGAATACTGGCTGCGGTTGCTCTGGAGTGACAAATAATAGGTGATTTTCTTTGATACCTCTCTTACGGTTGGATACAGTGATACAGAGACCGGCCTCAAAGGGAATTTGATTTGGATCTTCATAATTAGTAATGCTGTTGTGATGCCAGGGTACACTTCATGTAAATCATGAGCAGCAAACCAGTTATTACATTTTTCAATTTGTTTCCAACAGTTTTTCTTCATAATTACACAAAAGATGACTCCTGAATGCAAGGGAACAAGCAGCGTTATTTCTGGTGTGTTTTGGATTACAAAATGTCTGTTTGAATTACAGTGAAGGAATGTATGTGTTTGTCGCTGTAAAGAGTTGATTAAATAATGTTCTTGGGGATAAGAAGAGTATGGGATTTTATAGTTCAAGAAAGCAGTTGTATGAAAAGCCGCTTCAGTATAGAGTGGGGGAGGAGCAGAAGGATAAAAATAGCTTTCTGGCTCCTAAAGATCATACCCTGTTAGCAACTATGCAGTGTGCCCCATGTCCTGCCGCCTTTTCTCCTCACCCTTTTCTAAAAAAATAACTTGTTTTGGTATTTTATCTTGGTTTTAGGATAGAGGGATTAGGACTGCACAACCCAGTATGTATCTCTTGTTTTCTTACATCAGTATGCATCCCCGTGAGGCAAATCCCCTCTGACAAACCCTTCCATGAATCTTTGTCAGTGACTGCCAGCCCAAGAAAGAAGATGATGATGAAAACCTCCCTTCCAATAATACGTGCAAACAAGCAAACAAAAACACTCAAGGCTGCTTTGAGATTGAACTCTTGGAGCTACTTTATGTAAAATTTCCTGTTCAGTGTGTTTTGAAATGAATGTCCCAATTCTTCAGGGTATGAACCATATTTTCTCTGTGCTATTTGAAAAGCTCTATAAAATATATCTCATTTTTGTAATAGTTGGAAAATAATATGATAACTACCGGTATCTATCTACATCTACCTCTCTGCCTGAAAGCCCAATAAATACAACTATTATCATATCTAGTGCCTTGTTACAAATAAACTCTGACACTGAAAAATATCACCGTCTCATCTCACAGATCATCCTCAGTTTGTCTGTCTTCTAATCTGCAGGTTTCTAGGACAAGGAATTTTCTGATCCTGTGAGAATTCATGAGGCCAAATGTTTTTCCAAGCTTATTAGGGATAAAGTAAAGAGTACTACTCAATATATATGCAGAATGAAAACATAAGAAACCCCACCTTACTGGGTCGTATCTGTGAAGTGTTTTCCCATGTACTTCAAGAAAATAAATCGGATTTTTAGTTTTTCTTTCTCTTTTGACTTATCTAAAGGATGAATTAAAGCTTGCTCTTTAAAAAAAAAAAAATCTTAATAAATTATTCAGGTGGGATATTTTGACAATCTCAAACTTTTCCTGCTTTTTTTGCCAAGCAGAAAATTGACTACTGACAAGTCTTTCTCAGGAGACATTACTCTTAAGAAATCAACACGTCTAATGTAAAAACGCTGAAAGATTTCTTCTCTGCTGAGCAGGTCCTCCTGGCCTTATCAGGCCTCCTGTTCTCCTCAAGAAGTGTATCCATCTTATCTCTCTAGTGCTTTCAATGGAGCAATCTCAGAGGAAGTTTGTTCTTTTGTTTGGTTTTTTCATCTGGTGGCAGAATTAGGTCAAACAGTTCCAGTGATGGCTTATAGGCTGCCATCTGCTAATGCACTCGAACAGGTTTTTTCAAGCTCTGAATTTTGTCAGACACAGAGTGGCTCAGGAAAGATACCTTAACTCTTGAGCTTGCTTGTTTATCTGCCCAAAGCAGCCAGGAGAGCTGCCAAAGCGCCTAGAACAGGACCAAGGACCTGACCTATTCAGGTATTTCACATTCTGGCTCAGACAACATGTAGAGATATGAACTTGAAAGACCCTCTTTCTAGGCAAGTTCTCAGGCCATTATTGTCATCTTCTGGACTGCTCTAGAAGAAGTAGTGTTGCAAATATTTAAAAAATATCCATTTAACACAAATATTTCACTGAGTTTTCAGAGACATGTTTCAGGCTTAATTCTGGTTCTTAAATTTTTCAAATTTGAGACTACTCACTCTGAGTAAAATATGAGTTAACTGCCAAAAATCTGGTCAAGGTGCAGATCTGGTAGAATGTATTTGCACTGCATTTTGTGTACTCATTTGTCTACAGTCTCCTTTTATCAAGCACACTGTCTCCATGAAACAATTAGCTGAACAGAACATTGGTAATTTAATTTCTCATTGAATATGTCCTGGTTTTTAATTTAAGTTTTGCGTGGAAACCCTACTTTCGATAAAAGTAAATGCAAAGAAATACAGCAAAATAGCCAACAATTTATTTTAGCATAAAAAGGCATGTACTCTATTAGTACTGGCTTTTGAGATATTTCCAACAAATTTAAAATAATGAATAGCTGTTTAGTACACTTGCTTTGACTAAGTCTCTGACTTAGGAGATTTCACACAAAGTAGACTTTATAACGCTGCTAACAGCAAATGTTGATGGAACTCTTGTCTGTTAATGCAGCAAGTAGACCTTCAGATTTTTTGTGTACCCATTGACTTCTAGGAAAGTCATTAAAAAGCCATAAGAGCCTAAATATGTGCCATGTAGCTGCATGAATTGGTATATAGTTCTTGAGGCTCCAAGACATATTTTTCTTATCTTGAAAAACTGTGTTCCTGTAACAAGTTGCTCTTTATTCAGTTGTTTATATTGCAGCAGTACATACAAGTGTCTCCCAAATTATGGGTACCACTCTACTAGACAGTCTACACCTATCCAATAAAATGCAGTCCTTGCCACACAGTTTGCAGTTTCAATAACCCATGTATGAGAAAACAGAATATTACTGTAAAAAAAATGGCATTATATTATTTCTATGTTTTGGTCAAGAAAGTAAAGCATAGCCATCACACTAAGAAAGCATTAAAATTCAGGCTATATACCCTAACATTTGAATAATTCTTGAGATTTTAATGTTACCTTTATAGAGAAATAGGCCTGCATAAAACAAGATTGTACTGGAGTTGGAATTCCAATAGTTATAGACATTTCTCAGTTAAAGAAGCATTAAAACATAGTATTATTTATGACTGAATCTGTTTATGCAGCCCTGATCTTGGCACTGAGCAACTTTACAGAAATTGACTTTGCAAATGTAATGTTCTTTTAATAAGCGTCTCATATGTAATCTAATACTGAAATAAAATAAAATTTAAAAATTGTTAATGCCAGCAATAGAGTTTTTGTAATTGGTTAACTTCTCCTTTGTTTACTTAACAAGGCATTTACTTGTTTATATTAAAAAGCTGTATCATGGCCGAAGGCATCATATGAAATCTGAACCCTAGGGAAAATGAAGATATTTTCCCCAATGGCCTTGCAGAGACCAGGATTCCCACACCAGAATTTTAGATTCAAAAAAAAAATATGAAAGTATATGTCCTACTTTGAAAAGTCTCATCTCAGCTAAATAAAAGAAAAAAAAAGAAAAAGAAAAAGAAAAAAAAGCATATGTGTGTCTCAAAGTATTCTGAATGCGAGCAAGCCCAACAACAACCTCTTTATAATGCACCCTAGAAGAAAAACAATCTTCTTTTGTTCTGTTGGAAAAACAGTTCTGGTTTTGTCAGACTGTGGGTTTGAGTGGCTTCAGTACTTCTTTTCCAGCAGCTGAGCACTTTCTTGCTGTAAATGGTAAATTTAATATTTTGAAAAATTCTTCAAAGTAAAATTTTCAGAAAATGTTCCTTTGTCAGTAAGATCTGCTTTTTATGTGACTTTTTAACACCTTTTTTAAAAAAAAGACAATGCTGGATAGTTTTCATCTTGGTACTGAGTGACTTAGAAAAAATTAAAACAATTGTAAGCAACTTGGGAAGGCAGCAAAAAGCCCTCCTCTAATCCATGGAGAAAATTTGGCTAACTGGGAAAGTCTGAGGAATTAGAACTGAGTCAATTCAGATAAAAGAAAGAACACAAAAAATTAGGACCCTCTTTTTTGCTGATCACTTTTTAATATCCTAGGCATAATATGGAGATATAGAGCCTCGGGAAGAGGACAGGTGTTTTGCATAAAACCCTGAAACCTGTGGAACATCATTATTGAAACTGCAATATTTGCACTGAATGACCTTTAAAGGTCCCTTCCAACCCAAATAATTTTATCACTCTATGATCTTTGTGTGATGAAGCTTCTACATGCTTCCCCCACCTGGTGTCTGATAACCCCCTTTCCTCTTCCTTGCCTGAGTGGGATAGCATCTCAGAAACATTGAGTTCTGCTTTTCCACAATAACTTTTCACCTCCCACAGGTTATTTATCTTTCTGTGAAAGAAAAAAAACCTGTTTCTAAGCATCATTTTTCATTGAAAGAGCTTATCTCCAACATTTAGATTGGCAAAAGCATTTAAAGAATCATGCATTTTTTGTCAAGCTCAATTTTCATTTCTTTTAAGTGTATTCTTCTTGTTCCCCTGTTCTTCCACATACTCTAATGCATAAATAACATCCTATTGTAATTCTTTTTATCTGACTCTTCTGTTTACCTCCTGCTGTACATGAAAATCTTAGAAAAATCTTATGGAGTGGAATATGGTTTTATCTCTATACCATATTTAGTAGAATAAACAGTGGCAGTTGGAAAGAGATCAGCAACAAATCAAACATGTCAAACATTTTACTTAAATGGAGCTTTTACGCTCCAGTGCTTAATGAAGAGGCCTTTTAGGTGCATTATTTTAATTTATCGGGAGCAAATGGCTTTAAAGCTGAAGTCATATAGTTCTACCGTCAAGCAAATAACATAGAAGTGTTTGCAAAATCGTTAGCAGTTTTTAAGACAGCAGATCCTTCTCCAGGTCAAATAATTTAGGACCACTCTGGGCAAGATCTTAGTCATAATTTAAGAGACAGCTTACACTAGGACGTGTGAATGACAAAGGAACAGGCTGTGAGAAGGGAAAGATGTTATGACCCTGATAAGAAACAGTGGTTTCTTATCCATCATGCTTGGGTAAGGAGATATGATTGTGAGGCCAAGTGTTTGCAGATAGTATTGTTTGTTAATAGAAGCTCCCTTGATGAACAAGGGAGCCTTTTTCAGCCTTTCTCCATTACATTGAAATGGTTTGTTCCTTAGGTAGTGCTGATATTTTAACTTCTCTGTGTCTACAGAGTGTTTGAGACTTTAAGTTATAAAAAATTCTGGAAGCAGATGTGTACCAAAGTGTATCCTCAGTAACAGCGCTTATCCAGGCTGCAGACAGCCAAAAACAAAAAAAGAAACTGACCCAAAAACCCACCTCAACCAAGCAAAAAACAGCCAAATAAGGAACCTAGTATGGTTTCATCCAACCTCCCACCTAATGAAAGATCATAACCTTTAAAAAAGGTCTTTTAAATGACATTTTAAGTCAGAGGTGATTTGAATTGCTTCCTGGATGTAGCCATCTCACTCCATTTTCTCTAGTGGCAGCCTAAAGGTAGAAAAATACTGATTTGAGTGCTTCAGTGTGTAAAATTCAGCTGGATGAGTACAGACTTTCCAGTGTCTCAGAGGAAGAAGAAGTGTTCAGAAATGTTTCGGAAATGTTTTGACTTCCAGAAATAGCCACAGACCAGCAATAGTCACAGCAATTTGCATCCCTGCAATTCAGAGGTCACACAGCAAATACTATTTGACCGTTTCTGTAGTATGCACTACGTTGCAAATTACTCTATCGGAAAGGTGCACGCCCATCTTTTTCCTTCTTTTTCTTCTAGTCTCTCTTCTCATCTGCTATTCCTTTTGTCCTTTTCCTCAGTGCTCTGAAGCTTGCTATAGAAACTGGGCAGGGATGACTTTTTGGTCAGCTGTGGATCCTACTTAGGAAGTACAGAAGTACTTGATCTTCTCCGCAGAAGCACCCAGGATGAGAACACAAGTTGTCATAGAAATCCCAGATTGCTTTGACAGAGCAAAGGGTGTATGATCAGTGAAAATTGCTCCCTAGATGTCCTTGGCATACTTATATCCATGGTCTGCTGGCACACAGCACAAGTAATCTCTAAATGTATGTATAGCAGCAATGGGGAAAACAGCCACTGAAATAAATTCAAATGTGACTCATGCAGTGCTACTGAAAGGCTGATTGCTCTGTCCTGTATGATATCCATTTGCTCTTTCTTTGTTGTTTTACATCATTTGAAATAAAAGTAATTTAGGCTTTGCAATATGTATATTCTCCTAGGTAACCTGTGATCCTGAAAAACACATCAAATCATACCAAAGCCATCATGCGACGTTATAGAGTTTTAAGAGATATATAATTTGCAAAAGCAGTAATGGAAAATTTAAAACCTTCCTATAAAAATGCACAGCAAGCAGTTTTAATAATGTGGGGTCTTTAAAAAGCACAGATCAGCTAGATGGGTTTGAATTTAGGATTTGGATTTTTAACACTACAAAAATGTGCATATTGCATAACAGAAAGATCTGATCAAGCATTCAGGGTTTTTTAGGATCACAGAAGGGAACAGACTGCATTTAATCCTAAAGCAGAGGACTTTCTGTGGGATGTATCATTAAGTACATTTCCTTTTCTCTGGTAGAAAGGCAAAGGGGTAGAAAAAAAAAATAACCAGAAACATTAACAAGTAAAGAGAGGGTGTCTGTAAAAAATGCTGGCAACTAGCAGTGGTGTGCTTGATTTTATAGAGGTTACCGGATGAAAAGCACAGAAAGTTTGTATAAGTTGGAACAGAGATGTTTCAGCTAGGATCCCTGAAAATTAAATACCATGGCCATGTAAATCTAAAGTAGAATGAGAGGCAGACTAAGCTGCAATAGTTTCCTTGAGCTCTTTCTTACTGTTGCATGGCTTAATATCCTCCAGAATGTTATTCAGGATATATCCACATGAGAGCAAGGGAAATAATAGTCAGTGGGAAAAGTGGCAAGATAAAATGCATAAGACAGAAAATTGCTCTAAAATGTTCCTCAGAAAATGATTTTTAATATCAAAAGACATTTTCAATCTATATTTTAATTCGTTTTTCTTCTATACCTTGGGCAATTGGGATGAGGGTTTTAAGGCTTGCACATCTGTTTTAAAAATCATCCAAATATTGTTTGGAGGAAAATTCTCTCAGGTGCAGAGGGTCATCACAAGGTCTTTCTATCATTCATGCCAACATCCACTGTTCATGTGTTTTAAGTGGTGCAGGAAAAGACAGGTGGGAAGAAGAATTTCATCTAGGAAAACGATAGCAAAGCATCTGCTCAGGCTTTGAAATACATTACAACATATTGTTTCTGAATGTACTTGGTCTGCATATTGTTCCAAAGTAATTATTTCTGGTGCAGTAGGTGACATCAATGATGCTTTGCTGAAAAGTGCTGTGCTCAACATCAGCTGAGAATTTCACCTATAACATTGTAGAATTCCTGTCCATACTTAGTTGGTTTTTTTACAGTGTTCCTAATGAGATCACACACAATGGCAACAATTATTTAATCTTGAAATTAAGGGACAAACTGTGCTTCCATATATCAGTGTTTTGTGGGACAAGAGACATCAGGTATAATTAAAGAAAAGACAGTGGACAGGTGGGGACTTTAATTATTGATGAAATTCTCTCTAAAAAGAAATTCCATTATAAGCTCTTTAGCAACACTATCTTACTCCCTTACTGTGACTCGGGTTTTTGTCACATAGCCACCCATAAGCAGATGTGTGCTGCATTTAGATAGGAGAAGGTGTTGGCACACAGCCAGCAGATTAAAATGCCTCAAGGTGTATCAGTTGTCAGCATGGGACTAAGTCCAGGGGATCACTTACTGCCCTGGACAAAACATCGTCTCTCCTTCACAGCGCTGTGTAGCAGGCAAAAACGACATCAGCATTTCGGAAGGGCTATCACAGGCAAGAATGTAGTCTTCCAGGGTGTCAGCAGTTCAGAGCTGAGTGCAGCCCCTCATATTTGTACCACCATTTTGGTGCAGATGCAATTCATTTTCAGTGGTTTATTCCATTTTTCCTGGCATCTGCATTTTCTCTGCTTGAAGAAGGGTACTGCTTCTTGAGGCTCGGTGGTTCTGATCCACCCTCCTTTTCATGGGAAATTGGGAATGATAGTCCCATACCTTAATGTAATTCCACATGAAAGCAGCATGTGCTCATACACCCAGCAAAAGGAATTGTTTCAGCTCTACTCTGAAACTGACAATCAGCACTGAAAACTGAGGGGTGGGGGAAGATAGTTAGCCCTTCCCTGGCAGGCAGGTCAGTCCTGGTAAATCTCTTGCAGCTTCTTTTGTAGCTAGCAATCCTATTTACTATCCGTGCACTCAGAAACTCTTAGAGATTACAGAATGTCTCTGGATTTTTAATTAAGTGCACAATATAAAATGTTGTAATTTCTGTTTCTGTATTTAAATTTCCTCCTCTTTATTCACAAGTAGTCCAATTCGTGTGTTGGCTGGAAAGCCAGCAAAGGGCCCCCTCACCATTTAAAATCTCCAAGGCCATCCCTTACGAGAGACTGCCTGTAGAATGATAGGCAGTATGTGCTGAATGCCATGTCAGAAAGCAGAGACGGACCCTTAAAGGCCACAATTAATGCTCATTGCAATTAGTGAGAATTTTATGTATATTCCAAACAAAAGATATGAGATTCTCCAACATAATACTGATGCATAAGAATTAGATTTTAAAAACTAGTCAAGTCTCAAACATATGGCTTTCCAGATGAATGACTTTTTTTTTCCTTTCATTCTTTCCTTCTTCCTTTCAAATTGCAAAACTGGTGCATGAGTGATAGCTAGCATTTGTACCTAGCATTTGATACAAATAAGAATTGAGAATGTAGTTAAGCTGGAAAAGAAAGACTGATCTGAGACCTGAAAAGTGACCAAAAAAACCCAATAAACACAAAGTAATGATAAATTGAATGCACTGAGTTGGAGAAAGTCTAGAAAGGCACAAGCAGGATTGATGGCTGGTGGAAGTTATTTATAATTTTGTTAAGTCATTAGTAGTCAGCTCTATTAGTAGAATTCAAAGACTGGAAGAAGTTTAAACACCTCAGAGGCCAAGGAGAAATAGATGAAAAGGACTGTGTTTTGTAAGTGTATAAACAAAAAAGAAAAATTAAATTTGGCATAATGTATAGTAATATTTGGCAGACCTAATGCAAGGATGTTCATTTGATGAAGGAGACAAACCTGGGAAGTAATAATGGTGGGAGAAACACATGGGATTAACTGTGGACAGCAAAATATTCATCAATTTGCAATGTGTAACAGCTGCCAGAAAAAGGACAGTGCAATTTTAGGCTGCATGCAAAAAGGCATCATATGGTGGAGGAGTCAAGTAACAGTATTTTACAGCTCCTGGGTCATCCCAGTTAGGGTCTTCCATGGTTGGGTTTATTTTGTCTGCACATTACCCCAAAAAATGGTACTGGAAATCTAGAAAGAGTTTTAAAGAACAGAAACAGAAATGATGAGTGGCCTGGAGGGATAGATATCCTTGGGAAGAAAAGCTTGTTTAAATAGTTGCCACCATCCTGAAAATTTCGTAGTTACAAATAAGTAGCCTAAAGTACTCTTTCCTTTGACTCCCCTGAAAATAATTTTTTTTTCCTCGAATTTCATTCAGTTATGTTTTTTGCAGAATTTATATGCAGTATGAAAAAGAAGACAAAGCAAAAAGACATTCAGGGAAAAGCATATTTTTATTAAACTGGTGGCAAATCTTAGTACATATAGTTTAGTTAAACTGTAAATAAACATGAAGCTGGAACTACAAATATTTGATCCTTAAAAGGATTTTATACAAAATTATTTAATTTTAAGGAAACATCATTGAGAGTAGTGATGTGAAACTAAGAGAAGGAAATTATATTTGAATGCCAGGACCATTTTCTCACAGCACAAACCATTTTGATATTAACAAAAAAAAAAAAAAAAAAAGTTCCACTCTCAGAATCTGATAAAATAAAACTAAAGAGGTTTTACCAAATGTACTTTTAGGATCAGTTCTTTATTGTCAACAAAGATGTTGGGTTTTAAAACATCTCTGATTTTGTCTGCGATTATGTAATCTTGGCTGCTCCATTTCGTGTGTCAACTCCTACGTTGGATCCTCTGAGAGACCAGACTTCCTTCTCTTCCTCTCTCTAATCCACACAAATTTACTGTATAGAGAGTTAGCATACACAACAAAGAAACATTTTTTAAGCAACATAAGCAATGTAAACATATATTATCCATTAACTGTGATGAGGTACATACATTTAAATTCTTCTGTGGTTTGGGATGGATAGATCGATAGATGGATATCCATTAATTTATTTTTTCCACAAACATTATGTAAAATTTAAAAACCTCAAGTTTATCAAAAGTATAGACACAAAAGGAATAAACTGTCAGTAGCACTTAGTACTGTTTTATTAAAAAAACAAATGTTTGCCCTTTTTCACTACTTTTGCTTTATTTTATTTTATATTCACAAAAGAAAACCTAGATTGAAGAGTGCATTAGAATTTTCTACATTACTTCAGAAAAACTTTAGGCCTTGTTAACAATGCTGTAAACGTGAAATTTTATTCATTTTCATGGAGGAATTAGAGTATGTAACGTATTATGGGATGAGCAGACATGGGTGCACATTATCACAGAATCACAGAATGTCAGGAGTTGGAAGGGACCTCTAAAGACCATCTAGTCCAACCCCCCTGCCTGAGCAGAATCACCTAGATTAAATCATACAGGAGTGTATCCAGATTGGTCTTGAATGTTTCCAGAGAAAGAGACTCCATAACCTCTCTGGGCAACCTGTTCCAGTGCTCTGTCACCCTTACAGTGAAATAGTTTTTCCTTATATTCAAATAGAACTTCTAATGATCCAGCTTGGACCCATTGCCCCTCGTCCTACCACTGGCCATCACTGCAAAGACCCTGGCTCCATGCTCCTGACACCCTTTACATATTTATAAACATTTATGATATCATCTCTCTTTCTCTTCCAAGGTAAAGAGATCCAGCTCCCTCAGCCATGAGGGAGGACACGTAAGGAAGTTGTTCCACTCCATCATCTTGATGACCCTGTGCTGGACTCTTTCAAGGAGTTCTATGACCTTCCTGAACTGAGGGACCCAGAACTGGACACAATACTTCAGGTGCAGTCTCACCACGGCAGAGTAGAGGGGGAGAAGGACCTCTCTTGACTTACTAGCCACCCCCCTTCTAATACACCCCAGGAGGGCATTGGCCTTCCTGGTCACGAGGACACATTGCTGACTCATGGTCATCCTGCTGTGCACCAGGACGCCCAGGTCCTTCTCACCTACACTGCTCTCCAATAGGCCAGTCCCTAACCTATAAATGTATGATCCTACAATGTAGGATGTATGCTCCTTGACATAACTGTTTTGGGGATCAGCATGACTGCAACTAATGTCATTGGTTACCACTGTGCTGGTGTTGCAACAATGGCCTCCAATGCTGGTCCTCAAATCCACTTCAACACACTAAAGCAGTGCATAATCATCCAGGCTCCTTTTGAATCTTCCTGCCCCATTACCCTCCTGGTTAACCCAGATATTTCATGAGTCCCTTCACTTCTCCTCGGGGTTTAGTTCTCTACTGAAGCTATCAGTGCTGATCAACTGCATAAGGCAGCTGGCCAAACCAAATGGCAGCAAAAACTGCAGGTCTAACAGTTCTTTTGGTATGTAAATATATTTGGGGGAACCAATGAAGAACAACATGGGGGGGTTTAACCCAATATTCAGTTTTTAAATGTATTTGTTTCTCAGAGTATATCTATACTTTTTTTTTAATTTTATTTTAAGATGGATGGTAACTGTTGCTAAGTTTAAGGGGGAAAAATAGGGAAAACAGAAAGATATATTTAAATATTTCCTTTTAAAAATTCTAAAAATGTCCATTAAAATTACTTTGCTCCCTAAAGAGCTATTGTTTCAGTTTTAGAAAATTAGAAATTTAAATTTAGAAATTTAAAACTACAAAACAGAGGGTTATTTCTGCTTCAGAAGTAAATCTCAATGCTTCCTCTCCTAATCGATGCCTTCTGACAACTCTATAGCATAAGAGGTGAGATTGTGAAGACACTAATTATTGTCTGTTTTCACATATGCACTGCAAACATATTGGATAAAATAGTATGTGCATAGAATAGTTTATGTATATGTATACATCTACAAATATATAAAAATGTGCACTTATGATCTAACATTTTTTGTGGTATCTCACGCCTATGGTACACTTTTGTTAAATTATTATTTAATCTACATTGAGCACTTCTTTTATATGAAATTATTAAATATTCTCACATTATTTAAATCACTAACATGATTTTTCTAGCTATCTTCTGGCCTTATGAAGTATCTCCTGTGAGCTCATGTTTTGCAGCAGCTCAGGTAAAAGGAATTGGCAGCATGGTGTCAAGAATAAACTTTAAAAGGGCTCTCTAAAAGTAATGCTTGGAAGGTATCCATTTGACCTTCAGTGACAGAGCTTATGCCTTGCAAATTGATTAATACAGATACAATATCAAATCATTTTTCATACAATTTTTTAATGTTTGTTAAATGCTGCAGCAGTATGTAAACAGTGTATTTGGCATTTTTATTAGGCTGCGGAACTCAGTCATTTCCTTTGCAACAACATCTCATAAACTATTTTGACAGTCTAATAAACTATAAAAAGCTGTGGTAAAAACTGGCTCTGAATGTTATAACCGTACAAAATGGAAAGAGCAAGAGAAAACATCTATCACTGAGATTATTATCACTGTTGCCATGGCAACCTGGTTGCAATGGCAGTATCTCCATGGTTCTGCTGTTTGTTATCATCTTTCTTGATTTTACATCATTGAAATTGTAGTAATTACACACTGCCTGATGAAAAATGCATGCTGTCATGGCAACTAAGTCAAATATTCTTAATCATTTCACCTCTTCAATCTGAAATGTAATTGTTTGTCAGTAAAATAGGTTATACAGAAGGCTTCTATGGACTTATGATTGCCTTAAGTGTTTTGCAAAAATTGTACTTTTAGGCTCAAGACCCTAAACTAAACTAATAGTCTACAATGGTAAACAATGACTCATTAGAGAAAGTAATCAGTGCTTATTAATTGTAGAGTAACTCTTCTAATGTGATAGAATAATTAAATTTAAAGCATATTACTTGAAAACAAATGTACCAGAGAACATTGATAATATTTCTAGAATCTTGAGGTAAATTGTACGTGATTCAGACTCTGTATTCATTTCATTCAAGCCCGCTTGCCACTTATATCTGAAGAGTATCCTCCTACAACTTAAAATACTTTTTTTTTTTGTTATATTCATTGACTGCTCACTCACCTCCACATATGCTCTTTTTTTTTTTTTTTTTTAATTCAAAGCTGAAGATTTAAAACACTGAAGAAAATCTAAGGAAAAATAGTAACAAACACATCAAAATTTTGAACATTACATTAAAATTCAAAACTCTTGCTTTTCCCTCTGGTAATGTACCGTGGAACTTTTCAGACTATAAACCATATTGTCAAAGGGATCTCAGTCCGCCCTGGTAATTGTCCCAGCCATGTTGGCTGTGCAATACATTGGGTATGTTACCTCATGAGGTACCAGTTGTAGGTACAAATGACCAGATTCATAAATCTCATTTGTCAGATCATGCATTTTGTCTCTCAGAAAGACTCTTGCTCATCAGACTATCATTTTAGCTGCAGTTAATTGTTATTTTAGAAAGCTATTGTGTTTAATTGCAGGGTCAGATTCACTGAGGATTTTTTTTTAATTGGACTTGTTTGCTTGTTCTTGAGTATGTCTGATAAACTTGTTCTCCTTTTTTTGCCATGTATTGAACTCTACTGATACTTAGCTATCACCTGGGTTTGTGTATGCACTCTGCTTTGCGTTTTTTTCAAGTCTTTTACTACCGTTCATGCATGAGCAGATGGTTCTAGTTAAGTTGAGGCACAGTGTCAAAGTTTCTGCTTCAAGCACAATTACTTGTCCTATTGATATTTTTTATACACGGGGATTTTTTTCTTTTTGCCATCTGGGGAACATGGAAGAACATTTTTTCAACACTCTGAATCAATTAGGGAGTTTGTTTAGTTTTGTTTTGTGCTGGGAATAAGAGTGTGCACCCAGATGCCCAGTCCTGAATTATTTCTACTTCAGCAAGTTCTTCATTTAAATACTTCACAAATATTAATGAACTCCTCAGAATAATTCTGTGAGAGAAGGAAATATCACTGATAGATAACTAAGACACAGGAAAATAAGGAGTCTTATTCATGGCCAGATAAAATGTTATGAGATACCCTGCAAACAAACCCAAAATTTCATTGAAGTCTTACTTAAAAGATTATTCTTATTTGAAAGTCATGTCATGAAATATTCACTCAAATGGTATTCTCACTGGGAGTGGGACCTGCCCTCTTCTGTGAATCCTCTTGAAACT
Organism: Heliornis fulica; assembly: GCA_013399135.1. Classification (NCBI taxonomy): domain Eukaryota; kingdom Metazoa; phylum Chordata; class Aves; order Gruiformes; family Heliornithidae; genus Heliornis; species Heliornis fulica. Next base: position 347,209 of record VXBZ01009841.1, on the reverse strand, counting down.
CTATGATAACTCTACTACATGTGGAATTAGGTTTAAGGAAACTGCATGAAAGTGACATGCCCAGTGGGAATGTGCTCATCCAGTGGCAGTTATTCCCCAGTAGGGAGCATGATTTCTCCCACAAAATTACTGAAGTTGAGCCACAGCTCAAGCTGGGTAGAAAATTTGTCCTTTTGTGAGAAACATTCCGCTACTTTTAATTTAGCTGTTCCTTTCTCCAGAAGAAATTAAAAGCTACATATGTCCAATTTCCCCAAGAGGGAATCATGCTGTTAATCCCCATTACCATAGGGAAAAGAAACCAAATTAAAAAAAAAAAAAAAAGACAACTAGCCACAAAACAAAAGAGGAATTTACTTGCTGTACAAATGTAAATGTAGCAATTTGAAATTTTCCACCAAATGCAAATATCAGGCTTTAAAGCACAAAAGTGACAGGCCAGTCTGTCAGTTAAATAGTAAAAATGGGTCAGATTCCAAAGAGGAAAGATGTGGTTTATCATTCACCCCATACCAAATTTCTGCCCCTGTTGAATTTGTTGCCTTATGAGTCAATGGGACAAAGTAAAATGGAAAAATGCATAATGGTCCTGAAGTGTTATGACGTTTTCTGGAGACTGTCCTCAGATTTCCATCCAGACTTGAATAAGGATCTTTCATTCATCGTATATTCATTTCTACATCATCTTTCTCAGTGGAAACTCTTCATGTTTATTGCCAACAGTAAGGTCCATTAAGTTATGGATGTTGCTCTCTTATTTTTAGGAACTCTAGAGTTCTCCCAATTCTTAATGTCATCTGGGGTTTTCTAAAACTTCCAAATAAGCATCTTTCCTTTGGCTTTAATGGGCTTTGTGTCAGGCCATAAACCCATACCTTTGTTCTATTTTCGTCTTCAACTAGATGTTCATTCAGGGTACTACTGCTTGCTTCTTAGACCTCACAACTCTGCCTGGTGGTTACCTTTGGTCCCTTTCGACTGTGGATCTCAGTAGCTCTGACTTCAAGTGGAGCCTCCAGTGAGATTACCACCGACACATCTTTCACTGCTGACACAGAGTTTTGCTGTGGTCTCCTACCTGTTGGTGGTCTGCAAACCCAATATCCCAAGATTCCTCATTCCTTTCATCTGCTGATAAACTTGACTGGAAACCCCAGCATACAGGATGAAACATTATGATTCCAATTTATGAATTAACAATATTCTAAGGAAAAATTAGCTGTTGAAGGGGGCAGTTCTTAAGCCTTTGCTCTGCTTTGCAAGAGCCACTGATGGAGTGGGAAGCTTTGCTACCACTGCTACATACAAATTCCTGGTGAGCAAACAGTCACTGCTAACAGAAATTTTGTGAGAAGGAATTAATTGACTAACACTTCATATATGCTTCTCTTGTCTCCTCTACTACTATGTATCATTTCCCCTAACCAACTTGTTATGACTATTTACATTTTCAAAAGATAAGATTTTTGTACAGAATAATTTAATAGTCTCATTTTGAGCTTGACCTAGGCTGGATGCAGGACAAAGATAGAGGGGTTATTATTAGTCATGTCTCTGTGCCACAGGCCCTATATTACTAGCAGATAATGGGTTTTTGTTTACTGACAAGGGATATGTTTGTACAGTGACAACCTAAAGGTCATTTTTTCCATCAAATGTGACAAAACAGTATTTGTGAAATTTCAAGAGATTAAGAATTTCCTTATGGTTTCAAGATTGGAAAATATCTGTGAAGTCTAACGTGCACAATACAAACAAAAACTTTAATACTGATAGTGTAAGCAAGCTACAAAGTTCTACATAAGGTCATTTGATATCTGACTCTGCTAGTTATCTCTTAGGATTACTCTTATAAGTACTCAGGTATACTTTCTGTACACTAAATGGCTGCTTCTGTGTAAATCTGTTAAGCAATAAAATTTGTCATTTATTTTTCTGAAGACAAGAGGCAAAGAGGTAAGTTATTCTTCTGTGATGAAAATGACTTATAAAGCAGATATACCTTGGCTTCTCATTTTCCATCCCACCTTTTAGTGAATGCATGTGTAATTTCAAAAAAAAATACATAAATTGAAAGATACTTTCATAATATGAAAAGGTTTTATCACAATATGCTTTATGATTTCTTGAGATATTTTTGATCAACAGAGCAATGTAGCTGCTCAACCTAAGATAAGCAAATATGTGCTGAATGAGCATAGAGCATGAAACAAAAGCAGAACAGAAGAAACCAAATATGTCTCTGTATTTATGGTATTTATGGAACCAGACACATTCAGTAAGGCAATCTCCAGCAATGTATTGATAGATGAATTTTTGCTGCCCCTACTTTTCTTCTGCAATTTCACTAAATATTATTTCTGCTGAGACTTTCATTCTTACTGATTATTTCCTGTTTTATTTGTATTTATACTCAGAAGCTATAAACAAATACAAAAGTGGCTAGATTCTTTGCCACAGAATGTCTTTGTGGTTACTGAGGAATTGCATAGGCTTCTGACAATAATTGTCCATTAAGAATAAACATCATGCTACAAAAAGCATACCGTGGAACTGGAAAAGGTTCAGATTATAGACAGTCAGTTTAAGAGGAGATCTCAGAAAAAAAAAAAATGTGATCCTAAAAAGTAATGTTAAATATTTCCTTGAATCCTTAAGGCCGAAATACTATTAATGTGTAGAAGTATGGAAAAGACCTTACATGATTCCTTTGTCTCAGTAGTTCATTCATTTCATAATGAGACTCGAGATGTGAATTTCTATTCCTTCTCTCAAAACTTTCCCATAGCAGCCTTAAGGCTGGCTCTAATAATTCTTTTAATAAAAAAGTACTCTGTAATGTGAATCCAGAACATAAACTTAGTGAAAGGTGCCTGGAGACATCCATCAATTCTTCTTCCGACAGTGTAATATTATCTTGTCTAAAGATCTTCAAAATCTCGCTTGGGATAACAACCAAGTAGTGACAAATTTTCTGTGTTGGGACTGGTTTTGGAAAAGAGAATGCAGTTGGTCATGTGGATTTTCCAGTGAAAGGTGTCAGTAGACTCTTTTGAATGGCTATGTATGACAACTCACAGGTAAAAGTTGACATATGACATATGAAATTTAATTGCAAAAATGAGTGCAGTTCTTATTAACTGCTGGCAGATGCCTTCAAATAAAGAAAATCCAGCACAACTTGTCCTTATCCCACTTTATAATACCTGTAAGGCAACAGACAATCTCAAGCAGAAAGGGTCAAATTATTAATGTGATGGGCATTTTTTGGTGTCCTACAGTAAGACTGGAAACATAGGATTTTTTAGGTGGGAGTAATATTTCCTGAAGAAATCTGTAGAACCATAGAACTGATTTATTTAGAAGGGACCTTAAAAACTACCTAGCTCCACTCTTCCTGCCATTATTGTAGCATTATACTCTTAAAGTACTTGAGTTGGTCAGAGATACTGCCTATTTCTTTCTGGCATTTTACAGGCCAACTGAAGCAATCTGGTTGATTAACAAAAATGGTGGCCCTTCCAGAATTACAATTATTAGATAGGCACAGGTACTTTTTTCTTGGGCTATCTACAGATTTACTTCTCATAAAAATAATATTTTATTTGAAAAATTGAGGGTAAATTTATTAAAAAAAAAACATTCCCCAGAGCTAGTTTCTAAATCTGATTTTTTTTGCAATATTTTCTCTGTGTGACCTACACAATTTCTTGTTTCCTATAAGGGGAGGAAATATATGGAAGTACTTCTACAACTCTCTCAACCACTGCCTTTATTGATTTTTAAGGAGGGATTAGAACACCTAAATGTAGAAAATAGTCGTTGATTGACCTCACCAAATCATGACCTTCATTAGCATTCTTGTCAGCTGTCCATCCTTACATTTTTTCTCAGCTATGCTGGATGTCATAGTATTCTTTTCTTTTCCTACATATATTCTAAGAGTACGATATGTGTAAAGCTCTAGTTCTTGTCTCTCCATGCCTTTATTTTGCTACAATACTCATTAGACAAAGTACACTGAATTCCTGTGTTTTTTCTAGCAATGGGGAGAAGTCCTCTAGACAGCTCTGGGATGCAGAGGCTGGTGGAAGCATGTTATGCTTACACATTGTGATCCATTCTCTTCTTACCAAGTATACCTCTTCTGGACAAATGCTTTCAGCTTAATCTCTCTGTCTTGTGTCCCTTCACTTTTTTTTTTTTTTTTTAAATTAAGAACTTTGGAAAAGTGTAAGTTTTTCTAAAAAGGGTAAGTTAGTGACTCCTTCAGTATTTCCAGTATTTCAAGGCAAGATGTTTGCCTTTTCCTTTGCATCTTTTGAGATCTGTGGGACTTCCTTTAATGAATGAGAATTTTGCGATGGATTCAGCATACTAAAACTGATACATGGACAGGTGACATACTTAAAGACCCTTTTTTAAGATTTAGGCTTCTTAAAGTTAATAGTAAGAGACTGGCAGCAGATTACTTTTTCTTTTTAATTGGCAATTAGGTCTAATTAACTTTTAGTTAATATTCATGGATTTCCTTTAACAAATGGAACCCCGATGAGATCACATCTGTTAAGACCACTTGGTTTATGTCTCCACTTTCTGCATATTTCTATAGTTTATTATAAATTCAGCTTCAGACTAAAAGAAGATTATGTATCAGCTGGAATGAAAGTATGCATTTATCTAAAGCTACCATGGGTCCAGAAAACTGAAACAGTAATTTGAAAAATAACATTGGTATGTAATCCTCAGGGCACAGGTTAGAAAACTTGTAGAAATCAAGACAGAACTTTGAATATATTGGGGTTTTCTTTTATATTATCTTGATTCTTTTTGTGAAATTATTTATAATATTGCTCCGATTCTTAGACTCAATGGACAGAATTTTAAAAGGTCACGTCCTCAATTACTAGCTGTGGGTGGAAAAAGACAACCACTGGATAAGAGCTCCTTCAAAACAAGCTGAGCATTCTGTCTCAATGTATATACAGAAAATATATTTAGCTGAGGGATCTTAGAAATTGATGTTAAGATTTACTTGAGTCTCCCAGGATGAGGAACTGGAGATACCAGATTACACTATATTAATGAGACATGAGCAAGAAAATAAGGATACTTAATTCTTTTAGGAACTCAGCTGCAAAATTTTATCCTTACGTGGACAGTCCAACTAACAAAAATAGAGCTGTTTGCATGAGCAGAGAACATTTGCCTAAGTAAAGTCTTGCAGGACAGTCATTAGGCACATTTTGTTCCCTTAGCTTTCCAGGCACTGATTTCATTCAATATCTATTTTTGTTTATTGCTTTTTTATTTTCTCACATTGCACTAATATGTGTCATGGATGGATTTATTTTTTTATTTTTTTTTACTCACCCTATGTTTTTCCTTCTGTTTCTGTCCCACTTTGAGTGTGTTTTGTGCAATCTCTCAGTAAAAGAGCATGCTACTAAATCCTTGGAGACTGTCTGTTTTAATCCTGCTGATTAGGAACACTTTTCTAACTTGCTTTTACATTGGTTCAGTATTTAATATGTATGCAGGTATTGCTCATCTTGTGTGGATTAATGGACATTTTGGCCAGCGGAGTAATACCTTTCTATTTGTGGAAAATTCATACCATATATACTGAAGAGTTAAAGTTAGGTTATGACTAGTGCTTTGTTTGAACATTTCCTTCACAGAAAAATAAAAAAAAAATTAAGCTTTGCTTGAAGAACTAAAGTGCACCAAAAATGTCAGTGCACAACATCTTTATTGTTAGAATGTTGTGCTAAAGTTCATGTAACAAGCCAAATTTACAGCGGTGCAAAGCTACATGGAGTAGCTGGATTGAAATAGCAGAAACCATTATTCTTTGTATAAACACCATGCATCATAAAAGTTTGTTTTGGCTTAAATATAGGGTCGCTATGTATCAAACCTTTGCCACTTCATTTTTGCAATTCAGGATTTAGTTTTTTTCCTGACTTTTAAGTGAATTCTGGTTGTTTGAATGAAAAAAAAAAAAGGCTTTCCTCCTTTTCTCACAGTCAGCAAAGATTGTTAGTAACTCCTTTCATATTTCTCTACTTAACTCATATCCCAAATTTTACCTTTACCTTGGATATGATAGGCCTGGTTAAATTCTCATTTGCCATGGTTCGTGCTGATATGACCACGCTGACATTGTGGAATTACAACTGACACTGAAATAGGAATGATGACTGCTCAGTCTCAGTCTGCTGCCAAATTTTTCTGTAATGTAATCTCATTAATTTCCAGAAGTCAAAAAAGACTTGGATAGGTTTCCAAAAACAACCCCAAAAATGCTTAGGAAAAGAGTAACTGTATGATATTCTGTGGGATAGGGTTTTATCACAAACAAACAATGACTTGAATTCCTATTTTAGCATTTAAAAGCACTGAACAGTTTCTGTGTTTCATTCTTAAAAGGCAGGTCCTAGAATCTTAGGAAAATGTAGAATATGATCGTACTTCTCGCAAAGTTAGGCTTGTTAATTAGCTTTAATGTTTTGTGTAGAACAGGCTCTTGTTAATTATATATGCCTAGGTTAAATATTAATGGTTAGCATTTATAAAGAGCTTTGCATTTTTTCAAGTACTTGGCAAACAAAAACTAATTATATATCACAATATCCTGTCTAATTAGATAACTGTGTAATTTCCCCACAAGAAACATTATTTTTCACTTCCCGTCACTGAACTATTGTATAGTATTGCTTTACATCGCTAAATGGTTTCTTTCCACTCCAGGAATGATTGAAGTAGAAGGAAAAAAAAATTCATGAAAGCTGCCTGGGAAATTTCATTTTCTTATTGGAAAATTCTAAGCTTGTGGTTAGTTTGAAAGAGCCACTTTTGCTGAAGCTTCTGAATAAAAAAAAAAAAAGAAAAAGAAGAAGAAGAAAGAAAAAAGGGTGGTTTCTTTTTACAATGTGGAAATATTACATATGGTGTTTCCAATAAAAAAGATCTGGGAAAGTATTTTTGCTCCAGAAGACTGGTTACTATATTCTAAATATAAAAGAAACACACCTTGCCTGCCGCCTTTTGCAGGAACCTTGTGAAATCTTTCATACCGTTGGCTTTTTGGCCTAATCTCTTCTCTACTGATGAAAAACATTTGCAACTCATGGTATGTGTAATATTAGCAGATCTTCTGTGCATCCTTCTGGGCAAAATATATGTAGCCTTTGATCTTAATATTGTTAAAATGTACACTCCGGTATCTGCCCATTTGTTTGTCTATTTTTTTATGTTGTCCATTCTCAAAGTTTCTGAAGACATTAGGTCTGGTAACAGTTTGGAATAGAAAAATTAAATTTGCAACTTGAAAATTCAGGTGATATCAGGAAATCAGGAATACCTTTTCAGTAGAACACCTTACATAGTCCACACGTGATCTTAGCTTTATTGGAAAATGATAATTTTTACTGCATTTACTCTCTCCTTATATTTGTCAGATGAATGCTGATAAATATCCTGTGAAAACTGATGTCACTGACTTTGCTGAATAGCAAATTGCCTTAGAAATTTGTTAAATCAATACACCAAGAGTTACTTAAACACAGATTTCAGAAAAAGTGCTTCTGTATTTTATGCAGGATGAGACCTGTCTCTTAAAGATAGCTGTCTGTGATATAACCTGCCATCGAACTGCACCTTGGTATTTACCATATGAGCTTGAAGGAGCTTCTCTACTTCTGTTTTCATGACTATTGCATGTCAGACCCAGGTTTTGTTAAGATACGGCTAATGGTACGAGATTTGTTTTTTTACTATTTCTTATTTGAACAGGAAACAACTCGAGTCAGGACCTTTCCTTTTCCCACAGAACAGCATCCCAGACACTGGGACATGAAAAGCCCTTTATGCTCCATGGGCAGAAAGAACAGCCATTTTTCCTAATACTTAGCGAGGTTTTGAAATTGTCAGCTATAGTTGTCGCTCACAGTTGTCAGTTTGCTCAAGCAGAAGGTGACATGGCATCTTTCACTGAGGCACTAACAAATAAATATATCTACAGATTTTTTATTTTTCTTTTTTTAAAATGAGTATGGTTAAATTCCTCATCTGTGATTTTTAGAAGGAACTATGGGAATGAAGTGCTCAAGCTCCACTGAAAGTCAAACACAGAAAAATCTTAGGAACTTAAATGTTAGGACTTCCTGTCCCTAGGACTTGACAACATAACAGCTCTTGTTCAAATTAGAAACTGTGTAAGAGCAAAGTGTTGCTGAAAATTAGGCCACTTATTTAGGTACTCAGGGAAGGGCTGAACTGCAGTGCCAACTCCAAACTTAAATCACATAGATATTTTGATTATGCTACCAGAAAAGGCTCACTTTGAATTTGCATTTCTGGTAATCTTGACAGTGCAATAAAGTGATTTTTTCCATTCTCTCTTAAAAAAAAAAAAAAACAAAACCCAAAACTAAACAAACAAAAAAACCCTATTTCAACCCTTCTGTAGATTGTGGTTGACATCATGTATATGATGAAAATAAAAAGGGGAAGATTCATCTGTGCTCCTCACAACAACAGCTTCAGTAAATGCAGAAGCACGATCACCTGAAGCTTAAGGAAAAAGGTAAAGGAAGGAAAAATTTCCAAAACTTGGTATTCTCGGCAGGCCTTTATTGTGTTTTTTGTAGCTATGCTAACTTATCTCTAGTTTCTCTGTCTGATATAGCTTTATTAGAGGAATTAAGGAAGCTGTACCTCTTTTGAGGAGTGTTGCCTGTTGAAGTTACAGCTCTTGGTTTATGCAAGCCCTTCATGCCTTCTCACTCAACCCCTAGTCATGTTATGGATACACTCACCCTGCCTCTAACTCTAATTCATAAACAGATAGGTTCCCAGCTGCAGTGCAAACATTCCCACAGCTTTAGAAATATGGTATTACAGCTCATGGAATTTAATAGTGTGACACACATTCAATTTCTGTGTCACTGATGTTATTATATGTACGTTAGAAATCCCATCTGAAAGGTACAGATTACTTCAGTGCCTTTTGTTCGTCACCAACTCTAGAAACCATATGGATTTTTCAAAAGCATCTACCATGGATCTACCTCTGCTCGAGTTCAAATTAGAGAGAGTTTTATCATTAACTTCAGTGGAATCTGAAGTAGGGCAGCCCCAGCTGCTGCAGAAGATCTAATCCTTTGTGCTTATTGAAATAAAGATGACAGAGGGACTCATTCTAGATTCGAATGAATGGGATCTTTGGATGTGAAACAAACTAACGGTTGGCTCTTGTAAAAGAAAAACGACCTCAGAAAGTGGACTTCAGACAATGTCTTTGGCTGCAGCCATGCCTTCAGACATATTGACACCAGCTGCTGGATTCAAAGTTTCCAGGAGCATAGGCTTTGGCCCATTAGCAGTCCTGCTGTGGGATCCAGTTCTGAGGGACCTTGTAAGAAAGAGCTCAGTGCCATTCATTTTGCGTTCTAATGCCTATGTTTTCAGACAGTATTGTACACTGTGGTTGCAAATAATATCTCAAACAGCAAAAGCAACCTGGAGTGCTGAATGGGTACCTTAAAGCTAAGCTTTTGCGAAATCATAACACAAGTCAGGGCAAGCAAGTGAACACTTTCAAACCTCCATGGAGTACACAGTGTTTATAATAACAAAGAATTAAAGATGAATCTACAGGACATAAACTGCTTTTGTCTCTCAGAAAAGCCTTTGGGGGATTCTAGGCTTTTTGGAGGTAATTCAAATTCGCATGTAGCCCTGATCCCAGAGTGCATCTTGAGTGCAAAGTAGATCTACACCACTACTGGCCTCTCTTAGCTATTCTAACATGTCTTTCCAAAGTAAGGTAATAAAGAATTACTTAAAACTGATTAAAGAGTTACATCCCATTTCCAAATGTGCTGGAGAAATAGAAAAAATTTTAATTTAGATAAGAATCAGGCACTATCATTTTAGTCTGATAGCATTTCACATCACTTCTAAAGCTGAATGACTACAGAAAGTGAAGGGTAATAATGAACTGATACTCTGCTTCAAGTGAGATTAAATTTTAAACAAATACCTGTATATAGATATTTATAGAGTCTAAGTAGAAAAAGCTTGATATGCATTAATAAAGTATACTCTACAAATCTTCAACTTAACTCCAGGGTATCCACCTTATGTACAGTGAACTAGTATTTAATTTTACCTGAGCATTCGTTTTTTTGTTATTTCAGTCATCTTCTACAAACTCTTGGGATATATTTTGTTTTTATCTTAATATTTCAATGTCTTTTGTCTCCCTCCATTCTTCTCCTCTTCTGTTCGTTAGCTTTTGGAGGTGGTTTTTTTTCAGACTTTCTTGAGATAATGAGCCAAGAAAGTCCAGAGATGTGATGATGCAGTCTCTGTATGATAACTTCAAGATTCAAAACACAAGACAACTCTCTAAAAGAAAGCAATGTGTTATATTCTTTACCCTTCAATGACTATATTTAACTTCAGCCCTCCAGTTACATAGGGTTCCAATAAACATTTCCTCCAGAACTAAATATTCTGGGGCAAACCTTGATTGTGGTCTGATACCCTGCCCATCTCACAGAACAAAGGTTTGGGTCAGTTTCATCCACAATCCCAAGTCTGCACTATTTCTTTTGAATATGGATGCCATATTTTTTGTGGGGCAAAATTCTAGAGTAAGTCTTATATGCCAAACTGAGACTGCGAGGAGTGGGGTGGGGAAGGGGTTGACCTACCAGCCATATATTTAGACCTTAACTCAGCCTTGGGCCATACCAAGGCAAATGGGCTACTACAGGAAAAGCTAAAACTTGTTATAGCTCCATGCAGCCTCTCTGTTAAATAGATGATGGTGAAGGTTTGTATCTGACCCTAAAATATAAATCAATGTTATGCTACTAGATTTACCTTGACAACGGAAGCAAGCAGGCTATCATTATTCCAGCACTGAATATTTTCGTAAATTATAAATATTACTTTTTCCTCTCCACCTTCAGTCTTAAGAATGTGGTTTCACATTTCATTTAATGCTAAATGGTTCATTACATAGAGTAGCAACTTAGTTCTCTTATTATGGTGTTATCTTTCACTTTGTCAAAATATGTCTACTTGATAAGAAATCTGACAGAAGTTGCTTATGATGGGATCACTAACAGCCATCAGTTTCTCTCTAGCAAATGAAACTGTAACCATGGTAACGGCCTTTTTTTGCCAGAATGAAAATGAGACAGCACTCTGCTGCAGCCATTAGTAGAATACACAAATGTCCCTCAAGGCAAACATCTAAAGCAAATGGACTGCAAAGTAAGGAGCACTAATTTCTATTTATTTAGGATTTGTAAACCTAGCAGAGCAAGATATTAACAAAGGAACAAACAAAGGAGGTTAAAAAAAAAGTTTGTATTTTTTTTCCATTTACAAAACTCATTTTTAATAAAAATACTTTTTCTGAAAGTATAAGTATAAGCTTAAATAGTGCTATGACAATGTACTTCAATAATGCTGTAGTTTGATTGTGCCTGTTCAATGCAGAAAATAATTTTTAAAATGACACTTGTTTTAGAGGGTTTGGGGTTGATTTGGGGTTTGTTTTTTTTTTTAAATGTGTATTATAGTGCAAAAGTATTAAAAATATTGAGAACAAGACTTTTTTCACACTGTTTAATTTTCAAAAAAACCCTGTTCATTCTGATAAGATACACTGGGGCTGATAATAAGTCTATTCTAAATGCTATCAGTAGTCGGACACAGGCTGTCAAAGACATTTCAAGTGTCAAACGTTTCTCACTGTCCTCTTTATCCAGTACTACGCCCCTCTTGCTATGAACGAGTTATCAAATTCATAGATTCTTTTGACACACTTGGATTAGGTGAGGGGTCTTAAACCATCTATGATGTACATCAATAAGATATATCTTAACTTGTTTGCCTTCTCCTTTCACATCAAAACTCATAGTTTCTCTGGGAACAGCAATGTCTGGCCTCTTTTCTATTTCCAGCTCACTGAATAAATCGGAGATAGAATTTTCTCCTAAGATAATTAGTTCATTAACCAAAACTCTTTAAATATTTAATTCATAGCTACCAATGGATTGGAATCATCATGCCAATTACTTACAGATAAGTTGGGATGCTACAAATATCTGTGTGCTTATGAATAACAACAAAATGACATGCTGTGACAGCCTCTTTAAGAGACCTGTTTCCTATAGTGTGATTAGAAATACCCAGTGTGGTTCTGATATGTTTCACATAAGTCAGGGTTAAGACATGCTTATAAAAGTTGCCTACTGCATGAGCAATGACAGAGTAGAAATACTGAGAAGGCTCTAAAGGCAGTGTTCAAGCTTCTGTAAACTTACACTTCTTGACCTTTATGGCTTTGTAAGTCTTAACCATGTCTAAAATGAACCAACATGGATAATTAAAGTGGCATGACAAAGACCACCGCCTTAGTGAAAAGTTACTTGGTTCTTCTACCTGCAAAACACTCCTAAAATGCTCCTTCTCAAATCAAAAGTACATGTTAAAATAAATGTAAAAAGTGGGAGAGACATCTTGATTTTTGGTTTCGCTTGATATTGTCTTTTAATTGTCCTAAGCATATGTTCAGCCAGATGTCTGAGAATATACGTATACACATATACATATGCATACAAATATAAAGTCACAATAGTAGAATAACATTGCAGGTAAGTGCGCAAAAATCTTTTTCAGACTCCTGGGTTATCTTCCTGAGTGGATGTATGTTTGGGAAAAAGCAAGCAAGGAAACAAATCTTGGTATATTGGGAAACTGGGCGAGGGGGTTATAGATGGACACATGACACACAGGCAGTTTTATTTTCCATCTTCTACAATAAAAGCATAGTATTGCACCAAACTTTTAAGTTAAAGGACCCATAAACTGATATATCACTAGTTAAGAGCACTGCTTGCACATACTAGTATGCATAACAGTTAATTAAAATTGGCAAAATTTCCAAGTAAATAGATTTGTTATTGGCTGCTGGAAGCTGACAGCTGGAGTTACAATTCTCTTTAGTCCAGACATTGGAAAAAGCTTTAGCTGAATAAAACTAAACTAGTCTGAAACTCCATCAATAGAACAACAACAACAAAAAAAGTTAGCAGCTGAAATGTCTAGAACTAAAATACATTTGACATGAGAGTACAGAAAATAGATTATATATATACAGCCACATTCTTGTTATTTGCATTATATTTCAAATTCAGTCACCTTTAACATCACCTAAAGCAGTATCTTTGTCATTTAGGGTAAAGACTTTACTGGCTGCCCATATCTAGTTATTTTTCTACAAAATAGTGAATTATGTAACTAATTATATTAAAATAATCAAAAAATATGCAAAATAACTATGACAGTGATACCCTGTTGCCTGAGTAGTTTGTTATTCTGCATTATTGCCATACATTCAGTGGAGATTATGTACTGAGTAATCTGCTTCTCAGTTTTCAAATGAGCATTTATATTTGTCCCATAATCCTGAATTGATCCCATCTACTCAAGGCAACTAAGGTAAGAGGATACTTCTCCTAGACTTCTTCAGTATTCAATAAAATGGGAGAAGCTCACGTAGAGAAAGATTCCACCACCTAATATCTAAATGCCTTCTTGGAGGTGCTTATTTTTCCTCTGTTGACCACAGAAAGGGCTGACAGCTGAGTTCAGGTAATGCCTAAAACCGAGCGGATGAATGTCCTGCGGAAATAGGATAAGTCACCTCATATGCAGAAAACAACAGATCAAACACTTGAAGTCAATCTAAAAATTCACAAGCTTGCAGCACATTTTGTCACAGCAGCAGCTTCGCCATTGATACTGCTACCATACAACTCCTTCTGTACGAACAAAGGCAAGAAAAAGAAGAGAATGAGAAGAGAAAATCAATCATCTAGGAGGAAGAAGGGAAACAGCATTCTTTTTAACTGTGCTATAGAAATTTTTGCCTTCAAATCGGGTTTTGAAATAATGCTAAATGAGCCAGGAGAGACTGGTATGGCTGGAGCTGCAGCAGTGTTGGCAGTCTAGACCTGGCCCTGTGATGCAGAACTTCCAGCAAGCACGTGCCGCGCATTCACTGAGGGGTAAGTCAGAAAATAGTTGTTGGCACAACAAATTCAGTTTTACCTGTCCTTAGTAACACTACGGTGGGTTCTGTTCTTCATCAAGTAAGTGGAGAAGTTGAAATACACCTTAGGAAATCTGCGTTGATTTTTTTCTCCAATGGATCATTCAACATTGGGCCTCACTGAGAATCTGATTATATTAAAAACCGCTCAATCCCACAATACTGCCAATCACCACCAATACAGTGCACTACTACATATGATTATATCGGAAAAGGAACTTTATATGTAGCTAATGGACTCTTTAGTTAATTCTGTCCTGGAGAGCATGTTCTGTCTCCATGACAAAACAGAAATGCATTTTCACGTTATAGAGACAAGGTAATTTAAATCAGATAACCCCACCTCAGAGAAAAGTAAAAAGCAAAAGGTTTCAAGTCCTGTGTGCTCTTGCTCTTTGCTTTCAGAAATCATTAGTTTTCACTTTACTATTTTCATTGGTTCTAATGATGACCTTCATGATCAAGTTGCTGTTTATTGTTTGGTTCTTATAAATTATTATGAAAAGATCCTGCTTTAGAATGTAAGAAAACTTTAAAAGAATGTATGTGAATGTGTATAAATGAGAACAGAATGTTTGCCACTTTGTTTAAGAAAATATAATTTTTAAGATCTAATTACCCTCATTATAATTGCAGTTCCTTGGGAGAATATTCACACTGACTAGCTTTACCCACGTGTCCCAAGATTCTTAGATCAATCACTCCTCATAGAAATCTACCTCTTCCAGCTGCTCTGTAGAGATACTAGCAGGTTTACCTTATTTTCAAGAACCATAGCAGTTCAATGCCTAAAGCTAGATAAGTTTTAAAAGCAAATCTCAAAAAAGAATCATTGATTGTTAGTACTATTTGTCTCTTTCAAATAGCCCATTTCTCCCAGACCAGAGGAGCAGGTTAGGACCAAAATTTTGCTACATATAAGTATGCTACATCCTTTGCTTCAAGTCTGATTTCAACTTTTGCATTGAGCACACAAAGCAAATATCTTCATCATTTGAACCATTAAGTTCAGGAACATCCACTGAAGTTACTCATGTTTATTCATTACCGTAGCATAAGTATTTCAATGACTATAAGAGAGACAGTATCCTCCTGATTGATTTACAGTCTTTCAATATCTAATGGTACTTTAGGAGCTCTACTACATGTTCCAGCTTGGAATATTCTGGGCATTGTGAAAATGGGTCTTATTTGTTTTCCTTAAAAACTGAAAGCAGCCAAGCTATCAAATAAAATATAATTGGTAAGCATGTGGGATCTGCATGGAGAACATTAAAAGGCATATTGATCGCTAAATCTAGTAACTCCTAACTGCTCCAGCACATGTATTACAGCAATATGCTCCCTGGCATAAAATAAATCTGGTTTCAAAACACCAGGATAAATTACAAACCCATTGTTGTGATTGCTAGAATAAGTACCATTTCAAGTAATTTTAAAACCTTATACATAATATACTAAAAAGCTAATCATGTGAAGAATCTGATTGTAGGGAATATAGACACCTGAAGATCTCCCAGTATAAAAGATCTGAGGTTTGCGTAGTTTGATATGCAATGTATTGTTGGGCTCACAGTCAGTAGGTCTGTAGGGATCTGATCATGATAATCCCTGGTTTGTTTCAAATAAGCCTCTCTTCTCCTGCACTGAGCTTCCTACAGCTGTGCAATAGCTTTTTCCTGGAAACACTGCAGAGAAGGAGCACGGTAACGGGGGTCAACTCCAACTATGAACTTTATGAATTGTTTAGTGGCACATTAAAGGACAGCATCAAGTTCACTTATAAGCTTTGAAATGATCTTATTTCTAGCTTGTGCAGGTGGATGATTCTCTGTGCATTTGATTCACTTGGTCAAGATTTAACCCATTGTCTCTTGCAGCTCACCCCTCAGCAAAAGTCCCTGCCTTCCGCTTTTATATAACAGTAGTACCAGAACATCAAGCATGGGAGTGGGGGGAGGAATCTCTCTTTTGACCACAGGCTCAAGTCCAGGAGGGCAGTCCTTCTCCACAGAGCTGTTTCAGCGTGGAGAACCATCTAGTTCACAGGACATACATGGTACTTCACATTCAAATGTTACAACAGCATGGCTCCAGGTTTCATTGCTGTTGACCCTTTCAATACCTTGGAGAATGACACCAGATTTATGTAATTTAGTGACTTGCAGTTACAGCTGGCTGAAATTTGTGGGATCTGATTTGCCATATTTTTCAGACGGCACTCTGAAGATGAAAGAATTAGATTTTACAGTGCCAACTTCCACACTTTCAGGGACACTACCTATATACCCAGAAGATATAAAATTTACTCTTGAATAAGTCCTAAATTCAAGGTCCATCTTAATCACCGTGAAAGTATCCGATTGGTTGCTCGATAAGCAAATTTAGTTCTGCTTCCAAACCACTCTTAAAACACAAAGCCGATCTCTTTTGGTGGTGTGGAACCAAACAGACAAGACAACAGTAAAAATAATACTGATTATATAGAAATGATTAAATCAAAATCCAGACTTATTTTTTTAAACTTCATTTTTGTTTTGATTCTTCCATTTCATCTTGGAATGTTGCTCCAAGAAATTTGTGTTCTGGCAGAGAGAACTAACCATTGACTACAAGATGATCGGTGCTAATTGTATTATAAGTGTGATCCCACGATCCCTTAGTGTACAAATCATATTCAGCATATCCATATAGACAATTTCCATGCCACTCCTTCTAGTTTTTTTTCTTCTGTTATGTAGCTAACTATTTTTCTTTTTCTTCTGTTATACTTCTGACAAAAGGAGGAATGTTGGAAGCAAGAGTTCTATTGGGAATAGCTTATTGTTTCCATCTACTTCAAGCGCTGATGTAGCATTCCTCCTCAGACTGGACATCTTTTCTTGGCCAAAGCTGCATTAACATTTACAAAGTGGTAACACCAAGGATGGAAGATTAAATATGTCACGAAGACGCGCATAATGTAGATGAAATAGCTACTGAGCCTATCTCATGTAGCCTTACAGGAATGCTGGAGGAGAGCTATGTAAAAGATTGGATTTTTTGATCAAGTGGATAAATAATAATTAATTAAAATATTTTGAACATTTTTAATATTCTCAGAGAAAAGAGATATGAGAGATGTTTGGATTTTTTTTTTCAGATTGCCCAAAATATTAAAGATTCAGGGATCATCTTAAAAAGTGGTAATTTTTTCTAAATGAAAAGTTGTTTTGAAATGAAAAATATAAAAACATTCCTCTTGAAAATGTCAGAGTGAAGTGTTTTGACTATTTAAAATGTTTCTACTGAAAAATGATAAATTATACATGGATTTGTGAATTGTTTCATCATCTGAAATACACAGTTTATTTAAAAGAAAGTTATATCTCCCTTCAGAGGTTTTTTTTTTTCTCACGTCTCTGGTCTAAGTAAGCAAGTTTTTCTTCCCCAGTTTTCATCTTTTAATTTGTTTGACATTTAACACATATAGCTATCATAAATCTCAAAGAGATGAACCATACAGTTGTGTTAAGAGTAGATCTGACTTCACTGAGAAGTAATAGATTCACAGGCACACAAATGCATGCACACACAAAGAGAGTGGCAATTTCTGGTCTGGGTTACAACAGTTTAGAACTGAATAATATCCCAAATTAAATTGAGTTACTTTAGAATCAAAATAATAACAGGTTAAGAGCACTGGGCTGGTAGTTATAGAGAAAGATATGATAAATCATGGCATGACCTATTGGGTGCTCAACAACATCTGCATAATTACTGCAATGATTATTGAAATGTTGTCTGCATGGTATTATATGACATAGCTTCCATGATAGAAATTAAATACTGTCATAATGGGGTTTTTTTCTGTTTTCAAAGAGTTGTTTGGACAGCTAGGGAAATGAGGTAGCATTCAATTTTAGGTTTTAAGTTAAAATACAATTGAGGTTGGTAATTACTAAAAATCATTACTGAGCTTGAACCTGCTATTTCCTCCTATATTTCTTAATTTATCTGATTTATAGTTGAGTAAAATCGAATCCTGAGAGGAATAATTTCTGATTAGATCATATCTGTGATTTAGTATCTGAGGAGGATTTAATGAAATTGCTGCTAATTCTTGAAATTTGGACAAGTGGTAGTTAGCAACCTACAGATGAGTCGTAACAAAATATCTTCCTTTCTCTCTGTACCAAATGTAAATACAGAGAATATAAAGTACTATTTCCTCTTTCAGTAATAAAAGGTATCTATTCTTTTTAATCCTTTCCTGCTATACATTTTACCCACTCTTTCCTGTCAATTATATCTATTTTCACTATTTCCAAAATTGCTTTAGGTCAAATATTGGGAAGGGTCACTGACTAATGTGGTTTAAAATTTTAAGGAAAGCTATTTGTCCTTTAAAACCATTATAAAGAGAAAATAGGACTAAAACCACATTGTTTATTTATATTCAAAGTGCATTATAGTTCTGCAGTGACTGTTATGACTCTTTGTGCCTGATACAAAGATAGGCTTTATTTCCATCACTATTGTTTAAAATGTAACAGTTTAATAGTAGAAAACAAACTTCCTAGCTTATAGAAGTATTTGGGCCATAGTGTCTGCTCTGGTAAATGGCTACAACTTAATGAATTTCCTCAATGTTCATTCTTTTGTTTACATCAGCAGAAAAAATTTTTGACCTCGCAAATAAATATTCCCATAGGACCCAGGTGAAATGAATGGTCAAAAACCACATCACACTAAAATGAATTTTCAGAATTTTTTGTTTTTCTGTTCTGAAGTGGAAGAACAATTCAAATGAAGATAAGTATCACATCAAGCTTGGAGATGTGCTTGTGTTAGTTGGCATTTTCCTGGCTGTTTTAAATAACTCTTAAAAAACTGAAAAGAGCCTTCCTGTAACTGGCTTGTATCAGCTGCGGTTGGAGGACAATAGCTTGCCGAGCTGTTATCTGGGCAGTACTGCATCGTCTACATTTTCCTTTGAGTGTGAATGTTGTAAATAGTGACTAACTGGAACTTTCAGACTTCAGAGCAAGATTTTGTTTTCTGGGGAACGGGTGTGGGAGTAGTGTTCACGCAGAGGTGCAAAGAAAAAACAAGATAATTTAACAATAGCTTAACTGGTTCTCTTTGTTTAAACTATTCCCAGGAGGAGCATGCAGTCTGAATTTGCAGGCACAGTCTCAGAAGGATTGGAAGACCTTTNAAAAAAAAAAAAAACGTAAATATGTACGCCAACTTAGTTTGTAATAAAAAGGATATGAATTGAGGTTTAGTTTAGTATCTTTATACATTTCATCAGTATTTGTGGCTGTTCCACACATCAGCATTACTTTCAGATTGGTCAAACTTCATAGTATAACTATGTTACGTAAAACATAAGGAAATACGCAAAAGGTTTTTATCGGATGATGGAAATATTTAGGTATTCAAAAACATCTGTGTTTGCTTTTCTTCAAGATATCTGAATTTTCTTGTGTACTGTACTGAAAGTATTTCTGTTTTACTTTTATTACATTTCCCTTTACCTTTCTCTCAGTATGTTTGGTTTTATTTTCCAGTAAATATTTCACCAACATGAAATTATTTCTGAATTATTCTCTGTTTCTATCAACAGAAATGCTAAATACAGTCTGCAGCAGGGGCTGCCTTCATTAATATGATTTCAAAACAACAAACATGATGCTCAGTGCATACTTTATTTCTGCTAGGAGACATCACATTTCTAATTAAACTCAAATCATAACTGAATGAAAATACATGGAATTCAGGATGATTATTAATATTGTGCATTTGTTATTATTTATCTTTTACTAGTCAGAAGAAAAAATAATCACAGGGCAGAGTGACATTTTAAAAAATGTATTCTCTCTATAAGCAAGTGTCACGAGTACTACAGTGACAATAATATCTTTAGGAGAGCTCTGCTTGTAACATAACATGCAGTATTCCTCAGGAATTAGTAAATTCTACTAAGAAAACCCAAAGGATTCTTTGCTATAGTTCTTTGTGGTACTTCTCAGGATATGTTTTACTCTTTTAGTCTATGGAAAACTTCTCTGTACTCAAAATGAAGAAAGACAAAGAGAGAAAGAAAAAGATTACGCTTTTTTTTTTTACCAAAGATCAGTAAGGAAGATGATGGATTAAAGCAGATGCAGACTGTTTGCAGTTATATAAGACTATTAGGTACCCTGCTTGTTCTGGCTTTTGTAATTTGTCCATGTCCTACTTTATGTAACTCAATCCATTGTGAGGAAATACATGCAATACCAGAATAGTTCATATTTCATTTTGTCAGCAAATTAGAAAAAATATAAAAACAAACACGATAGACATCATATTTGCTGAGTATAGAACTGAGCATTTTTTCATATCAAAGGAGTCTGAAAAGAACAGAAGGTTAAGAAGATTTTTTTTTTTACAATGAGCAGATGTGCTTGTTACTGTTGATGGACAAGCTTATCCATTTACATCAATTAATATCAACAGCAAGCACATCAATATGGAAACTTGTCCTGACGCCTTGATTTTTTCCCATCTGACAGGTAATAGTGGGGCTGGGAAAATGTCACAACAATTTAGTCATGCTTCACTGACTTTAACTACTTCAGTGACAATGGGAATGCATCATGCTAAGATTCCTTATGATTCATAATGGTACTGCATTAGGCAGCTATTGCAGAGGATTTAAACTAGTCTTTGTCAATTAAGGGTTTAAGGTCAAATCCTCTTTATGGTTTTTTCAGTCGTGCATTAAGTAAAAGCAAGTTAAAATATTTATGAATGGCACTAAAATGTGGAAACTTTCTTCAGGAACCTGTCTTTTCATATTGAGTCATAACTGAAACCAACTATGTTTGACAAAGAAAGGCTATTTCATCACATGGCTTATCCCTCCCCTTCTCTGAAGGTCCAAGCCACAGTATACTCTGTTTTGGCAAGAAAACGTCTGTGCATATAAACCTGTAGTCATAACCATTTTAGAATGCGAGATGAAGTTATGCCTTAGCATAATGATCAAGATATGACCATAACATTTATAACTTGCTTTAGTGCTCAGCAACCCAAGAAATATTTAAAAAACAGAAGGGAACACTGTATATGGGTCAGTGAAAGGGATGCAGGGTAGGCTCTCTGTTGTCCCAGCAGGAAAACCACAACAAGGCCAGACAAGCCCAGAGAAGCCATGCTGTCCCCATGTCTGCAGCGGCTGTCCAGCCCACCATCTGCAAGGTGTCCATGGCTGGCTTCCCTGGGCCACACGTCCTGCTTTGGGGATGGTTCAGGGAGCAGGGATAAGCAAGGCCTGCCAGCTTCACCCCTGGAGCCTTCTCTTCTGGTCATCCCATTCAGCTCAGAGGGACCTCTGTGCATTTCCTGATTTTACAAGCTGAAAACTGCGGAATATCCATCTGTTTTCTTCCTGAGGAGTAAGCAGGCATGCTTTGTTTATTCACTTAAGTGTTGCCTCACTGTTTTCCATGGGTTGCACCAAGGTAGCTGAGAGCATGTTATATGCAATCTAAGAACATTTTACTTTTATGCAACATATTGTTTTGGGCAAGAAAATGCAGGAATAATCCTTGTATGTAGAGACACATACATACACACACATATTTGCACACTTTCTCCATACAAATATTTCTCACTGAATTTGCCATGCAGTCAGGCAGTTTCTTTTCTGCTCAGATGTTGCAAAGGGAACTCTACCTCAAGTAAGAAAGGATTCAATGTTCAGCTATAAGTCATTGATTTAACCTTTCTGTCATGAGAAAAGTAAAATCAACTTGCTTCCAATATAGTTAAATGTTTAGTTATATATGAAACTAGATCTTTGGAAAGGATAGGAAATTACATTTTCTATAATCAATCAATCATCTGTGAAGAGAAGTTTATTTAAAGTGACTCCTTTCTGATTACTTCTAGAAGAGATAAATAGAAAATTATTCATACTCAATGTATTGATAATGTGACAGCTGAGAGGTTGTACTCTTCAATGTAGATCATTTTCCAATTTTATGAATGCCTGTGAAACCAAACGGTGTTATTTAAATAAGCTTATACTAGTGGCATATGTATATTTGATCAACAGCCTTGTTAGAAATTAAATAGCAATAATTAAAATTTTCTAGTCAGTCTATACCAAGTATATAAAATGTATCGACATGAAAAATATATAAATACCAAAGACCTTTTACTAATTCAGTAATTAACACAAATTGTGATAAGAACAGATAATAGATCTATATATCAACCAACGG
Organism: Heliornis fulica; assembly: GCA_013399135.1. Lineage (NCBI taxonomy): Eukaryota > Metazoa > Chordata > Aves > Gruiformes > Heliornithidae > Heliornis > Heliornis fulica. The sequence goes on along the minus strand of VXBZ01009841.1, from coordinate 324,811 downwards.
GTTTTTATATACTTACCAGATGCCTTAATCACAGGCTTTGGCTCTGAAGTTGCACACAGGTATTTAGTGTTGCTCTCACTGCTCTGCCCTGGACCTGGAGGCCATATATTTATAGACATGAATCATGCCCTTCATCACAGGACCTTGCAGCATGGTGTATCAGAGAATCACAGAATGTTAGGAGTTGGAAGGGACCTTGAAAGATCCCCCTGCCCGAGCAGGATCACGTAGATTAGATCACACAGGAATGTGTCCAGATTGGTCTTGAATGTCTCCAGAGGAGACTCCACAACCTCTCTGGGCAGCCTGCTCCAGTAAACTGTGTCCAGTTCTTCTCTGCCTGTTAGAATAGAAACCTCTAAAAAAAAAAAGAAAACAAAAAAAAAAACCCACTAATGTTTCATGTATTTATTCTGGAGTTGATTCTGATTACTTTGACAGAGTAATATTTTGACGGCCAGGTTGCCACCAAATTATTGCAGGGACTTCATCAAGTCAAGCTGTGACAAAAAAATTTAACAGTAATGAGTTTGACCAGATATCCAGGAATAATGATGAATTCTGTGAACAAGTCCATAAGATGTAGCTGCCCAGGTGGTTGTGGAGTCTCCTTCTCTGGAGATATTCAAGACCCGTCTGGATGCCGACCTGTGCAACCTGCTCTAGGGAACCTGCTTTGGCAGAGGGGTTGGACTCAATCTCTTGAGGTCCCTTCTAACCCCTTACAATTCTGTGATTCTGAGATTTCTAGGTGATTACTCTGCAAGGACTATTTTAAACATGGTACTTCATTCTTAAAGTTGAAAGAGATCTAGAAGAGAGCTGTTAGGTTTCCAAGTCAAGGGAAAAAAGACCTGAAAAATTGGGAAAAAGAAATAAATCCGGGAAATGGAATGAATGCACTGAAACTGCAGGATTCTGGCACAGGTATTGGCCAAGAGACCACTGGGAACAAGACACTGACAACAAAAAAGGTATTCTGCAAGGAACAAAGGAACAGCTTTTGTGAATTTGGTCCACCACTAGGATTTATTTCTATTGAAAAATTCAACTCTGATGCACACTGATATCTTATTTTTCTTCAATCATTGACCTATTAAGGAGATATTAAAGCACACATATTTGGCCTAGGAAGCTCTACAATTTGGAGCAAGCAGTTATACTCTTACAGAAACTAGGCCCAGTTTTTCCCTTCAGTGTACTGCTTCAGTGACACAGAATTCCAGGAAAAAACTTCCTTCCCTTTTATTAGAAAGAAAATCAAGGGGTATACTGTTCTGAAGGTGCTGCTGAAACATCTTGAAGCAGTCATGTGATCTGTTCTACGAGCCAAAAGAGGAGTTTCTTCAAGGCCTTTTTAAACTGAGATGTGCTTCTGTTTGCTCAAACTCTCCCACATACAGATGAGGACATAATATAGGGCTATGTCTCATTATGCAACCTACCTCCTACATGCATGTTCTAAAAGAAAGCCCTGAGCAGCTGCATAACACTCCTTCGGGCATGAATAGTCTTTAATACCAACACTAAAATGAGAGTGATTTAGTACTGTTACTGCAGCACCTGAGCATTCATAGTTCAGTTCGATGCCACTGATGGAACATTTTGAGTTTCAAGAGGAAAGAACCAAGAAATTTGCTCATGGGATACATCATAGTGACTTATGATCCAAGCATTACTAAACATTGCCACTCTGATTCACACTGACTATGTAATCAACATCCACCCCTCGTTAATTAGCAGTTCATTGGGATTGTTTTATAAGAATAAAATAGCAGGGGTTATGCTACAACATAGAATCCCAAGGATGCTACTCGGACGCCACTGCCAGTACCAGGATGGACAGTGAGAACCTCGCAAGACCTGTTCAACAGTCAGAACCACACAAATAACAGTCATAAGAGGTGTGCATCACACAGTGAAGAGAAACTCACTGTTGTAGATGGATATGCTCTCTGACAGCTCAGAAGGAAATAGGAGAAATTGATATAGTTGTAAGCAAGGACAGTATACTGGAAAATTAGTCCTATTTATATTCCTTGGCAAACTGAGCATTTTACCCACACTGCCAGAATCACTGCCTGACCCCAGAAATCTCAGCTGTAGGAGGAGGATTGTAGAGGCTAGTAACAGGCAGCATGAAAAAATAATACTCACAGCTCATAGCTCATGCAACTGGGTTATTTATTTATTTAGATTCCCACAAATATAAAAAAGTAACTTTTCCATATGGCCTAAATGCTATTGATGTAATCTGAAAATATCTCTCTGGTACTCCCCATCTTCAAATATAGTGAAAAGAAGATGAGTCCTGCAATATGCCCTGCAGGTCAAAATCAGATTATATTAAGTCAGAGAAGGGGAGGAAGCCATTTCAATGTTACTGAGAAGTGGATATATTTATAAGGCCTTTTTAAACCCTTGTTTCATTTCACAGCATATATGACAGCTGATTTTCTCCAGCCCAGATGACTATGGCTGCAGGAGCATCACCTTATCAGGGAAATCAGTCCATTGGTTTCTAATTCTTAAAAACAGAATAAATAAAATAAATAAACAGTGCAAAAGAGAAAGAGGACTCAAGAAACATCAGCAGAAAGCTTTTCCTCCAATCAGCAACACAATATTGGGATTTTTGTCCTGTTGGTCTTATCAAAGTTGTGAAATCTTTCAAGACGTCCAGTGTGGCATTTAGCATTAGGACTTTGTTCAGTACTCCAGAAAATAAGAACATTTGTAAAAGTGTCCTTCCATAGTGCTCTGCTCCGATAGTACAAGACAACATTTGTGGGAACTTGGATGCTGATTCCAAAAAATATTCAAGCGTGGGTTCCCACGTTTGTTAAGTACTGAACATTCAACCTTTTCTATCTGAAAACCTAACTTTTGCAAATACTTAAGCACATGATAAACAGGAATTCCATGAGTAAATCCACACCTCTGTTTAAGTGTTTTGCAGGATTAACCATCTTTGTGCATAGACTAATTTTGCCATAATAGCTACTTTTCTTGCAAAATATAGAAGATCTATTTGTGGTGGTGAACCAAAAATTATATGCAGCTCAATCCACACTTTAAAAATGTCCATTTAACAGTGCCTGAATGTAAGAACTGTTTCTTCAAGAAGAAACATCTTCAGTTTGTGTTAATAGAGGAACAACTCTTTGTCTTGTTAAAGAAGGAAGCTTTTGGAACCTGCATAATAAGTTGCTTTGTGGGTAACTTCATTAGACTAATTAGCTTCCAGGGAAGCTGATACAATGTCAAACTTTTAAATCATCTTTTCATATGATAGTACAGGAGCTCTGTCCACCAACATGGACTGCTCTTGTTCAAGAAAGAGCTAGTGTTGTATTAGAGAAGAACATTAAATTATGAATATCTGGATTTCTAGTCAAGGTGTACCTAGCAGTGCAGAAGAAAAGGTAGCTTTCTGTGGTTTATTTCACAAATCACAAATGTTTATGCATTTATCTAAATTGAATAGCCTGAGTAGATGCATATCCATGGAGAGGGTAGAGAGAGTGTCTTTCTAAATCAGAATGCATGCTACAATACAGATGATGTTTCTAGATACTCTTTGGAATTTTCAATGTTCAGAGAATGGTGATCTGCTACAAAGACCTGATGGTTATGTACTGTTCAGTGCTGGTGTAATCAGGTGTCAGTGTTGCACAGGTTCTCACAGAGCAGTGCCAATAAACTGTATCTCATGATGCCACTGCAAATATGGTGATTTTCCTAATGAGAAAGTTATGTCTGCAAATACTGACTTGTATACTGGAACTTTTAGGAATGTCCTGGTGTTTTTAAATGTGTATGAATCCCTTATTTTCTGACTGTGAGTTAAGTGTGGCCCTGTCCCTCTCTATGACTCATGAAGTAGTCTAAGAGGAAGTAAGGTGGTTGCTAATAGTGGGTTTCCCCTAACTGCAGCAGTGCAAAAGGTAAGCTTACACTATAGGACAGTTGCCTAGGTTCTTTCCCTCACTGGAGAGAGGATAAAATCTTGAAAAAAGAAAAAAATTTTAAAAACCAGTTTAGCTTCAATACCTGTCTTAAATCCAGAGAAAAAGGCCCATGAAATGCCCATACCTCTCCACTGGCTAGAGAGGTAGGCAAGAATTTTGAATGGCTACAATTAGGAGAGCCACAGATACATTTTTAAAACTTCCAAAAACTGCCTATCAGAGTTTCTTAACCCAAATAACTACTCATGTATAGAAATTGCCATCCAATATCTCAGTAAACTGGAGTCAATTATAAGTTAAAAAAGTAGAGGTACTAGCTTTCTAAAGGCATCTAGCTTGTGGGGTCTTAAATATGACAGAAAGACAGGTCTTAATATAATTAATGATGGGTCTTAACCTAATTATGTTTTGTGAAGGCATACCTTCTCTCAAGAATAGAACAAAAAGAGAGCTCTCTGGTGAAAGCATATGTATGTGACAGTGAATGCTTAAAAGCTGGTTTGTGATTTGGATAATATTGATAAAAGTATACTTTCTTGCAGAGGATGATCAGTGCGCTTCGTGAAGACATGAGGTGATGTCTGCAGAGACTAATAAAAGAAGCTGGACGCTTTCAACTGCTCATATAGCTATTTACCTAATAGTGATAGCAATGGAGATGATAGAAAATGCCAACACATTGTACTCTGCAGATTGCCTATTAATTTTAATGTGCAAAAAACAGGGAAGTATGGTTGTACTTCTCTCTGTAACAGGACTGTTCTTGGTGCAGTGCTGCCCTCTGTTAAAACAAAAGTGGACTTAAGTACTGGCATTATCTCTGCATTGGTAATAACTTCTTTTGCTATGGCCACTTTCCCAAGCATTTCTTGTGGCAATCCACAGGGAAGAATATTGGCACACGTCTCTTCATCTCATTAGTACATTTTTTTGAGTCTGTCAGCAATATTTTAACTGATATTTCAAGGTTAAGTGGCAACCTCTTTCAATCTAGAGATATTGGGTAGATAACTAGTGCCAGTCATCTTTTTCCAACTGTCTAGAAGTTCTGTATATCACAATAGTCAGAAGTGACCCATGAAGGATCCAAATCAGACCATCTTCCCAGCTGGACAATGAAACATCCAGAGTTAGTTTCTAGCCTTGTGTTTCAGGGAACAACCAATGCAAAAATCTTGCCAACTTTATCAGTAACTAACACTGAATCTACTTTTCCTTCATTTTGTATCTCATACAATATTAGATACGAAATATATATCAGTGTATATCATGTAGGCTATCAAACATATATTGAAGCATAGTCTCTGTAAAATACATACGTGGTGCCTTCTCTTCCTTTGTAGTTACAAGGAAATATCAAAATACATATGAAAAAATAAAACTTGTAGGTTTAAAAATAGGCTTTCTTACACCAGGAATGTGACATTTTTCTTATTTTGTTTGGCAAGTAGCTGGACAGTGCGTTACAACCACAGTGTTTGTTCTCACTTCTGAAGGAGTATTTTCAAACCGTTCCAGACACTGTTACGAGAAGCCTCTTATCTCTGCACTGGAGACAAACTGAGAGGCTGGTCTTCACTTAGAACTCTTTGTTGAGGATTTACTAATGCTTAACTTTGTTAATTCTTGATGCTGCTACTGGAGATGTTTGCTGAATGGCTTGTGCAAGTCACTTCACATCCTCTTGCCCTATGTCCACACCTTGAGCATAGCAGCAGCTACTGTTTCTTTAATCTATTTTGACCTTTATTTTATGCAGTGAATAAACTGCAAAGAGGATGTTGCAGGAGCATTTTTGTTAGCATTATCGTGATTATTTGTAGCACACCTCTTACCTAAGCAGGATGGCTATAGCGATTCCATCAAAAAAACCCACTTTAAATAAAGTAAGCATTCATTTTTTCATCTTTCCCTTTGTTGGCCAGAGTTAGAAATATTTAAAAGCTGGAAGAGCTTTGTTTGACTGGGCTGTTGAGGTGGATTGCAATCTCCCAGAGTTACTTTACCCTCCCATACACCGAGCTGTGTGTGAATAGGCAAAGGTATTACTGAATTACTGGAAAGTAATTTAGTAGATGTTTACAACAGATCAGATTTTTATAGTAATGGCGAGAAGTAAAGGGAACACTGTTACACTATTTATGCTGATATCACGTTTCACTGACTGCCCTGTATTGTACTACAGGTACAGTAGTTTTCACTTCCAGAAACTGGGAATAATTCCAGAGGAATGCATCTGGATAACATTTGCCTGTTACATTCCCCAGAAAAGAATTAGTCACCAAGGGCCCTATTCATAAAAACTAATTCAGGCCATTTCCACATGAATATCACGTCTTTATGTGGAAAAAAATGTGGGCCTTTTTTTTTTTTTTCTACATAAAGAATCCTTTTCTGTGATTAATGGAGCTGTTTTCCCCTGTCTGTACATGGACACCTCCCTGTCATGTTAAAGAGAGGCTGAAGTCCAAAGCAGAAGTAGAAGTGGGATGGATAAGAAACTCCTAGCTTTGGAGAGTACATATAACTGGTGTTTGAAAATAGTTACAGTATAAATTATTTGGCTGCTTCAGCTGAATAATGCTTAAAAAAAGTGGAAGAGGGATCCGTCCTTAGTGAACACAGAGAATTTTATGAAGTGGCCTAATGTTTTTCTTAAAGTTTATAGTTCCCTATTAATTTCTCAGCATTAAGCAAGCCAAAGCTTCTGCTTTGTGTTGCACTTTGCAAAATCCTACTGCCAGCATCAATGAGTTAATCATAACAGTGTGATAGCTTTAATCAGCCCACAAGGTTGATAAATTGGATTGATTGGAATCACATCATTAGCATGTGAATTTTGGTGGAATTTTAATAGCCACCAGGGGTGCACAAGATTTATGGTGGAGTCAGCTTATGATTTTCTTTTGGTTGAGTGCTCATTTTAATGTCCTGTAACATACACTAGACCTTGCCTACTGTTCAATTTGTGCTGTGATGAAGGGTTTTAACATACTGTAAGTTCAGATCATTACATTTCATGTGCGATACAGTATATAACTAAAATATTATGTTTTTCTTCAATCACTCCAGGGAGAAGTACAGTTTTATTGAAGACATTTAAGGCAGTTACAGCTACAGCTGCAGAATATTGCCTGAATGAGGCTGAGGCTCACATGGCACTGGATGTTACTGGTTTTTGATGGATACGGTCCTAGTCTTGGTTTCACCAAGAAAATATTTAGACAAACTTGTGTGTGAGTCTTCTAGATGTTTGTGACACTCATCTATGACAGTGAAATACAATCTATTACGTGCATTAAGTTAAGAGAAATACGATGGAAGGGCAAAAAACCAGAACCCAACTTCAACTTAGTGGTTCAGGCACTGAGACTATACTGATTGAATGCTTCTAGAGAAGATGACAAGGAGGAAAACAGACTGTTAGAGCTAAGTTGATCCATATGATAAACTCTGATGTCACTAGATAGAAATTGTAGGATAATGTAACCCATCTAAAACATTAAGAAAGAAAATGTTTCCTATCATAAAACCAAGCCTTCGACCTGTTACACAGTGATGTGTACCCCTTGCCTGTGAGTAAGACATGTCTGTCAAATTACAAGCACTTGCTAGATTTTTCATGAAGTATAAAAAATTTTCAACGATAAAATATCCATGTATTTAAGGACAGTATAGTAAATTGGCACCAATGTCTTTTCCATCACCACTTTCACTATGAAGCCAAAACTTGTAACAAAATAAGCAGACACCAAATATTACTACAGACTTGTTGTTTTCTGGTTTTCTCTCTTTTTTTTGCACAAAGTTTTACAATATTATGGCTTCAGATTATATGTAATGCAGTTTGGAGTCTAAGTGTATAACAAATAACTCCAAACTGAAAAATCCCGAGAACTAAAATTTCTGAGTCATCCAATCCAGTATAAAAATCAACACTGCCATAGCTCAAAGTCACAGAACTAAGAAAAATAGGTTTGTTGTGAGTTTTGTTTCTTCTCCTGATAAACAGTAAGCAGTTGACTTGACATGCAATTGAGTGTTAGCAGCAGTCTCTGTAGGTTTAGAGCCAAGAGTTCCCTATTCAACATGGGATGTCTCTTTACCATTATGCAACATAATTTAGAAGTATAGTTAGTTATCACTGTTTTGCTAGAAGAATGGTCCTCTGAACTTGTATTTCTGAGTGCACAGAGACTCTATACTGGAGGGCATGTTTACTGATCATTTTGTAATGGCATAAAAACATCAGAAACCCAGAAATAAATGGAGCATTCTTGGGCAAATTAGATTAGCTTGAGCTCTTTCCACGTGTGATTGGAGATGATCTAATTGGCCTGTGGCAGTAAGTAAGTTATACTGAGTGTTTAAATATAATGCATGTATGTTTACAATAACAAATGCATTAGAAGCATTTTTATTGTTCATCTTTCTCTTAACATACTTCCTGTTAGAATGAAGTGCATAATACTTTCTGTGTCAAAATGGGATATTGCTTCATACCAGTGCAAATTATTTTTACTCTGCCTGCAATTTCACCTCTTCTTGAGATCTGTCCCTATTCAAAGGACAAGTCCTTTAAAGCAGAACACTGTTAAGGATGAGCAACCATACTGCATTTCTATAGAGGCGTTTGCTCGGCACATTTACTAAGTTATAAGCATAAAACATTTGCTATGACTCTGATAACAGATATATATTATTAGCTGTTTTCTTCACTCACTCAGTTCACACACATTGTCTGAGCTCAGGTCCTGTTCACACTCACAGATGTCAGTGAATTAGCAACCACCCTTGTACAGCAAACACACAAGATACTCATTACAAGTAGCAAGATTGTTTCTGTGTGGATCCATTGGTAAAGTGAGGCACAAGTCACTAATTCTGAGACGGCCTTACACTAGTGTACTAGGTGACCTAGCTTTGTATGGTGCTGAGAGCCTTAAGACAGCCGTGACAGACAAAATCATTACCCCACTGAATTCTTCAGTTTCCATTAGGCATCAATGGGGTCAGAATTTCCCCTTGCAACTTTTTGTTGCTTGCAACACAATTCATAAAAATGTCAAATAGATCCTCTGAGGATTAAAAAGCATTGGGGTTTGTTTTCAGGACAGAAAATACTAGCTCTTAATAAGCCAGGTTTTATATAACCCTGCAAAACAGTTCATTTCCCACTTTTCATCATATGCTTTTGATGATGATGAACTCAAACAGCTCTAAAAAGATAGATGGAGGCATGAAAAGAGTGAAGTCTAGGGGCAGCATCAGACCCATGGAATATCCGCTTGCTTCACAATGCTTTCCTTTTAGCCAATAAATTTAATTTTGTGTTGAAATGAAGTAAAATAGTAGGCCGTACTGACTTGGTATATAGCATAATTATAATATTTCTGTGGTTTGGGATTTTTTATCTTGAGGAGAAACTAGCATGTAGAAAAAAAGAGCTTCTCATATTCAGCTTCTCCAAATGTTCTGTATGCCCTTAAATCTCATTCAGCTACACTATCTGCTTCATATAAACGATTGGCTGTGACTGAGTGACTCCAGCCAAGTTACAACAGGGATGAATTTGGCTGTTAGTTATAGAGAGCTTTCTTTGATAGTGATTTAATTTCTCAGAACAGCTTTCTGGGTGTTTAGGAGGTCTCAGATTCATGATTACAGTTCAGCCTGTTATAGACAAGAAGCAAATCACAAAGCACAGTTCTGCATACTGTTATAGATCTCCTGGTCCTGACAAAGTACTTCTAGCCTAATCACTAAATAGCGTTTCCTGTAAAAAGGAGAGCTCTGAAACTTTATTCACCAAATGCATAAACAAAAGAAGCCATGCAGAAAAAAAAAATGTTGCTTTTTTCACCTCTAAATATCCTAGAAAAATGTTCATACAGAATGTATTTCTGTATCTAATTCTGTTCTCTTCTTCACTGCTGGTTTTATTTTTTACTTTAGGAAAAAGAAGCTACTATTCATACTAGTAACAAAGATCACTGCCGTTTTCTTCTCAAATGTAAGAAAGTTTCTGCATGTCTGACCTGAAGGAAATTGCTTACTCATTGTAAATAATTATACACATGGTACCAGCTACCAGAGACCGTATACTTTCTGCATTTCCCCACTGCTGTACGTCATGCATATGTGTAACATAATTTGAGTGGGAGATTAAACTTCCTCTGAAATGCTATCTAACTGCCAAAAGATAGAGGAGATTTCAGAAAGGGATCAATGCCACCCAAAACAATTAATGCAGCACTATCTAAGCAGGAAATGTTGACACAGTTAGATTTCTATCTGTCTGTGTTCATCATTGGAATCCCTTTTGACCCAAGGGTAGCCATTGGTGTTGGGGAGGAAAGAAAGAGGTTTGCAATTTGCTTCCAGTTCAGATTAGGATTTATAGTTCAATGGTTCCATCTTTTTATTCAGGTACAAGTTCTCTGCAGATGGTGGGGATGAAGCAAGGGAAGCCAAATTTCCTTCCTCATTCCAAGCCTCTTCTTGAACAAGCCTCTGCTCAGAAACTCTTTGACTCTTAGCTGTTCCTCAGGTTCCTGCTACAAGTGTCTGTGTGGCTTCCTGTTGATTGCTCTGCATTCTTCTGCAGTGTTTCTGCTCTGCTCTTCTCAATCCCAGACACCATCTGCTTAGCCAAATGGGAAAATCCTTCAAATAGGGGTCTCTTAGTCAGCCCACACTGTGTCCTGTTTGAGTTGGTGATTCCCGTTGTTTGTCCCATCGAGGAAATTTGTTGGTCTGATAATTACTTTTTATTATGGGGAAACCATATCATTGTGTGTAATAGCTACAAAAGGCTTCTTGAAGCCTGGACATCACTGTACTATGTTAAATCACAGCTGTCCACGTTTTATTGTGGACCTAAAAAAGAATACTTACTTCTTTTTTTTTTCCTCTATGGTTTTGACCCCATCTTCAATCCAAGTTCATATTCACAGATTTTGTAGGAATATAGCTGAGGTTCTTCACAAAATTATGTCCATTATTGTTTATTCTGGAGATCTTGGTTTTTTTGAGAGGAGTTTCTTTTAAGAGAAAGTGAGAAGTGGATAAATGCATATACCTAGTACTTATTTCTAGCACAGCTTGAGGTAATGCACTAAACCTATCTCTCAGCTCAGTTAGTTTGCTTTAACTCCATTGTATATATCTATGCTTTGGCTCCTGAAGGTTTCAGGATTTTGGGTAGTATATCTCATCTTTGTAAAGTCCAGTTCAGTACAGTAAAAAAAACCAAAATCCAAAACCAAACCTTAGTGTTGTCATAGTTTCTCCTTTGCAAATGCACATTCTCATTTATAGTCTCATACAAATGAGAATCAGGTCCTAATTTTCTAATGGGATTTGACGTTGAAAGAACACTTCAAATCAAGGATCTAAATTGGCTGCTTTTGAATTCAATTCCGAAATAAATGGAAAAGGGCTTTGTCTCTTGATATAAATCTCTAATGGTATCTGGCCTTGCTGACATTTACAGGACTGCTGCTCTATATTTTCACCATGATACGAGTACTCTCTCTGGGGAAAACACCATCAAACTGTAGCTCTTCTGGCAGCTTTCTACAGTCAAATTTCTTTGCATCCACTTCCTTTCTCATTATTTTGAAGTGGAAATCCCATGGCTGTAAACTTGAAAACACATTATATCAAGTCAAATCATGACTGTAGTTACTGGCTTTTGCTAGCTCTGGTGTCTCTGTGTCTAATTTAAACTTCATGTCTCACTTTCAGCATGATCCAAAATTTTCTCACCAGAAAGCAGGGCAGGAAACTAGTCAGCTTTGCCTTCTTTATTTTAATTTCAGAAATGAAATGCTTTGGGAAAAAGAAAAAACAAAAAACAGAAAAAAATGTATTCCTATTTCCCTTTCGCAGTATGAAATGCAGTAGTTTTTACACAAGTGTGAAGTGCAACCTGATTTGAATTAGATGGTCATTCAAAGCACCCAAGTGAAGAGCCTGGATTGAGTATCTTGAAAGCTGCTCAGATATGAAACAAGAACCCAGAAGTTGCACCAGGGGAGGTTTAGAAAAAACATTTTGCAGAAAGCTTTGTCAGTCACTGGAGCAGGCTGCCCAGATGTTGAGTGGCCATCCCTGGAGGCATTTAAAAAGCATATAGATGTGGTGCTTAGGGACTTGGTTTAGGGGTGGGGTTGGCAGTGCTAAATTGGACTCAGTGGTCTTAAAGGTCTTTTCCAACCTAAATGTTTCTATCATTCTATGAATACAGGGACTGCCACACAGTGGTCACTAGTCCATCTATCCAATTTCCCATTTCCATCAGCAAACATATCAGATCCTTCAGCTGATTCACAAACATGTGAAATCCTGAACTACAATGTTGTGAAATAATTAGGTAGCAGGGAGAGTTTCTTAATTAATACTCAATGAATGATTGAGGGCTTGGGTAACCTTTTTAAATCTTGGCTCTGGTAGCTGAGTACTCCTATAAGGTTGTGACATGCTCAGCCTTATGTGGGTGTTAGCAAGCCTTGCTAAAAATATGCAACAATGAGATCAAAGGATCAATTGTATATTCAGTGAAAATTATTTCATTTTATTAATGTTAAACTTGCTGCATTCCAGATTCTGTGTACAACTCGTTCAGGCTCCTTTCTGGACCATCAGTCTCTGTCAGTCCATGAAGGCTGAAACTCTTATCTCTGTGAAAGCTGGAGTGCAGGTAAGTACAGGACTGTTCCATAATCAGGTCACAAAGAACCTGTGCTTTGTTTGTGGGCTTGTTTTTATTATTTCTGAAGGGTTTTGCTCTTTTGAAAAGAAATTATTCTAGTGCTGTCAAGGCAGAAACACTTTTTCAATTTTTTTTTCTTCTTCTAACTATTAGAGAATTTGAGGATTCAGCAATATTTTTTTTTTCCTGGCTTTCACTGTTGTTCAATCTGTGGCCGTTGTTTCTTAATGAAGAAATGTTATAAAATGAAGCTGATAAAGCCTCATCTAAAATCATTATCAGCAACTACTTCCTGGGTTTGGGAGTACAATAGATGAATAGAGCATTCTGCACCTGAATGCTGCTCTTCTTATATAAGGAACAAGCTTTCCCCAAAGTGCCAAATGTCTCCCCTGCATTTTAGTCAGTCTTAAGAAGTACCAAACTTTAAAATAACTTATTCAACAGGCACATTACTCATTCGGATTTGTTTAAAGCAAGTTTTCACAAAATGTAAAATGTAACTTCTATTAAGCTGTACTTCTCCCACTCTGCATGAGATTTTTAAACATTGATTCAGGATTAAAAATGAATTTGAAGTCCCTGGGCTAAATTCTGATCTTGCATTTTACCACTGTCATGGATTACCTGGCAGGGACTGAAATGTCTCTGGGTTATATCAGTATAAGTAGGTCTGCAAATTTGGGGCCTAAGCTACTATGACAATAACTTCTTTTTATTCTGCAAATATTTATATAAAGTTTCTTATGGGTTTTGGCATGTATTTTCTACGTTTGTTCCAAGATAAAATGTAATAAGTTCTCTGAGAAAACACAGGTTTTGAGGCAAATATAAAAGTTAACTTCTCTACTCAAAGATTTGCATTCAGAAGCATCATCATTTTAACAGCAGAACAAGCTTCTATCAGCAAAAATTAAAATATTTGGCCAATTCAAAACAGCAAGTGACTTTAAATCTTGTACAACTTCCACTGATATTCAACAGCAGTTAGCTGCATAGGCCAAAGACTGTTAGGCTTCTCTGAAACCTTTTAGCTTAAAGCTTCTAGTCCTTATTGACAATTCTACTTTCATCACTCTTGCTAGCAGAGCACTGAAAATATTTTTCCATAATCTCAGTAGTACTGCTTCCTTTATCATCAGTTTAACCACATATGGTATTTCTGAACACAGGAATAGCAAAGATTAAAACCTAGATTCATGGACTTCTGTCATAAAGCAAAGTGTTTAAGATTAAAATATTTGTGTAACTTTACATTCATTTTAGTTCAATGTTCATTATTTAGAAGCAGTGAGTGAATGTATTCAGTTTCACTCATTTTACTACAATGTCTGCATTCTATTAATGGCAAAACCAAATAGATTTATTTTCCTTTTCTATGGACCACATATATTTTCACTCACAACTCCCACTATTTAAAAAAATTAACATTTCTCCTTTACATACTCAAATGAGCAAATTTTCATTTATTTAGCATACAAAATAAATAAAAAAGGCATGTTTTCCAGACTGCCTTGATAAAATATGCTCTGTCAATATCAAGTGTTACTTCAATAAACATTTAATTACATTATTTTCCAGTGTATAGGTATAAATTTGAATGAGACTGCTTTCTGAAACATGGTGAAAATAAATTAGATTAAATCATTTAAAATTAAACCCCTGGATCCAGATATCTCTGCTTTGGTATGTCAGAGAGATATGTTTTTTAACTGATTTCTTTTTAATTTTTCACAAATATTTGGAGTAGAGTTTGGACTCCTGTTCTTTTTGGTTAGTATTTTGTTTATATTAACAGAAGTGTTTTAGGCATATAATGCAAAATAAAATGTCTTTTGTCTAAGTAAACAACAGTCAGTGTAAAGACCACAACAATAAGACAGAGTAGAAATCACATACTTTTGTAGGGTAATATTACAAGTAATGATCTGTGGCTGTTTTTTATTGCCTTATTTTTTAACAGCTCTTTGTAGAAAGGCCTAGAATTGTGGGTCACAGTGATAATCCTTGAGATTTAAAGAAAGCTTAAAATTGTAGACTGTAGATTTGAGGACTTTATCATAGATCAACTCATACAACAAATTCTACAGTATTTCTACCATCACTTAATGACAGAATTGAACATGATGGCCTGGATGTTTCTTTGGCTCAACAAGACGATAAATCATGTCTTGCAAACTTGGAAGGGGAATGATCCCCACAAACTGATTTTCTGGGCCTCTACTAAAGGCGTTGTACTAGTCTTGATAGAGCTTTGATCTTATGAACTCACATAGTCACTGATTATCATTCTATGAAAGTTTAGCTTCAAATATAGCCTGTTCTCACTGTGTCCTGATTCCTTCTCCACCGCTCTCACTTCTCCTTACATTCCCCCATATTAGTCAGTATTAGCAAAGAATACCACCTCGCATGGGTTTTATCTAATATTGCTTCCTAAGGGGGCTGGATGTGAACGAGGAATGGCATTTGATAATCTCTGACTCCGTTGTAAATTAAATTTAAATTAAAAGCAGCTGTTTCTTCTAAAGCAAAAGACACATCTGCATTAAATATAATACAACTTCATCTGGCTTGGGCTGTCAACACTTCAGTAAGTGTCAGACAGAAGATTCATATGGTTTTGGTCTTGTCACTGACTGTCATCCGTTTCCTAAAGCTTTTGAAGTCTGTTCAGAAAGGTGGGCAGGAATTGATTTAAGTCATTTCTAAATAGTTAAATAATGATTTTCCTTTCTCCCCCTTGCAAAGTCTTCAGCTTGATGAATTTGGATAGTCGAGCACTAAGGTTATCAATACATAAGTAGCATTTGCCTTTGATGGTGGTGTCTCATGAGCACTAGATTAACCAACAACAAAGAAGGCAGTTGGGAACAAGTCAGCCCCAAACTCAGAGCCACTCCTGAGAAAGACCTTTTCTGGAGGTTGGCATGTGGATGTTGCAGCTGTGAAAGCTCAGTGTATGAGTGGCTACAGGTGTTGGCTTCATTTTTTCTCCACATATATTTGTAGGAAAATGGGCATCAGTGCCAGGGACAAAGAAAGGTTGTGCCAAGCCATTAGAGAAAAAAAGAAAATTGTTTGTGACACAATGTAATCCGTATTGCTTGTGTGACAGCCATATGGTGTTCTGGAGAATTCTGTTTATGAATAATAATGGAGGTTCTGGCAATGTTGGCAGTAACACTCAATGGAGAGTCAAACAAAAGGCATTTTGTTTCACATTCATATCTTTGGTAGTCAGGCCTTTTGGAATCCTAAAATCACAGTGGTTTCCTTTTCTAGTTTCAATTAGGTCCTTCTTCCAGTCCTGTACATTTTTTCCCCTGGTTTAAGTAAGATTATCTAACAGAATTTTAAATTAAAGGCTCTTAAAATTTCTCATTCATATGTGATTGATTAGGTATGAAAAACTGGCTCAATCTTGTGGGAGGAGGGGGTGGGGAGGAAAGGCATCAAGATGAATAGGAAAATAGATGGAGAGGAAAGCTGTCTAGAAGGAATTTCTGCACAAATGTTTTTTCTGAGGTGTAGACAGGGATTACCTCCTATGCCTACATTGTCCTGATAAAGTGGTGCAAGACACAAATTCACTAGATTAAATTGAAAAAAATGGGTGCTGTTTCGCTAAAGAGATAGATAGATAGATAGATAGATAGATAGATAGATAGATAGATAGAGCCAAATCCAATATCTCTTCTGAAGAATGACTCCATTTGGAATCTGTCCTTGACATCCTTTAATTCTTGAATAAAGTCTCTGTGGCATGGAAGTCACGTCTTTTCTTCTGAATCCCTTTCCTTACCAGTTCTCTCCTGCTTGTCTCCTGGCAAAATATCTGAGTAGCACAGAGGGAACAGGATTGGAGGAGATGGTGCTCAGGAGAAGGGAGGGATCCGCTGCCCAGACTGTTGATCCCTGACACAGCTGCATGAGCAGATTTGGGACTCAGACATTCACTCAAATGTTCAGTGAACAGTGTCCCATCCCTGGGATCCTGAGATGAAATATAGCATTGAAAGACAAAATATTAACCACTCTCATATAATTTTAGATTATTTCTCACTCTTTTTGGCTCACTCTCATATTTTTTCTCTTGATTTTTTTAAAATGAGATCCTAGAAATAATGCTCAAAAACATCTAATTAAAGTCATGTGTCATGTGAAAGAGACTGGTTGGTGGAGAATAGAGTCTTCAGAGGATTTGGTGGAACTTGAACTCCTCTGCAGAGTTTTCTCTTTAAGGAAACAGACAATATGAACTGTGCAAAGTGGAGCAACTTTCCATCCAGTCTTCCATTCAGGAACAGAAATCTTTCATGAAAAATAAAAGCCATAGACCACAAAGATAGTAACTCTGCACAGAAATGCGCACACACACACACACCCCCCAACCTTCCTCTATAGAGTATGTCAAATTTGCTATTACTTCTCAGACAGGATAATGTTTTTCTTGCATGCTTAAAAGGTCTATTTAAGTAATGCTAAACAAAATAAATAAATTATACTTTGGAATCACAGCGCTAATTTGAAGTATATCTGTTTTTTTCTTTCAGACTTACCAGTCTGAGTCTGACACTTCGCAACAAGCAGCCAAAACAAGAAGCAAATGGGAAGTAATCTACCTATCAGCACTGGATTTCCTCCTAACCTTTAATAACTAACAATAGGCTTACACCTTGAAGCACCAAAATTAGTGTCACTTCCAGATTTGAAATTGTGACAGCTGGGGAGATACTTATTATGGGTAAGTATATCCTTACAGTAAATCGTATCGTTCTTACTGAGGAAGAGTTTGAGCTATTCAGTTAGTTTTCAGGTTATAGTTAGATCTTTTTTAATCTCTAATTTACTCTTGCAAAGCAGCGGTCCTTCATCCTTTTTCTTTTGAAGCTTTAGCTGTACATCTACAGAACATTTTGTTATTTGTTTGGAATGTAAGTCAGCCTAACTTGTGGGATTTCTCACTAATGGCCTATAATTTTTGGTCTCTGTTTGATTCTTGTTTCAGGCCTTTTTATTTCTTGCGTGATTTCTCTTTATTACTAATAACCTTCCCAGGTGATCATTTACCAAATCAACTCAGTAATGCCTCCTGTGTCCTCAATCACTTGGGCACAAACCCTCATAATTTATCACCTCACCCTAAAGAGCCAATCTCTCTCTTCATGCATGTTCCTCATCCTCTTGGTTTAATATTTCACAAAAGTTTTACCTAGAAACACTCTTATAGGGCCACTCAGTGAATTCTTTTGTTTGATGCAAACTATGCTAAAGTCTGGTTAGCTCACGTAAGGTGTGAGATAAGTGGCCTTTCCTCTCAGGCTCAATGGCCACCAGGTGAAGGAAGCAGGATTCCCCTGGCCCTAGCTCTGAACTCCAGCCTCTACTGAGAGGACTTTGGCTACCACCCCAAGACCTGCCCCACTTGGTTCGGTGGTATGGTGTCCCTGTTGGTGAGGCCACTGTCTCAGACAGCCTTGTCATGGTGCTTGGCTGCTGGCCAACCCTCTCCAGCCCTTGACAGTGGCTCCTGCTTGAGTCTTTTCTAATGGTTCTCCACGGATATTTTTGACTCGAACAGATTATAATTCTGTCCTATTTAATTTCTTTACAGTGTTTTATATAAATAACTATAACACTCTGTTTGGATTAGTGGTAAGTAGTACATCAAACCAGATTCCCACTGCTCAGAGTTTGAGTAATATGAGGGAAATAAGTACCGAGAAAAGTAAGAAACTTTCTGACAGCTATTTTGAATTTTACATAGGCCAAGAAACTTTTAATCTCTCTGTTGTTTTGGTTTTTAAAAAAAAATATTTTGTGAAGTCCATTTGCTGTTGTGTCAGCTATCACATGCTCCAAACCAAGTAGCCTATAAGGCAACACATCTATTGCCATGGAGCTCTATCAGAATTAAACTGAGGCATGTATGGAAGCTTGTTCTGAGAATACATGTGAAGGTTAATTCTGGGTTAATATAACAGTGTAACAGGGCAAATGTCCAGGCTGTTTCTGCATTATTTGGCTTGGCAAGTTCTTGAATTTTGTAGCCTTATTCTGTTCACTGTGTCTCACAATGGACCTCTCCTACTGATATGGACAACCAGGAGTGTCTAGAGAACTCAGTCTCCTGTAATTATTTAGAGCTTTTATAGGGCTTTAAAATATAGCAAGTTGCAGCAAACAGTGTTTCTTAGCTTGTTGAAAACATAAATCTCTGTATGTCCCTCCTGCTTCCTTTCAGCATTTCTCTCCCACAACTCTGGACTGAAGTACAGTCAGTTAGTGCATATGACAGCCAAGGCAAAGACAGGTTTTCATATAGGGGCCTTAAAATAAATCTACTGTTTGGAAGCAGACCTAGAAGCTTTGTGCTATAAGAACAATATAGTATAGTGATGTATTGTACTCCTTTTGTATGTATATTCTTGGGAAATCAATAGTGTTTCTGTGATATGGCCATCTATATGTTGCATAAAGGGCCATATGCTATGAATTGTAACAGAAATAGGATCCAGAACGTCTAATGGCAATGGAGTATAACATCGCCACACAGAGCTTTATTACAAAAGTAAACTTCAGGTTTTATACCGGATTCCTCATTCCTGGATGTATTGACTGTATTTATTTCATGGAAGAGATTAATGGAATGTTTAAACAGAGATTTTGCAACCTTCGTCCTTGTTGGTAGATGCTTTTGTCTTTCTGTCTTAGCTTGAAGCATCATGTGTCTTTCAATGGAGCTATTTGACAGTTGACATTTTCTGCTTTTACTTCTACTCCAGCTGCTAATTGCATATTTACAATCCTTCAATCAAGAGGAAAAGAGAAACAGATTAGAAAAATTTTCAGTCTGTCAAGCAAACCATACATATAATGAAACATCCACTCATTAAACATAGAGAACTTTTATAGCTTTAATAATAAGTGTTATAAAGGGCACAAAGGTATTATTAATTCTGAAGGAATGCAGGACTGGAAAAACAATAAGTCATTTTGACAGTTGCTATGAAGACTATTACCAAATGTTATGTTTACTTCACTAGGTTCAATTTATAAAACAAGACCCATAAAAAAATCTACAGCCTAATCAATTGAGATACCCTCATACAAACAGGAGCTAATGGAGTGAAGTTCTGATATACTGATTAATGATTGAATTGTGATTATGGATTTTACAAAATTAAGATACTTAAAAATATTTTTTTTGCTTCTTTACATTAAATAATGCGGTAATGAATTAAAATGATAGAATAAAGATTTAACCCTGTAAATGTGTTTTCTTTCTAAGTTAAGGAAGTGAATATATATGAATGTCATTATCTTTCTAAAAGGAATTCACAAAGGTATGTTTATTATGCAAATACAGATACAAGAGCTTTTGTTCCCTTGGTGTAATCACTGATTAAATTCCTCCATACATCTCTCATGAAAATTAAATTTGGGGGACATAAGAAATTCTCTTCTGTTTTTGAGTGAGCTGGTTGCAATCCTGAACATAATCAAGCAAGCTGACAGTATGTATGATTATATATGATACCACTCTGCAGGAGACAGTTCCAATATTGTATCTGCACCCCTCCATTCATTATTGACAAACATGTGCCTGGAACTCATTGCAATGTTACAACTGGCATTTTGAAATACTGTGATTTCTTTTTCTTGTAGTCAGGACTTGGATTCCCCATAGGATTTATGCACACTGCATTGTATTATTCAGTACATGTTCATAACTTCCAGTAGTATTAGGAAAAGCTATGTGTATACATTCAGAGTAGAATATATCCCATAGTGGATTTCAGAAAATATAAGATACAGTTACTTTAAAACATGCGGTTAACAAAATAACTGAAAGATAAGAAAGGAAAAACAAGCAATTTAAAAACCATTCACCCAGTAGGTTTGATCCTGTTCCCATTTTCTCCATAGTAAATCATGAGTTGCTTTAGAAAAGTCAATGCGAGTTGGCATAAAGCTGGTAGGAAATCAAACTTTAACCTATTCTGCTTAATAACCTGAAATACATTCTTGGTTTTAAAGCAGCCATTGCCCTGAAACCTGAAAACTGGTAGATGCATTCAAACTGTTCATTAGGTCACAAACTATTCTTTCTAAGACCATAACTGAGTGTGGCAATAATAACACCGCAGCAGTCCTTGACAGAGCTGAGAGTGCTGACTGGGGCTCAGGACACCATAATGGGACTCACAAGCCGAGTATCCTGTTCTGCCACAATAGCATTCCCGCTCAGAGACTCTGTCTCCACGATCTTAAAACAAGGACACTGATACTGTTAACAGCTTTGCTATCTGCTGACAAAGAGCAGAGGAACTTATAACAATACTGTTTATAGTTGGACAGGGTTACAACCAGTGGAGCAGAGCTGTCTCCTGAAGAGGCACAGGAAGGCAGAATATCTCTGGATCTCAAGGCACCAACAATCACCACCTCTGCTACTTATGCCTGTTCAGGAGATGTTTTTCTCCGTCTAAGAAGTGGGGAAAAAAAAATCTGTTTTACTAGGAGTACCTGCTCGCTCATCCTCACTGATCAGAGGAGAGGTTGAGCAAGTGTGTTCACCTGATCCTCTGCAGGCAGCTGCAAGCTATCTTTGGTGGTGCACAGAGAAGATGTGGTCTGGTCACTTCCAAAAGTGAATCTGAGAAGTGAAGATAAGTGCTTCCCTCAGCCAGATCAAATAAACTTTTGCAGGAGCCATTTCAGATCCAGCTAATGCTTAGTCAGGGCAGAAGACCATGTGGGCATCCTCAGAGCAGAGAATGCCTTCCCCAAAGATCAGGACATGGTGCTGCAGCCAGCCTACTCTGGGCTGCTCAGAGGAGAAAGGTTTCGGAGGCCTCTTGAAAGAAAAGGTCAAATCTGGAAAGCTTTTTGGCTTCCAGATGCTTCCAGTAAATTGAAGAATAAAGACGATGTAAAAAATAAAAGAAATAAAAGTCTACAAAATGAAAACTAAAAGAAAATCTCTGACTTTGTACCCAGCATTTGTCAGAAAAGGTCGTCTGTTTTACAAGCCAGGAAATGCACAACGAGAACGTCTGTAACTATTTGTAAATAGTGTCAAATTTATGGAGCTGATTCAACATGAGGAAAAAATAATCATGGAAAAGGGTTGCAATACATGCTAAGTGGCTTATTTTGACATTTTAAAAACTTTTTAAAATGTTATTCTCCTTTAAAATTGATCTAAATTTACATTAGAACTATTTTGCAAGTAAACAAAGGACATCAAAGTGAAATAAAGCATTTCATTTGGCTTCAAACAAAATCTTTATTTGGATCCAAAATATTGTCTTCCTTTTAACCAGAGAACTGAAAAATATGCACTTATTTTCATAGCTTTCACTGTAATATCATTTTAAAATTTCTTTTCTGCCCCATTTTTCATGTTTTCTATAAAAAGCACTCATATGATTCTTCCTCTAGTGAACACTAAGCTTTTGATTTTGTCATAAGCTGCCTTCCTCTTTTTAAAATGTTGGGTTCAGTGATTGGTTGTCAACAGTAGTAGTAGCAGTATTTTTTGTTATTACTTTTACTTAATGTCTTTCCAGTGCAACAATGTCATTTCCCTTTCACTATTCCCCTTCCTCTTCTGTTTTCTAAAATTTGGCACTTATTTAAATCATACTCCCTCCCCTTCAATTACTTTTTTATTTTTATATTTAACGTAGAAATGACTGAAAACTAAAAACATCAACGGAATTTTCCAATAGCTTTGTTTGGGGGAAAATTCTCAAAATGTTCATTGAATCACTTGGAAATTTAGACAACTATTAAAAACTGTAAGTATCAACTGAAAATAAAAAACCCGAAGTTAATAAGAACTTTTCCAGATTCCGCCCCCCACCCCCCCTTATTCTAACCCTGGTTATCTTTTTATCCCGCTTCCTTTTCTCTAACACTATTTTTTTCTTCTTTGTCTTCTCTTGTAGGTCTGAATCAGAAAGGTCTATCTGCAATTTAGATTTATTGGAATAGAGGTAAAAAAGAATAAGAGCAACTTTTCACTGTCAGATTTGTACAAAGGAGTCAGTGCAAGTGAAAGCCAAGTTCTTTCCCATTTATCTCTTATTCTTTTTTATCTCTATTCACTTTCTCTCTTTCAGTCCTTTCCATCCCTCTTCCTTGCCTTCCCTCACACTTTTTTTTTTCTCTCTATCCCTACTTTTAGTTTTCATAACCATCCCTCACACATCCCTACTTATTATCCAGGGACCTATTCAGCCACAGAAGTCTTGAATGTTAAGTGTGAGAAAGTGAAAGAGAGAAACTGTTGCAACGAGCATGATGATAGATGGTTTTCAGTAGAGCTTTTTTTTTTCACCTGAAATGTTTTAATATTTTCAGAAAAAAAAATGTTCCTATCCTTTCAATAGGTTAAAAAATAACCCCTGAAGTGTTGGTGTTGCTGGTATATATTACTATTGTTACAGAAGCCTGCCAGAGGGAGGAAATGACCTTTAAAATGAGAAGAAGAAAATTCTCATTCATTTCTGACTCTTCCCTGCTTTCCATTTGCTCTGTGTTTTCTAATTTTCCTCTCCTTGCTTTTACATCTTTCTCTTCTGCCAGTTTCTCTACACTTTTCATTTTCATTTTTTCTGGTTAATGAATGTAAGGCTTATGATGCACTTGAAATCCACTTCCTTAATCTAATTTGAATGCAGAGTGTAAGAAGGAAGGTGAGATGCTCTGTACCTATCTCAACTCTGCAAAGCCGTGACAGAAATTAAAGCAAGAGAAAGAGTGTGGGAAATATGGCAGCACAGTTACCCCATAGCCTGAAGTTTGACATGAGTGTATTCCTTAGGTACATCCATCATGGCCCCCAAAATGATCTCTCAGTATTTCAGGGTGCTGCTGTATGATCCCACTTTGTCCATGGGGGGTAAACTAAATGTCCTTGACATTGGGATGGCTCACATGAAGAGGAAGGTGCTGTGGACAACCACTGCCACCCAGGAAGCCCTTTCTGCTGCCTTTGCTGGAGGCAGAGCTGGAGCCGCTGTGTGCTGCTCCCCTAGGACAAAGCCCACCTGGACATGACTGCAGCGGACAGAAGGATGCTCTGCACTGGCCTGTCTTCACATGAAGTATCAACCAAGGGTACCTGTGGGAGCCTTTCTGTAAACAGACATGTGAATGGACCCATATCATTTCAATACTCCTGTCAAGTTCATACTTTGGGAAGAACCATATATACATACAAACTCCCTGTGCATTGCAGCACCAAAAAATGTAGACAGAAGATATAGTATAACACTATCTGTGTTGCGAACCAAATCAAGAAGTGCTGAAATATCTCTTATAAATACACTTCTTTGGGAACAGAATCTGCAGAATGGATTCTTTGAAAAAAGATTCAGACATATGCTCCCTCCTCTGCTAAGTGCCCCGAGAAACAAAGCTTCAGATGTCAGCAGAAAGTTAATATATATAGTTGGAAAACTTTAGAGGAAGGCTGTAGAACAAATTCCTTAAGGAGTTTGACCTTATATGAGCTCGTATAATGTTGCAGGAGGAAAATGAAAAAAAAAAATCAAGGGAAAGAAAGTGAAACAACTAATATCTGTCCAAAAGGAAAGAAAAAAAATCAATATTCTAGATTTATTTAATGTTGTTGCTTGAAATAAGTTTCAAGAAAGACGATCTTTGCTTTATCTCTAGATCTCCTCACAGGAACACAACAGAAGGAGACAGAATTATTTACCTTCTTTTAGATCTTATTTTTGAATGTTCTAGTGAAATACTTGACTGTGTTTGTCCTTCACAGTTTCTGATCCCAAACTATTTTACTGTTTGCCCAAAGACAAGTGGTGTATGGATATCTTGCAGTGACTATGACCAAGAAATTAAAAACACAACACACATCATTTGAAATGCTTGTTTTCTGCGCTTCTTTATTAATCTTAAATGTCGGTACTTCTCTGACCATATGAATTTGGGAACTTCATGTTCCCTACCTGTTATTCGAACTGATCTAATGAACCAACAAAATCTTCTCAACCTTACTTGGTACAACCCGTCTTAGAGCTGAAGTCTGGATTCTTCAGATGTGACTCTCATGGTCCAGTTTTGCACTCCCATAGGCTGACACTGCCCACAGATACGGGCTTAGACCTGGTTTAGCCCAGACTGAGCACAAAAGTAGGAAGAATGTCATCTTCCTTGCAGTTTTATATCAGTACAGATGGTTTCTGTATTCTCTGAGCCCTCTGCAGTCAGATGAGATTCAGATTTGGATTTTGTTTGTTTGTTTTCAAGAATTCACCAAGTAAGACTGTTCTTTTCCCTGAAATGTATTTGTCCTGTACATGAAAGAAAGTGGAGAGAGGAGGAGCTGGCTGGCATATTCTGAACTACTATATATTGCAGAACAGGCTTCCAGTTGTCAGCGTCTGCACCCTGTAGAAGTATGGTTTCAATTTTACTTTTGAAATCTGAGTCGAGCAATGTTGCCAACATATATTTTTCCCTGTCAAAACATTTCACTTATTCCTGAGTCTGCAGACAGCTTTTAGGTTACATCTTTTCCCCGATCTTATTGAAACAGGATCTTCATTTCTTCTGAAATCATTTTTCATTAGCGTGGGAGCAAAAAGTAGATACTAGAGCTGATAAGTGGCAGCACCTGGCTTAAAGATGTTCCATCAGCTCTTAGTTTCTCTGTGATCACTTCTGATAATTGGAGGATGAAAACCAAAGCAGCAGTCACATTCAAATCAGGAAAGGCAAAGACATTATCTTCCTTCCTCCTCTAAACCCTTAGCACTGCCTCTGCTCCCTCTCATTCCACTGAGCTGATAGTACACGCAAAAAGCAGACTTAAGGGTTCACATGCTGCCTCAGCAAAAGATCTTTTTTTATTAATTTAGTCATGACGACTGGCTCACTGATTAATTAGACTGAAATTAGCTTGAAAGTGATATCGTTTCCTTGTTTCTGAAAGCCTTGTAAACTTATTCCTATTTTGTAGTCCCCTTAATTATTTTCAAACATATGTACACATTTCAGTCTAGATGATTCATGCAAATGATCACTTCAGCTCTTTTCTGCTCACTTGCTATTGTTATGGCACGTGGCAAAGCTGTACGAAGTATGTTGTATGCTTCCTAACTGGGTGTCTGGTAAGACAATGAATAATAATTGAACATTAGTAAATTTCACACACACACCAAAAATAATAAGATTCAAAATTAATTGTATTTGAACTGGTATATGCTCTGGGAACAATATGACTGAGAATTTTTAACCTTTAGCAGCAAATAATAAATCCCTTAATAACTAAAAAAAAGAGGATTTCTTACATTAAAGGACAAAACCATTCAGAATCACTTTTTTCATTGTTTACCAGCCATATTTATTGCTTCATTCCTGTTTCTGGATAAAAGCCATCTACAGTTTAAATACCAAAGTCCCCAACAATCTGATTTTAATCATTTGCCTATCAGGCTGCAAAGGAGAAGCAGATCTAAGCAGTAGAGAAGAAAGATGACACACTCTTCAAATCTTCAGCTCTTATTTCTAACCCAGTTCTCTAACAAGATGAGGCTCAGCAACTGTACTGTTTACAAGTCTGTGCATCAGCAACAGATTAACAATCCAGTAGAAAATGTAGGTGGCAAGAGTCCCAAGAGCCCATGCAGACCATTCTTTTCCTAGCATGGCCAGCTCTCCCTTAAACATTTCTCATCCACGTGAATCTAGCTCTGTCATAATGACATACTGTGATGGTAATTTTTCCACGCAGTCTATTGCAGTGCTCCTCTTTCTGTAGCATTAAAAAGATTTCATACTACTTAAGATTAACCTTCCTTGCTGCAATATCCTCCTATTGCTTTCTTTCTGTCCAACTAAGGTCTGACATAATTTTATTCAGCAACTCTTTGCTATTTACCCTCTTGACATCAAAATTCATATCCACCCTCAGGGACACCTTCTTTCTTCAGATATCACCACCTGTTGAGTCTTCCCTTGGAGGCTGTTTTGTAAAGACTCTGATCTTTCTTTTTCCGCTTTGGATTTTCTTCAAAGGTTCCGGAATTATCTTAAGGTGGAGAAAGTATTTCAGGCTGTCTTACAGGCAGGATTCCTATTTATTCACACTAATATGTTATTTATTTTTCTTCATAATAAAGTGTAGTTTATGGAGGGTTATCAACAACAATCTATAGCTTTTTGTTTGCTACCTAGTTAGCTGCTCTTTGGCTTGTCTTTAGACAGCTGATTATTCTTTTCTAAATGTAGCGCTTTGCACCTGTCCCTGTTGAATTTTTAGGGAGCTCACAACTTTTGACCCTTTTGGCCAGTCTCATCTGAACAGACTTCAGCTGGCAGAGCTCAGCTGGCACACAGTAATTTCCGATTCATTTTGTGAAAATAGTCAACTAGAGGTGAGAGAACATCCCCATGGAGGGGAAGGTTATGGTGTGAACCTGATGCATCTTAGCTACTAGCAACCCAGTACAATATGACTCTAAGGGGAATGTAGCTTCACAGAAATATTTGTTTTAAAATTGCAGAGCTGTGAGGTTGTTCTGTCCCCATGCTCTTATGTCATATCACTACTCTGTGATGTTTTTTTTCTTGTACAACCATCAGCCACTAGAGAATGTACCACAGGGCTTTCTTATCCTGGGGTTATGTTGGTTATAGTACTGGGTCTTTCTTTGGGTGATACAGACTCCTGGAATTAAATTCAGAGATCTCATATGCAGCAGTTACTGTTAATTATTGAGTCAGAGACTGTGGGCTGCAAAATAATGCCAGCCCAGGAGACACCTGGTTAGAGAAAATTGTTTTCTGAAGTGTCTGACATCTTCAAAGGGGGACCATGAGTGCATGGCATTACAGGCTACATCTTTATCAATGGTAACAAAGAGTTAAATCTTCAGTTGCACTAACAGACTTTTCGTAGTGTTATGATAACATTAAAGCTCATTAAGTATTGAACTTGTGAATTAATAGAATACAAAATATCTATGGCACACAAGGGACAAGAATTTTTTCTTATGGATGATGAGACAAAAAATGGTACCTACAGCTATGAGAAAATAAATGGGCAATTCTTTTAAGTATTGCATTTTTATATTGTCGACAAAATGGAATTCCACATATTAAAATCACAGTAAAAGACAGGAAAAAGATCAGATGAAATACAAAGTGAACTAGAAAAATACTCGCTTGTGCATGAACACTATTCCCATTACTTATTAAGCCACAGCAGAACAACATACAGAAACAAAGACAGTAATTCAAATGCTACAGGCAAATATCATAGCGTTCTGGGGTGACAGTTGTCTGAAGAATATATAATCAATATGATTGCCTTTTCATCATTTCTATTGAGTTTAGGAAAAAGTTATATAAAAGAATATTACTAGGAGAAAGAATATGAAAATATTTTTCCGCTGTTGGAAATATATTGCATTCTATTTTGGGGGGACATCTGTATTTTTTTTCTGAAAAAACAAACACTGAAATCAGAGGGCATCATACTGGGAGATTGCTTTTTAGGATATCCTGAAGTGCTGATAAAAAGAGAGGTCTTTGTGAGGAATTGCAGATGATTCACATTTATTTTGCACTAGAATAAAGATTGATGATAAATCTGTGGCCGTTTCTTATTCTTGATTGACTAAGTAGAAACATACAAGCAAACTATAGTAAAAGAAAACTGAAGGAAAAATTGACTGACATATGATAGGAAGTTGAAATGTATGATTTAGGGGGTTTTAGATCTCTTTCTTCTATTTGAAATAAGAAGTTTAATCCCATGAGAATGCATAGGAAACAAAAGTGAGCTGACTGAAAAACTTCTACTCCACATTTTCTTTAAGAGAAAGATACATTTTTGATTAAACAGATTCTTTTCTCTTTGTTGTTTTCTTTCTTGGAAAGCGTCTACCTTCATTTAAAATGTAACTTCCTTTTGTCTGAAAAGAGAAATTCATCTGTCTTCTCTCTTATAACATAAAAAGGAAGTAAAGACTGTAATTTTGGTTTGGTTTTATGATGAAGAGTCAAAATGCCAAGCCATATTTCTGTAGTTACCATCCTAGTTTTATCAAGTGGTTGTCATCTAGGGTAAGTAGTCTTATACCATTAAACTTTAGGGACTTATCCCAGGTGATTCTATAATAATACAAACAAATAGGACAATAGAAGATAAGAGTACAAGAAGAAACAAAAAAAATAAAGGATATTTTTTTAATAAATTTAACAAAAATATTCAAGTACAGTTAAAAATAATTAACTTACTGTCTTAAGTGATGGAAATATGAAAAGGAAAGTTTGGAACAATGTCAGAAATATCATGTCTAGATATAAATGACAAAACATTACCTCACTGGTTTGTTATAGCTGTGTCAAAATTAATTTCTTGCATTCTCTTTTCTACTCAGTGCCCATTACAAATGTCACTGTAGGAATCCATATGCTGACTTGATTTTACACTTGGCCAGCTGACTACCATGGATAAATCCCAATTTTAGGATTCAAAAGGTAAAGTTAGTTTCTATAAGAATGTTTTTCTTACCTTTAAATCCAAAGATGCTCATCCACCCATCAGTATGCTTGTTTTTATCATATGTCTTTGTGCTCCTATCACCCCACATTTTCTAATTTTGTGAATGTCAGGTGAATAAATGGATAAAAAGTCTATAGGATGATATGATATTATGTAGTGTGTACAGGCACTGTTTGCACAACATGTGTGGGAAGGTTGGCAAGTTTGCCTAAGGAAGCACCTCTCTGCTATCTTCTCTTTGCAAAAAGCATCTGGGATTGGACATGTCAGAGAGGACACATGTACCCACCCAAAATCGATTTCTGATGCTCATAATAAAAACTTTAACACATCTCAAGGTTCAGATTCTCCAAGGCATCTACCCATGCACCTGTATTTGGAATAACTCATATCCATGAGTACAGACGAGGCAAAGTTCTAAATGAAAATCCTGTATCACCCATAACAAGTCAAATTCTGCACTACATAGGTGCATCATTGTCATCTAGACAATCCAAAACACTCACTAGGTCCTAGAGACATAAGCAACAAAAAACCTGCCTTGTCTGTTTCCATAACTGGGTTTCTGGGTTATGTCCCCATAACTCCACCATTCTTCCTTCTAACATGAATGCTGTAGATTTTGGTGAAGAATGGTCATCTTTCTAACTAAGAACATTCCCAAGGTTTCTGTCTCTGTCTCCCATCTAATTTTCTCAGAGGGAAATACATTGCCAAATTGAGTGGCTCTTCTGTTTGAGATGACATTTGTGCACATGTAAAAAGTATTTTCAAGCATTATCACACTTCACCTTAGACCTTACACATCACAAAAAATGTAAGTGTATAACAACATGCTCTGTTTCTATAGAGACCTAACACAGTATATTAACAACACAGATGAGGATTCATAAGGAATGTTTATGCCAAGTTACCTTTCTGTTTCCCCATACTCTCTATCCTTTGGAA
Organism: Heliornis fulica; assembly: GCA_013399135.1. Lineage (NCBI taxonomy): Eukaryota > Metazoa > Chordata > Aves > Gruiformes > Heliornithidae > Heliornis > Heliornis fulica. The sequence continues at coordinate 294,621 of VXBZ01009841.1, read as the reverse complement.
GGGTTCTTGGACCTAGACCTTTAGGCAACATCCAGAGGATAATCCCTTTTACTCTGTCATCTATGGTCAAAGTTGAGACAATATCTACTCCACTCTCCTCTTCCAAAACAGTACCAGCTATATTTGTTTTCATTATCTTTGTCCTAAAAAGCCTCCAGTGATGAATGCTCACTAATCCCAACTAATTCCAGTGCATCATTATTTTTGGTAATGCCCTATATGGATAGTTGTGATGCAACAATCTCTTTAACATGGGCTAGAAAAGCATAATAATTTTTTTCTGTAAGTATTGAAGACTNGTGTGACCATTTTGGTTTGGTTTGGTTTGTTTGCAGGATGTTCACCACCTAAAGATCATGTTGTGACTAACCTTGATTTTACCATGTGTACATAGTTCATTGGTGTGCTGCAGATTTAAGAGAAAGAGCTGAACAAATCCCAACAAAGTCAGAACACTTTCTCTTGCCCTTGGGCTGGAGATATGCCAGGACAATGCCTTTTATTGAAGAATAGTAATATAAAATGTATCACATCTTTTGAACTGACTGACATGTAGAATTTACCAAAATGGAAACCACATGTTCATAAAAATTTAAAACTCAGAGGTGACTGCACTAACATTATGCTCACATCTGGAAGCAGCCATCTCTCACAGAGGCAGTTTCATAAATCTTTTGTGGAGGCACCATCCTAAAATTCATTTTGCCTGGGCTAAAATACAATAAGATGCACTGAAAACCATACAGCTAATGTAGGAACATAATATAAAGAATAGAGTGGGAGAAGAACAAAAGGACAGACATCAAACGGGACAGAAGGGAAAGCAAGTTGTGTCATTTCTGTGAAAACATGACTGTACTTTTTGTTTTCCCTTTTTCTCATGAACTCATTGCCAGAACAGTGTAATTGTCATCTAGCTTGTCTTTGTTCAGTGTGCAAGCATATGCTGTGAATGACCAGATAAAACTGTACCTTCTTAGTCAAAAGAACTGTTTCCTGTGTGTATTCAAAACCACATCTTCTTTACTGACTGGAATGAGGTTTTACTACTTTTTTTTTTCCCCACCTTAAAAGCCCTTCTGAGCCAGAAGACCTGTGGGATCATGAGCAGGACTCTGATCTGCCCTGTTCATCATCTGCAGAACTACACCCTGAATTCACTAGCTTTATTGCTGGTGGCACAGAAGGTAGAAGGTCTGTGACTTGAGATTTGTAGGCCAAGGGGATCTGGATAAATTAGGGGCAGTACTGCCATTAGGCATCCATCATGGAGAAGTGATTTATTCCTGTGACCACCAGAATAGGAAATTCTTCAGTGTCCAGACTGAACTCTAGGTAGGATTTCCTTATCTTCATCAGAGGATTCTCTGTGCCTCCAATTTAGAAAACGGTGCAGGTACGTGAGAACACAAAGCAAAGAGCTTGCTGTGATTTCTCTGTGAATCTTGGTTACTTTGTTGAGGAGATTCCTGGTGTGGAGGTATCAGCTGGAAGCAAACTCTGTATGGGTTTTATCTCTGTAAAAGAGAAATGGGTGTATCAAATTCTGGAATATGGAATAGATCCATATTTTTATAAGGAGTGCTGACAAAGTTGAAGAGCTATGCAGCAGCCCAGAAAAAGGTTATACATGCCTTTGAATCAGTATCCCTCAGAAACATATTCCTATCATTACACAACTGGGAAGCTCCAGTGCCATAGAAATTTCAGCCTAAGAGTAAGAATCCAAGGGAAGCAAGTTCCAGTAGTGTCACATGGGTCTTCACAAAGTTGAAGGTAGTTCTCTGAGTAGCGAAAGGGCTTTTGCTTTTCTTCTTTCTCAGCTGTTGGATATGTCTTCCTGCCAAAAGGGCTAGCAGTTGGGAAATCACCAAGAAAAAAAAAAGTAATGTGCTCCTTTCAAACAGGTGCACTATGCCCGCAGCAAAGAGAAAGACACATGAGAAGAAGCATTTGCACAAGGAGGCATTAGAATAAAAAAAGGCCTAAGCTGCAGAGACTGAAATATCTTTACAAAATGGCAGGCAGCCAGAAAGCTGGGAGGGTGGAGGGAGGAGTGGGGGCCAGGCAAACGACTGCTTTTTCTTATTTTTCACATTTTTGATTGAAGACACTTGATTCTGATTTCAGCTACATGGTTACATATTGATGCTTAAAATGTGAAATCAGCTGTTATTCAGAAGCTGGTTTAACAAGCTAGACAGAAATATCTGCCGGCGTATCCAAGTTCAGAAATCAGGCCCAGGTTTTCTGCCAGAAGAATTGGAAACCAAGTAACCGTAACAAAACACAGCCACACCAGCCAGGGTATGTTGCTGAAGATCAGACCCACATTAAAAATATTTTCTCAAAGTACAGCAGGAATATTTATGGGTATTTTAAAAGATTTTATTCAATGTGAGAGAACACAGTTTGTATTTTAATATGCAAATGTTGTACTGCTTTTTAGTGGATGCCCTCACTGCTGCCCTTATGTGCAAGTGAGTTCTTTATGCCTGCAGAATTCTAAACTAACATATAGGAGCAAGCAGGTATTTCTATCAGTGAATTTGGCCTTTGTGATAACATCCATGAGTTTGCTGGAAGAACATGCAACCATCTGTACCTTTCCTTGAAGTGCTTATCTGTGCGATTCTTCAAAAAAATTAAGCCTATTCTTTGAGTTACACAGATACATATTTTTCACTCATATGTAATAGGTGTTTAGAAAATAAAAGCTGTTTTTCTCAGTTCCTGTCTTTCAAACAATTTAATATTTCCAAAGAAAATATATACTTTATAAGTGAATCCAAGATCCCTCTAACTAAATATGTTCCATTTCTCTCACATCTTGAGAATTTTATTCTGCTTCTTCATTGACAAGCATAATGGAAAAAGTGACACAGCAAGAGCTCTGCTTATTATTTGCTTTGATAGACATAACTGGGAGGAGATGTTCTAAGCTCCAAGTACCTCAGGTAGCCATTTTAAAAGGCAATATTTTCAGAGTGGCTCTCTGAGCTATAGAAAAGACTTACAAATCAAAACTCCTATCTCTCCACTCATTACAGTTTATTTTGCTAAGACTTTATATAGAGATGCAAAAATAAATATCACCCAGTTGCAATTCTTAGGTTAGAAATATTATGCCTGTTTTCATTGCCCATAGTTTCAAATTCTTCACATTCTGACAATGTATATGAATGTTTCTTAGACAGAATCAAATTTTTGGTCATCTTTTTGTCATAATCTCATTGCCATCTCATCACCTTTGGCAATCATATCTGACAGATCATGAAAATGCAGATTCCATCAAATTTATAAAGAAGGAGCCCTCAGATACCAGTGCATCCTTAGGGCAAGAAGTCAAACTAAAAAGTTCATTGTTCTTCAAGTGGTCATATCCCTTTGGCATTTTTTTCCTGTTTTTTCTCCCCCTCCATGAATTTTTGCATACATTCAAGAATAGAAAGACATACAGTAAGATTGACATCAATGTGAGGATATATATATATATATTTTATTTTTTTTTTAAGAAACCTTGATTCTGTATTTAGATTTAGGTAGACCAAGTAGCTAGTTCCATACCTTTCCTCTCAAATGACTTATATTCTCAAGGTGGAATTTTATTTCTGTTTGTTTTCATAGCCTGACTGCTATTTTTAGGAACTCAAAATGAACACATATTAAATAAAACACTCTTAGATACATGGTTAAAAAAACATGAATAAAGGAAAACAAAAGTTGTCAGCTTCAAGAGTTAAAAAAGAAACAGAAATATTTACATACAATTGTAGAATCATCTGTGTATATTATACAGTTGTTAGGTGCTGTTAGGTAACAGAATGATCCACAGAGCCCATCTAAACACTAAGAATAATAATTGTCTGACAAGGCCTACTCTGGCCAGACATGAATGATGCCAAAGAAGATAAGAATATGAAATCAGTAATGTGTACAGGAACTACAATATACAAGTATATCTCGGCCCACATGGATTTCCCAATAGCTCTTTGTCTAAGGCTGAAATAGATCAGGCAGAATAAAGAAAAATTCACTTCTATTAGTATTTTTCTGTTCCCACGAAGGAAATATCTTCCACTCCCATCAAAAGTCAGTCGTAAAGAAAAAACACCACTTTATTTTTGTGTCTTGAAGACACATAAATGTTACTAATTGTGTGCACAATCACCAATAATGTGTAAACATCAAAAGAATGAGAAGGAACATATAAATCAGAACGTCACTGAGGATCAGAGATAGCAATTACTGACAGGTACCTGAAAAAAAACTCCAAGATAATCCTCTCATTTTGTCATCTAACTGACTTCATTCTGGTGTTTTAATTAAGTCTTCATTGACCACGGCTAGTTTTTAAGAGTACTATGTGTTTAGAGCAGCTGTTACACCCTTTGGCATATGCAATACTGACCTTGTGAGTGATCCAAGTCTATTGTTCTGACACCATTGAGTTTCCTAGGGTTGACATGAAAAAGGGTTAAGCTGAGAAGCAGAGAATGGGACAAGAAAAGGAGATGGGGAGAAAGATGAGAATACCAGAGGCAGATGAAAATCCACAATTACTTTACTAATTAAGATTAAGAGCAAGAATTTGCTTACAAAATAAGGCAGAATTCTTCTATGTTACAATTATGTTACAAGAACTCTTCTATGTTACAATTTTGCATTATAAAGTATTGAGAGCATTTCAGGATTTAAAAAACACAGATAAGAAAACACTAGAAATCTGAGGCTGCTGAGGTGATGAGATAAAGAAAAATCAGATTATTATTAACCATTATATCATTGTGTGTAATCATGTTATTTGTACATGACTAGAGGACAACATAGTCTCTAGGGTCATTAGCAAAAATGTGGTAATGAGCTGAGTTCCAATTGCACATACACTTACATAAATCATCTGTAGCTCCCTCTCAGATACAGAGATTGTACCTCAAAACCAAATTTAATCTTATGAAATGTATTGCTTGCTGCATCATAAGAAGGTACATTGAAGTCTATGTGTGTACCCTCACAGAATTCAGGACCGTGACACCATGGCCCTGAGCCACCCCTCAGGAAGGTCAGGGCTGAGCCCATCTGCTTCATCATTCCTTAAATTGTTCAGCTCCCAACCTAATGCAACCAGTAAGCTTTTCCGTTCATCTTAATTCTATTATTTTCATGAACTTCATTCCAATAGTGAGTATTTGTTGTTGCTGCCATAGTAATAACAGATAGTTACTTGAGACTCAAGTATTTTCAACTGACCTTTTTAATATTTGACTATATTAGGGTCTTTCTGTAGTAATGCTACAATAAAGAGACGACACACTGTTGAAATAATTCTTGCATCAGTTTTCAGTAATAACATTAGCCAATGTTCTGTTTAAAACTATTCCAGAAGATATGAAGATAGATCATTCTTCCATCTCAGCATTTCCTTGAGAACACAGCCTCTCTGTATTTTCTTCAGAACTTCACTAGTGTTTAAGCTGTTCTGGGAAGACATCTACAGCACTTAACAGAGTCTGAGAGTAGTATAAATTAGTAATATTTTGTTATACATTTCTGAAATAAGTAAGGGACATTTCTTGAGGGCACATTGATACAGGCATAAAGGAGAATATGTACTTCTTTCAGGAAAAAAATCAATTTTTTTTTACCTGACAAAAGAAAGGAAGAGCAAATTGAGAAGAGAATAAAAAGTGTGAGAAGGGGAATAACAATTTATATTTTCCTATTAAAACCAAGGAGAATAGACTTTTATCAACCCAAAGAGATTTTTTGAAAATATATGGAATCTAGTAACTTTAAATTAATCTTACATATTTATAATTTTGCGTATTGGGTTCTCTAGCACATTCTGTTACTTGTATACATAGGTGTATGTATATGCACAGGTACTTGTACATGAGTATGACAGACACATCTCACAAAGTGTTAAATGCAGAACATATCTACCAATAAGCAGAGCTGATACAGGAAACAACTTTGCTAGCTTTAGAGTGGGCCATTTACGTATAACAATGCATGAAGTAGAGTCAAAAGTGGATCTGTTCAAGTAATGGAGAATAGATCTCAAAACTAGTAATCAAATTAATCAGATAAGTTCTCCAAGGAAACATTTCAGCAAAGTAGGTGTTTAACATGAGAAGATGAGATAGCAATAGTCAGCAAAGAGGGGATAAAGAGCTTTATTGAAAGGCATAGCAGGATTAGTAGTCCTTTAATTGGGCCCATGATAGGAAATCACAACAGAGAGTTTGTTTTGTTTGGATGTGTGAGAAATTCTGGAGGTGGAAATCCAATGGAGAATTAAAAGTTTTGAATTTTGGTAAGTATAGTAAGGCTGTGAGCTGGCTAGAGGAAAATACAGTTGGAAATTTTCCAACTGGAGGTTTTAGCAAGAATCGATTAAGGTTGGATTTCACTTGCCTATTTTCACTGTTCCGTACTTAGTGTACTAGAATATTTGCAACTCACTTCACCAACTGAATTTCTATTTTTCCTCCTCATATATACATTTTCCTGCTTTAATTTGCTTGGGTGAAAAGACCATTAGAATATATTTACTCTGCTATGAGCATTTTAAAATACAAAAGCCATGGAGTAGAAAACCAGAAAAATACAGTACAGCAAACCTTAAGGATGAACAGCAACTCAGCAGAGTTAGACATATCACCCTCTACAGATTTACCATGGCATTTGAAATGAAGTGGGAACATTTAAAAGTGGAGAAATTTAGTAGTGTAAAGAAAATTAAACCATGTGAGGCATATCAGTCTGGGGATTTGGCAGTTTTTGACTGGGAAATGCTTAAACCAGATACCATGTAAAAGGATAACCCCTTACCCTGGCCAACCCAACTCCCAGGAAATTATTTTCATAATATAAACAGAAAATAATGCTTTCAATACATTTTGTTTCAGCAAAAAGAATCTTGTTTTTGTTTTGTTTGGGTTTTTTTTTTGGGGGGGGGAGTTGTTTGTTGGTTTGTTTTTTTTTTTTTAAGTCTAGTATCCATAATGTTTCTCTTTTAGATCTCTAGACTGACTGCAGTCTGGTATGGTAATAATAAAAGATTATCATCTGGTTTCTGACGTGTGCAAAAGGCACTAAGTGGGCCCAATTCATGCTTTCCTGGTGATATCACAAAAGCAGCTGCCACACACAGCAGCACACCCTAGGAGAAAAAAGTGTGTAAGAGGATCCCATGAAAGTCAGTGAGATGCCAAAAGGTTCTTCAATGTACATTTCTATGTGGACCAATGCAGAAGGCAGTAAGTCCTGAACAGGTCTCAGATTTTCACTGATCATTCTCCAGTCATTTAGCTGATACATTTTTATGAAAAGGAAAATGAAAACCTGAATGAAACTGCCAAAGAGGATTGTTCTTTCTGGAATTGTAAATGGATTTTTGGATAACAAGGTGCACATCTCCATTCTACTCCCAACATGTTAAACCCCCCTGGTACTTCTGGAGCCAGATTGTGATCTCTTGGCACATTCCCTGGAATGCAAAACTGCAACATTTTTTTCTGTTGCATAAAATAAAAATGTTTCATCAGATTTTGCGGTTGCTTTTCCAAATTTGCCAAATATATCAGCTACCTCCATGATGCCCATTTCAGGGCTTCTAAAAATCTATTGTCAAGGCAGCAGTAGAGCTTAGTAGCTCCTAAGGAGTTAAACTTGCTATTCTGAGCTGAGCCAATTTCACTTTGTATGTTCTGCAGTGCAGTGAAAGTTAATTCATTCTAAAGCACAGAGCTTTCCAGCAACATTGTTAATATTATAATGCTCCTTTGCTGCACTGTCCTAGCTAGTTGATTAGATGAGAGAAAAATACAGATGTGCTGACAAGCAGAGTTATACCTACCCACACTGGCAAAATATTTATTAAAATTACTTTAAAAAATTCTCATGCAGAATTACAAGCCCCTTTAAAATTTCCAAGTAGTTATTTTGATTTTAGTAGTGTAATTGATTACATTTGATATAGGCCAGTTGTTTGTTTTCTTTCAATAAAGAAAACAAACTTCTGACTGTGTGATGATAATCTTGCTCTCCTTTGAACTGCAGTAGAATTTCCTGAATTAAAAGGTAATTGGGTTAGATCAGTGGTATGTTTAAAAATATAGAAAAAATGAATGTTACCAAAATAGTAACATTATGGACCCTGTTTCTAACAACAGGAAAGAAAAACAATCCAATAGTCCTAGAATGATTGCTAGGGAAAATACAAAAACCTGTTTGATCCCACATGCAATAGCTATAATGAAACAAACAAAATCATGAAATTTCTCTGCAGAATGGAGTGAAGGTTGACAGCACATTCAAAGTCTAATGTATTTATTGGGCAGTTTCATTCCTATCTGAGCTCTAGCAGTCAGATAAAGGCAGAAACAGTTTATTACAATATACAAAGGGCTGTAAGAAAGTCATCTCACTGGGTAAACTTTAGCAGCAGACAAGCTGGGAATAAAGGTACCAAGACAAGATTTAACACCTTTTCTTCCATTTCACTCAACACAGCCCTGGATTCTAGTGGCTTTTGCATTATTTAGAGCTCACTTTGTACCTGTATCATGTTGGAGGCTTAGGTCCCCCCAACATAAGTATAAGACAGTTGATTTCAGCCTCATTTCAAGGCCTGATCCTGAGCTCTCAACATGTTTAGAATCATGTTATTACTATAACATCAATACATCTGAAAATCCACACAAACAACTAGCATCCTGTTGTACCCAACTATCCATCTTATCTTCAACATCATGAATGAAGTCTGCAAAGAAGGGAGGGGCAGAGGGTGGTGTTTTAAGATCTGTTTGTACTTTTCATTATCTGACTCTAGTTTCTCCATGTGTGTAGTGTAGTGTAGTATAATAAATTATAGAGTTTTCTTGTCTTTCTTCTGTCTTGAGTCTGTTTTGCCCATGACATTAACTGCAGAATGATCTCTCCCTGTCCTTATCTTGACTCCAAAGCCTCTCAACATGTATTTTCTCCCATGTCCAGTTAAGAGGAGAGTGATAGAGCGACTTTGGTGGGAGTCTGGCCTCCGGCCAGGGTCAAACATACCACAACCATAAAAAACAAAAAAGAGCATTATTTCAGAAGTAGGAGAGTAAGGTCATTAATTGCAAGGGGAAAGTAGGAGGAAGTGAATGAAGAGGATGTCTTCAGAGAAAACAACAGAGCAGATGTCAGAGAGACTCTCATGAACAAGAATGCATGAGAAAAATCATATTGCCAAGAAATGAATAAAATAAGGAAATACAGAAAGTGACGTCTTAGTGGTGTGTCAAGTAGAAGGGGGAGAATGCTGTCCCTCATGTGGGACAGTTGAAAATGAAGTTTATAACACCGCATTTAGTATTTAACTAATTGAAAAGTTATTCATTATGTTCCTGAAAAATCTCCCTCATTTTAAGCTGACTCTTTAGGTGTTTCAGGACTGACTTTCTATTCTATTCCTTCTACCAATTCTTATCTAAGTGGAAGATAATAATCCTGAAATGACTCAGTACATAAAATTAGCTGCCTTGTGCATATCAGAGAGAATGTTGATTCAGATGATAAAAACATGATCTGTGCCAGATATTTCTCAAAGAAATGATCAGAGCTAGATATAAAGTTGCCAAAAATCAGTCTGTCCATATTATATGGCTTTAATTTTGGTGAATAACTATAAAATACTAATTAGAAAAGTACTTATGGAAGGAACATTCACAGGCAGAGAAATGCATGCATGGCTAGCATACCAATTCTAGTTCTTTGAACTGAATAACATTTGTCAAAATTTGAGGATCTAGCTGTGTTCTCAAGGTCCTGGATTCACCTTGCCAGGTACACCCCAACTTCATATCATGGTATGACATAGGACCACCACCTTTGGAGGCCTGAACTTTCACAAAGTCAAAACCAACACTACAAGGACTGGATGAACTTCAACCAAGCCCCCAGTAGGCTGCATGTATTTGCAGGTCCATTTAGATGCTGCTTTGCTATGTGTTCTGGTGTAAGGCTGGCCGTGTTTCTGTAAGAATATTGTTTATGAATTCTTTAACAAGTTTTGTTTTATCGCTACACTGATAATATTTATTAAAGGCAGCAGTTGACAGGATCTTCTGTACCTTTGTTTATAACCACCATCATTTTACTTTTGCACTTAGAACCTGTAGTGTAAGTGGAGCTTGGGCTTACAGATATACTTGTTGAGGGAGGTCTTTAAAAAAAAAATAATCTGGTTTTAATACAGCTAAGTATAAATTTATACACTCAGAGACAAGGAAGTGAAATATATTTGTTTGTAGATTGGAGGGAGAACCAGAGGACAGATAAATGTATTGTAAATGTATGAAAATATAGTGGATAAGTTGTTGAATATGAGTTTGTAGGAAGTATGATGGAAGAAAGGGCTACTTATGATTTGGACATAATTAATAGGAAAATCAATTAAAAGCAGTCAGGTGAGAGCCTGGGACACAGTTCTGGTGAGACTAATAGGAAACTAGTCCTTAATTCCACACTTAGAAAATGACAGAAATTGGAGAGGGAAAATTTGAATACAAAAATCTTATAGGTCTGAGTTGATACATCACAGCGAGACATTTAGAGTTCAGCTTATTCACTTTACTAAATAGGAAGTTCAAAGATCTTGATCACAAACCCTAAGCACTGAGTAGAAAACAGTAGATACTAATAGGTAATTTAATCTAGCAGAGAAAAGCATCACTGAAACAAAAAATCTCAAAGTGTAAGACAATCAAAATTCCAATTAAAAATAAAGGACATATGTTTCTTAAAGAATGTCACAACTGTTAGAACCAAACTTTAAAGAAATAGTGGCTTTTCTGTCTGCATATCTTCAAATAAATATTTCATACTTGAGCAAGAAAGGTATTTTAGCAAAACACAAAATTGTTTGGCTTGATACAGGGGAAGCTGAATGAAACTTAATGACCTATGATTTACAAGAGGTCAGACTAGACTATCTAATAGTCCCTTCTGGCCTCACATACTGTGAATCTATGAATAAATCTATGAAAATGCTGAGCTGGCTCACCCATTTCCTTGCAGAAATCCATTTTCTCCTTGTCTCTAAGAAAAGGCAGGTTCTCCAGTGCTTTGAGGGTAAATTTTTGCACCAGTCAAAGCTGAGTGGGAAGTCATGGATGTGGTGATGCTTAGTATAAGTTAACCTGTCATCCCACACTGACTTCACACTGGCTAGTTGTGTCAAGTATCTATATTGATAGCTGGAATGATTTTAGTAAATTTTGGTTATAGCAATAAGTATGATAGATATTTCCCCTTCTTATATGATGATTGGCTTTGCATTTGCCCCTGTAGGGGCCCCTGTAGTTCTGTAGGCCACTCATTGGTTTCTGTTCCTCTTGGAAATTTGATAGTGTAGCAGATGTGTAGAAACTGCCTAATTCCAAATTTCTCCAAAGAAACTTTATTAATTTTAATATCCAAAGACCAACACAGTTGATACTCAGATGCAAGAAACTCATCCAACCCAAAACCTTAATATCTCTGAGGACAATAATATGGAGAAAAATAGCAAACCTTTATAAGCAGAAAAATGGGCAAGATAAAATATAACAGAAATCTAACTTAATGCCAGACCCATGACTTTCTACACAGGGGTTTGTAGCAGAAAAGAAGTTCTTGAGAAAAAAATATTTAAGGAATATGGGTACAAAGTTAAAAATAGTGCCCAGTTGTAATCAGAAAGCTCGACAAAGTCAAAGAGTCAGTGAAGCGGGGGGAGAAAGTAACACTACTGGGATAGATAAATTGCTCTGTACTTTTATCAGGATGCTATCTTTTCATTTCCATCAGGAATTTGGTTGTTGTCCTCAGTGAAAAGGCTGAAAGAAAACAGCACCCAAAATTTCCTATTTTCTGTCAGGATGATTCCTTTCTTGGGACTTGAGAGGCAGGTAGCAGATTTGGAAAGTTATTGTTTATACAGCTATGAACTGGCTTTGGTGTAGGGGTTTTTTTTTAGTACGTTTCTGTGTAAATTTTACAAGACTGTATTGCCGTTTGCTCAGCAAAGAAATAATAAAGTGAAACCCATATCACTGGGAAAAAAAAGCAATTCATATGCTGTGATTATGAATTTGTATGTGAGATTTTAACACCTCTATATAACCTGCCATAATGATTTAACTTTTTATTATGACCAGTTCAAATCCCCCCGAGGGTTTTTTTATACCCCAAAATATCTTCCTTTGCTATTAGAGAAGATTAGTTAGGAAAAGAGGGAGATATTAATCCAGTAAAGATCACATCATCTTGATTACAGACAGCCAGTAAAGCAGAATTCTTATCTCTACCGAAAGGGGAGGTACAAACCTGAAAAGTTTTTATCTTTTTTTTACTAAAAAAAAAAAAAAATCCTTAGAAATTTTCACAGTTCATTTTAATGCCATGCTACCTAAATGGAATCAATTTGACAATGCCCATCCTTGAGCCTTCAACCCCAGGATTTTGTAAAGTAAAACAGTTGTTTCTCTTGTCCTCTACATTTCATTTCTTGGAATGTGTTTTCCAAGCATTTCTCTACAGGCAACATGAAATTTCATTTCCTTGCAAATTTCTGCATCCTATAGTTAGGTAATTGTATTGTATTATTTATCAGGAGCCAACTGTCTGTTCACACTCTTCAAATGTAGACAAAGACATGTGCCTTGCTCTGAGGAGCTTGTAGTTAATTCACAGTCTTATAAACCTCCAGCATGAACAGTATAGATATTTAAGATAAAATAGTCAGGCTTGAGATTGTGATTCATCTTAACCAACACTTACAAGGTTAGTATTGTTGATTTCAAGTATAGTACTTCTATGACTAAATTTTAAAGTACAAAAGTGCTTGCAAATTAAGTTCTTAAAGTGATGATTTTAAAATGTGATATGCAATAACTCTATTAGATTTGGTAAATGAATGATTCCAGAATGCTTGGAAAAAATATGCTACAATGAATGAAAATGAAATATTCATCTCACAAAGGTGATCTCACTACCAAATAAAAAAAGTGAAGAATCAAAATTTTGGATTTTTTTATGAACCAAATGTTGCCCTTCTAACTGCTTTTCATATATTTAAATGATTGATTAATTTAAAGATCTTGAATTATCAGCATTAAAATGGAGTTGAGACACTTCTAGTGGAAAATCAAGAACTAAATTTCTTTTTTTTTTTTTTGAGTCCAGAATTCAGAAGCTGACAGCTATTTTGTCTTACAATTTCACTGAAGTACAGGGGTGAGACTGGGAAGGGTGCAGGAATTTCCCACTTTCACACAATGGCACAGAGCAATACCCCTTGGAGGTGAGATGAAGAGGCACAAAATAGTAAAGAAGGAGGTGGGTGAATGTGGAGAGGGAAGGAGACCTCCTTTTGACTTTCAGACAGCATTCTGCTATGTGCAAGCTTTTTGCTGCGCCCACCCAGCTGTACCACACATACCTTCCCCCTTAATTTTCTGGGCCTACCATGCCTTCCTTTTCTATATTTTGCCCTGAAAACTTCCTATCAGAGTATTTCTACCTAGCCAGCTTCCACAAGTGCTAACCTGAGGGCCAGTGCACAAAACAATGCTGCTGCTGCTCAGCCTCATGCTGCTGGTTCTCAGGATCACTGTTGCAGTCCCCAAACTGTGGCTGGAAAGCAAGGTTTCAGCATTGCTGTTGGAACTGGTATCAGGTTAAAAAAAATCCTTTGAGAGAATCTGCTGCTTTACTGCCCTTTTCAAGTGCAGAAGGGAAAGGGTACGTTTTGGAGTGGGAAAGTGAATGAAATGTATAATTTTTGTCTTGCAGTGTGGGTAACAGAAAAACACTATCTGTTATGCCAAGAGAACCTGAGGGCTTTCACTTGCTACATTGCTCTCACTAAGCATGCTCTTGGCTCTGACTCGGGGCTGCAGCCACGTTCATCTTCAAACAAGCAAATTAATAAGCTCCTCCTCATTGGGGCAGGCTGACTTCAAGTGTGACTTCAAGAGGCTACACTGAAGAAATTTTAAATGATGTATACTCATCTGAATAAAAAGTGAATAAAAATAGGGTAGCATGAGAGTCTAGTGGAAATATCCCAGCACTAAGTCAAAATTAGGTTGAAAACTAAAAGTACAATACTGGGATTAAACAGAGATGAAAAGAAACCCAAACCAAGCACCTCAGAATAAAACACCAAAGTCATATTGAAATGGAAACACTGAAACAAGATGGGAAAAATGAAACAAAAAGCCAGAATCTCTCTGGGCTCATAGAGCCATAACAAAATAGACAATTGAAAATGCATCTATTTTTAATCATGTCAAAAAAATGTTCAGCCAAAGGTTTGCTGAGTTTGTATTTTCTCAGATAAATTTCTGTAGGTTTTTGCAGACACACATTGAAAAGGCTACTTTAATGGTAATTAGGAAACAAACTGCAGAATAAGAAATGAGAAAGCAAAAAGTAAAAAATGGGATGAAAGAACAAGACAGAAATCTGTGAATGGGAACTGGAAGAAATGTGGACATTTCAAGGTATGTAGGTAATGGTGCCATTTGATTTGTGTTGGAAGCGATGTTGCAGAAACCAGATTCAGCATGGAAGCAGCCCCACATCTAGAATTAAAAACCCCATTTGCGTTATTTGGACATAATGACCCTGACACAATGTGGGTATGTGTTGTAGTGCACTGCTTGGCCGTGATGCTTGAGTCAAGAGTAGCTAAGAAAAGATTTTTCTTCGTGACTAGTAATATACACAGGTGGTTATAAAGCCTGAAATACAGCAAACTGTGTTACAGGCAAGACAGAATGGAGAAACTTCCAGTATTCAAAGATTTCAGCAACAGTCATGGTAAAGAAAGTAAAGGTATTAGAAATGTTATACAAACAACCATGGCTTTGTTGTAGCATATTATGTTGTCTGCAATCTATCACTTTAATACAGACATTTGCTTTTCAGTCTGGAAATAGAAAACCACTGGTATTTGTTATATGCATTCAGCATCCTGAAGAAATAATCTCTTTTGTGTCTGTTACAGCACTCTTTCTCTTCACTATTAAAGTAGGTGTGCATGTGTGAAAAGAGAGGAGTCAAGTATGACACAGGGTTTCACAGGAGGTGTGGTAGCTTTGTCTTTGCTCTTGGAGGGGTAGACAGATTTCATTGTACTCTTTTCATACAGATTATCAAACACTGTTTGTTAGAATACTCAGAAGATAGCCATGTAAAATTATGGTGTATCAAGTCTATCAGAGTTATATTCTGAGTTATGTCATAGTTTTGATCTGTTGTATAGCAAAACCTAAGTAATAAAGTGACATAAAAGCTTTTGGTTTTCATATAATTAGATATTATGATAGAGATTCAAATTTTTTGTCTTTAAAGCATACATACGTACACAAAACCCACTGAACAGGGAAATGAATACATAGATACAGAATATAGGCCCAAGGATGTGGCAGAAGAATGACATAAAAATGTCGTTACATGCCACATCTGTAAACCTGACACAACTATTTTCTGGTTTCAGCACCAGGGAAAATCTTGTTTCGTATCTCCAATACAATGCAGTCTGTATTTCTACCCTGTTAAAAATGGCTGACTCCAATCATGAGTAGCAAACTGTTCATGATTTTTTGTCTTCTTTCTTCTGTTTCAATTTGTTCATTGCTATTGAAACAATAGCTTTCAGGGTAGGTCTTCCCCAATGATAAAAACTGTCCATATCTTTTCCCAAATACAATGCAACCTGGCACATTTTCTTGTAACAAAACCACGTACCACTTGTATAAAGACCAGGGCCAACTGCAGAAAGGGTTCAGTGAAAGGAGAAGTTGGGTAGCCATGATGTTAGCTGGAGATGCTGTTACCCATCACAGGCACAAGCTGTCAGCCTTTGTGAATCCTGACTCCAGTGCTCTGGGAACTGAGGGAGAGCAGGGCATGGGGTAGGCAAGGACAGCATTGCTACTCATATGGGAAGACCCTCTGTTCAACAGGCAGCATTGGTATGGGGATAGTTCTGCCACAGAGCAACCCAGACTCCCCTTTGCCTCAGTATCTCCCTATAAATTCCCTTCTGTTTGTTTTTTTCAGTTATGACTTCACACATGATGCAGAATTTTTAAGGCAGTTAAGGCATAATTCTTCAAAATATATTTTTTTAAAATCTTTTAATTTCCTTTTCTTCATTTCCCCATTACTTCTGCACTACAGCAATGCTGAACTTTGATAAAACAATGCTGGGTCTAAATCTATGCAGTTATATTCCGATTACAACCCAGTCAAAATTTTTGCTAGGAATTGATAGGTTGGTTAACCCAAAAATTGAGATAATCTTTAGTACCTCTAAAAGCAGATATTTGAACTCTGTTTCTACCAAATCTACTGCATAATGGAATGGGCTGAACTGGTACCTTTTTCTTTCTGTACCTATTCGTATTGCAATTGTTCTTTCAGAAAGTGATTTGTTTTGTGCTGCTTTCCATTCACATCACGACCCAATCAAACCACGGAATATAGGAAAGATCAAAGTAGTACAGCATACTCGCCTACAGTAATTCACAGAATATATGAGGCATTAAAATTTTCATTCCTCATTCTCGTAAGAAAGACTATAAAGGTAACAGAAAATGATGCAGAATATGAATCTGTTCTTGAGACAATGATTGTATCAAGAATGGGAAACAGTATAAACCAACAGACCCTTTCTTGTTACTATCTTTATCACACAGAATGCAGCCCTTGCTTGTGTCATTCACACTTTTATTTCCTTTTCATATTCTCCTGGTATATTTTTCTTAAACAGAAAGCACAATTGAAGAAAAAATCTAACACACCTTTGCAGAGGATAATAATTTCTCCTCTTGAAATGTCTGGTTTTACTTAGAAAATTTCTTCCTGCTACATAACACAAAAGAGTTGGATAGGAAGAATAAAAGTTGTAATGAAAACGGTTTAACACACAGTCCTGATCTGTACTACATCTACAGACCAGATCTTAAAATGCAAAAGAAGACTGGAATTGGAAAGAAAATGAAATAGTCAGTGAAAATTTAAGTCTGGTAACGCAAAGACACTTTCTGCAAGATCTAAGTGGTATGTTGAGTGATACATGCAAATACAAAGGTAAACCTAAGAAAGGAATTACAAAGCTGTTTTGTCATAATTTTTAACTGTGTAATTTCTTATTTCTTTTTAATTTTAATGTGAAAATCAAGGGTCATAGTCCAGGGATTTGTTCCAAGTCCCATTTAAGTTTCTGGAAGCTTTTCATTCATTGGAGGGGATTCTGATTTACAGAGGACATTATACAGAACTGTGATCATGAGCTGGTTATGACATTTCAGCTTCATACCACTAGCACTTGAAGTGCAACACCACACATTAGCATTGCTCTATTAAAGCACAGAACAATTTGTCCTTCATTATACCAAGCCAATTTAACATATGCTTACCTTTTGTGCAAGGTCCCATTCAGTCATGACTGATGCTCCAAAATCATTGCCATACCTGTTCTTACCAACCTGTAGTGTGAGATCTAGTCACTACTGTTGTGGTCTATCTGTCCCTGGGAGTGCTGAGGTATGTCAAACCTTTGCCATCATATCAATTCATTTTTATTTGCCTACTAATATTCATCATCATTCATATCAGCTCTGACTTTAGAAGCTGTGCTTCAAAAATAAAGTTACTTACCTTTGGAGTTCTGCAACTGTCAGTACAGATTCAGTTCAGGTACATGGGTATTTGGAGCACTTAAAATGTACTTAATATGAAATATTTCATATTTCATAAACCTTACCTGGTTTCAAGCAAGCAAGCATTTATGCCTCCAATACAGTTAATTAACTCTGTACAGCCCATGTTTATTTGGCAGTCAGTATTACCATTCCCCTCTTCCCTGTGTAACACAATATTTGTTAATTTACAATACCATTATTAGCAGAAAACAAAGTTCCTGGCATACATTCCTATTTAAAGGACAGTAGACTTGTTTACTGAAACTAGGTCTGCAAACAGATGCCCTACAGAGAGTATGCCTTATCATGTATGCTAAAACTTAAAAGCTATTTATTAGAAGTAAGACAGACAAATCTTTTGCTAACAACCAGAGAAAGACAGCTAGTTCCACCGTATTTAAACATCTCATATGTTTAGATACTATGCCACCCAAAATTTAGTCTGTTAGATTTAACTGAGATGACAGTCTTCACTAACTGTGAAAGGACCATCTACTCACCTTGAGAATCTACAAACCCACCAAGCATATAAAAAACCCAATAACAAATACTGCTATTGTTTGCACCTTTGCCGGAGCTTTCTGGATATTGGTCCAATAAGAAGCATGTTGGTAAAGGTATCACCCGACCTATCTGAGAAACCTTGATGATGGTGTTGCAGATGTTTTTAATCTACTTCATTTATGATCGTTAAGTTTTAGGACATTTGGTCCCTTTATGAGTGCTTAGGTATGCAAACATATAAAAGAGGACTTTGTGATCACCGGTTGAACTTACACATAGTACAGATATCTAATTCACTTTGACTTGTCATGAGGATTTGAGCAGACTTCAAGTTTTCATTAACCTTGTCTGGACTGCTACAGAGATTTGGGATAATGTCCATCTCTTCAGAACAGGAACTCCGTGATTAAAGCTGATGGCATAGAGCAAGAGCAAAACGAAGAGGACTTCAACTGGCAACAAAGTACCTTATAGAGATAGGTGATGAGTTAGCTGTTCCTGGGTAGGAAACAGATCTCATTGGGTAGAAATTTAAGGAAGAAGTTACACATCTCAGTTGTAATAGATTCTTCATGTCATATAGGGACTAATTAGGAAAAATTACTTGATAGTACCTAACATCTAATAGATAATATGTATCTTATTATACACTTGTTATACATCAACAGAGCAGTTTAAATAATATATTGGCATTTCATTCACATAAAGCTGTCTTACTAAAGCCAAATTAAATTCTTATTTGAGAGACTTAATTTAAAGTGTGACTGTTTTCTCTAATGAACCACCAATTTGTTTCTCCACTTTGCTTATCTACTTTGTGCTTATGAGGATATCTAAAAACATATGGGTACCAAGCCTTTGCAGTTTCCTCTAGATATGTTAGTTTACATCATGTGACCTAACACCCCAAGTTTTTATTTTTGATCAGGTAAATTTATTGTGATGAGCACAGTGGATAGTTGTAGTTAATCTGTCCAGAGGCTCTCTACTCTTCAGATAAAATCAATCCCTATTCTCATAATTTACAAATTGTTCCCAGATATCAGACATCATCAGCCCTGTTATTTTCATACTGCAGTAAATACAAAAGGAGAAGGAGACATAAAAGGTAAAAAGCTTTTTTGCAACATAAAAGAGAATGCAAGGTTGATGTATCCTTTGCTCATGGTATTTTTTGGCAAAAGATACAATAATGCAAGTATCTTTCTGATTGATTAAAGTATTGAAGCGTATTCTTTGCTTCATAAATAATGCTCTATTACTTTTCTTCAAAGACAAGTAAACCTTGACAGACTGACCTTTTTCAGGGCAGAGAGTTGTTTCAGTGCCATAAATTATACTGTAAAACGAGTGGAAATGCTACTGAGAAGTGTGTGACAAAATAAGATTAAAGATTACTACACACAAAAGATTGTTGTTTTATTAATGGAATCCTGTCAGTAGGATGAAAAATTCTCAGCTTTTCAGTGGATGCCGAGATCACGTCAAACAGAAAATTATGAATGCATTTTCTAAAATGCAACCAAATGTGTCAAAATAGCAATATACTGATTAGTTTCCCTCCCCCTACTTTTATGTATTCACTTAAAACAATTTCAGTCCTTTTCAAATAAAGTTTAAGTGCTGCAGTTCATCTAAAGGATCATACAGCCTGCTGGCCTGTGATGTTACAGGCAGGTGTACGAACATTACAGGAAGACACTTTCCTAGAACAGAAGCCCAGACATCTCCTTTGTCAGGATATATTACACCAAGAGGAAAAGCATAAAGTATTTTTGTGTCCATTTTTGTAACCAATAAGCACTTGGTCTGAGAATGACAGCAAGAATTTGAGAAGCCAAGACAGAGGTATCCATGGAAAACCTAGCCTGTCTTAAATAAGTAGCGTTAGGGCTTTCTTAAATGTTATTTGAAAGCTTCACAAATTACTATCATTCCAATATGTAAAAACTTGTTAAAATGAAAAGAAGCTGCATAGAAACTCATTTAAAATGAAAGAGCTTTGATGTGTTTATTTATAGGAAGTCTCAGGATATGTTTTGGCTTTGTGTATTTTTCTCCCTCTCAATCAATTTACCTGAAAGTTCTGATCAATGGCTTTTGGATCAGTGACATTTATTGAAATGATAAATGTTGTTGAAAAGTCAAGGAAAATGGAATACAACATGGAGCCTAAGTGAACAGTAAAAATCAAAGGTTTTCTTGATGTCTGGATCAGTACAGGTCACTCAAATAATAATAATAATTAAAAAACTATAGTAGCACCATAGAACAAACCCACATTACAAAAGTCATTATAAATCACTACCCAGTACAGACCATTGTTAAGATGATTGGATAAGATGCCTGTGTATTGGCTTTCATTATTGTTAGCAACAAAGGCCTGAATCAGAATTACCCCTATTACTGTAAGCCCTACAAAAATGACAGGATGTGTGTCAGAAGCTGTAAACACATTTCAAAAGACATGACAATTCTTGAATACAAGAGCCAAAGGCTAAAATAATGATTAGAATGGATGGGTTTGCTCACAACTCACCATCTAATGCAAATGTTACTTCATACCTGGGGCCAGCCTTGGGCACTGCTCTGCCCTGAGCAAACTACAGGACATGACCTCTATCCCCTAAACCCTGTACCCTAAGCTTTTTTGTTTTCTTTTCTTTTTACCTTCAGATTTCTTATTTAGCTTAACTTAGTGAGATCAAGTGTCTTCTAAGAAACAGTTGTAGAAAACTTGCTACTGTACATGACTTTTCTGTTTCTCTTTAATTTGCATCAGTCCTGTCTGCTAATAGCATATCTGATTATATGTTTTCCATTCCGCTTCTTAATATTTCCTTTCAGATTTATTCTCAAGAAGAATAAAATGTGTCCATCTTTCCAAATTTCACCAGCTATCTTTACCTTCTGACTCTCTTTTCAGTCGCCTCCACACAAAAATGCCCACAGTCCTGACTCTTTTACTTTCAGATGTCCTTCCATATTCTCCTTTGCAGATCTGCATGCTTTTTCAGCTCTTTCATCTCCATAGCACTTGGTCTTAATTTTCTGAGAAACATGCAAACACAGCTACTGTTCCCTTCACCCCATTGCTCATCATGTCTGTTCAGTCCCCTTCCTAGGAAACTTCTAGATAAATTAATAAAAATTGAGTAGCAGTTTGGGAAATCTATGGAGATTTAAGAGAGGATTTTATATTAAAGGATCTCATTCTCTATTGTAAGATTTCCCATTTCTGCAGAATTCCCACAGATTTGTTATTTTGGTACCTCTTGAACTCTAAATTATTTATCACATGCCTTTACTTGATGGGATGCTTATTCTATATACATAAATCCCCAGTACCGTAACATGCCATATCTTCCTTCACAAGCACCCATCATGGCATATATGTTTGTATGCCCTACATGGAAGCCTTTCCCGTGTGCCAGGAGACTGCTTGAGGGAAATAATACCCATCACCGTCCACCCAGCATACAGTGTTAATCTGGCCCTCCTAAATGTCATGGCTCGAATGAATCCCAACTGATTTGCTGGATAATCTGAATAAGCAAAAAGATCAGAATTCTAGACCACAGGCCTCTTGCCATATTACACCAACTGCTGAAGGCTGTACTTAATCAGGTGGTTCCGGAAGCTAAAAGAATGAGGACAACAGGACTACAGGACAGAAAGAGGTCTCATGTTCTACTACAGGGCATTAGCATGGAGAAGGTGTGTTTTAGGTATAATGGACTAAGTGTAACTCTAAAGACCCCTTTGAGGAGGATGCAAGTTCATAGTCTTTCAACTGATTTATAAATTGGATAAATAATGTATATCTATTTTAAATCAGACACTAGTTTTACAATATTTGAAATAACATGTTGAGTAGAGCTCTTTTTCAATATTCAACCCAGTCTGATTTACTTTACTTGATCACATGGTATATTTTCCTTCTTTCCTTCTCTAATTTGCAGCCACATGGTCTGTCTGTGGGGTGGAGTCAGCTCTCTTTATTCCACATGTTTAGCAAAAGCCATAGATGATCAAGATATGTATACATAAAGGAGGCTTAAGAAGCCCAGTGGTTCAAGAGCTTCAAGTTTGATATTTCAGAGCTTCTGTCATTCCATTAAGTTATACACACTTCCAGCAGTTATTTGGAAATTATGAGCACTCATACAAGGAAAGACTCCTTTCTATACCAATCAATAGAGATCTGTTCATCCACATTAACTATGAGCTATTTAGACGTTCGATTATAACTTTTAAACTCCTATCATTTTGCAGCTTTTATGACTCAGAGATTTAGAGTACATCTTGATGATAAGCATTGTTAAATTCATAGCCACAGCAATGACTCAAAGTGAAGCTAGAAAAAGAACATCGCAGTAACTATGTAGACAGAATAAATTGGATGGGAAATATGAGATGCTACTTTGATAATGTCAAACACTGGAGCTTTGTTCATTCTAGTTTTGTACAGAACAAACTTCAGAGAACTTCAGATTCATATATACATTTTTTTTACTGTTTTCGACGTCATCATCATTTTAATGGCATTTAATTCACAGACACATGCTGTCTTTCTCTAATGTTTCTCAAATTTTACAAAGAGTTGACATTTTCCTCCAAACTCAATTGCAGGTATCTAATTAATGTACAGAAATCTTTTATGTGTGTACTTAATGGTCACTTGTACTCCTTAAACTAATAAACCCTTCACACACTTCACCATGTTGTCCAGTACATTAAAGGCATGGAAACAAATGTCTTTTCATGCTGTGTCTTTTCTTAGTCAATGCTGACCTACTTCAACAGAAGGAATGATATATGCATAGGAGCCATTCTGCTTCCTACAACCCATACAGAGAGTGCAAGAAAATTTCCATACCATCATATTCTTAGTCATATAGAAAAATCACATCTGAAGTCTTTACAAAGCAAATGAACAATATTAAGCTAAAGTGATCACAGCCATAGTAGAGAGAAAGAGCACAAATGAATTTGCCCCACTGAATTTTAAAATCAGCTTGTTAAGATAATTCTAAGTTACACACTATTTTATGATTCCAAGAATTACATTCTAACATGGATTTGTTTTGAAACATTATGCCAGACACCAGAGCCAAAAGGTTTATAAAAGAGATGGGAATGCATTAAAAGTCAACTTCATTTTATTGTTCTATCAGCTTAGCTTGACCTACAGCAACCACGCAAAGGGTTTCTATTCGGCAGTTCCTCACTTGCTAAATAAATTGGACCAAAGATGATTTTCTTGACTGAGAAAATTCTTTAATGTTGGCTAAAGAATTTCATCTCTGTCTATAAATATTAATGTACTTAGTAATAAATTACACACATGAATGGCACTTTATTACTTGAAACTAAACTACTAAAAGCCTTATTTATATTGCAGAGAAAAAAAAAATAATGTAATTAAGGTCAGCTAAGCAAGGCCAACCCTACACATACTAAGTGTCCCAAGCAAAACCTGGACTTGACCCAGGTCTCTTTACTCACAACCAAGTGTTTTTCCCACACCAAACTGCCTCAGCTAACAACCCAGCTGCATCTTTTCCTCTTGTAAAGCATTTATTTCTGCTCACTCATCTGGACCTTTCATTTCCACTTTTGATTTACAGTTTGTGAAAGGACTGTAAAAGAGAGTGATGAAATAAGTGTGCTGGAGAGGATTCTAGGATCCATGGGAAATCCAGAGATATCCACACTCCAGAGAACAATCCTTGAGAATATCAGTCCAGAAGCATGGAGGAGCTAGAGGATGATGGAAAAAAATGGTTTAAAAAAAAAAAAAAAGAAACCCACAACCTGATAATGTAAGTTTCATGATTGTGAATGGGGGAAGAATTTCTAGCATCATTTTGGTGCCTGTGAGGAAATGTGGCAACCTAAAATCAACTCTTAAGAGCACAGACAGCTCTTGGAGGTCTCTCTCAAAGTAATTAACAGAGAGGTAATGTGTCTTGTAAAAAAAAGGTTGCATCAATATAAGCAGACATCCTTACTTTTCTCTATTAAAGTATGTTTCAGGGTAATAGTTACTAAGTAAGCATGTCACCATGTGAATAGATTTGTCCCTCAACACAACACGGTCAAAACATGATTAGGGTTCTCATTTCTTTACTTACAGCATTGTAAAAAGTATTCACTGTGTCCCAAAACTAGGCCTATGGGCATTTCTGGGCTTGTAAAACCTTTATTGCTTGTGATGGATGGAAAAGAAGACTCCAAACTCACTCTTAGGTCAGAATTTACTTGAAAACAATGGGGATCTAGAGATACATTGCAGACAGATGCCCAGCTGAGTTTTAAAAAGGTACTTAAGCATCTCATCTAACAGAAACCCAGTGGGGTTTTTTTTAAATACTATTAAGTGCCTGTCTGCATCTTTGAGCATCAAAACATTTCAGGATACTGTCCCTGAGACTATCACCATGCATCATGTTCCTTCAGGCTGTCCTCATTTCCCATCCTTCAGGCCACAAAGCCCCTTAGTGTGAACTGGACTTTCAAGCTATGGCTAAAATGGCAATGCTAAAAATATGTTATCTTATGCTTTAGCTCACAACTACTGCTAATGGCCAAATACTCTGTAAATAGTTACTTGTGACAGAACATGAAGATTAGATGTTATCAATCCCTAAAATAGTGAATCCATTCCAGAAAATAGTAAGCAACGCACAGGTTAAAGAATTTAGTTTAAGAATAACTTCTTGCTCTCCTGTATGATAGCATCAAAATTCATTTTAGTAAGAAGGTAAGAACATTTCTTGTGTGTCAGGAAATTTATAAATACCAGGCAACAATCATTTACATAACTTTTTTCAAGACTGTTCAAATAACGTTTTTGGAAACTGAGTATCACTGGGTCAGTATTTTAGTGGAAATACTGCATCTTGGTTTGTTCCTAAATTTTCAATTTTAATGTTTTTTTAATTGCTTGAAAAAATGCAACTAGCTAATAAAAATGTGGCCATTGAAACATGATATGCTTATGCTTGAAACGATGGTATATCTGTCAATATTCAGAAACTGGAATACTCACTGATCCTGACTCAGCTTTTCTGTAGAAGATAAACTGTAAGAGGAAAAAGAAAAAATATATTTTCTTCCTTGTTTCTGGCAGTTATTTCTGTTGAATAGGTGACTTCATCTTTCCCTTACTCTGTTTGTAATTCTAGGACAATTGCCAATGACACATTTTCACAACTACTCAAAAGCATCATTCAACACTTGTTTACACAAAAAATACCAGAGAAAATATTCATCTGAAATACAGTTCCACTTTCTCTGTTGTCAGTGCTACCCATCTAAAGTGCTAGGAATTATTCTACTTTATTTTATTTTTTGTAGCAATTAGTAGGAAATTGCCACCATCCATCATTTTTTATACAACTGATATTCATATCCACCAGGGAAATATATGAAAGACAAATACCTGAATTGCTTAAGGTTGATCTCAAGGTCAGTTAAAAATGATCCACAGGAAACACTTACAGGCAACTGAAATTGCTTATAATTTGTCAGTAATCTTTTGGAGCAGTCTATTGTAGATAAGTTGTGTCTTGATAATTTGGAGTGGCCAACCTGAGTTCTGATTCAAAGAGACAGGCTTTGAGTAGGTTAAATGAAAGAGAACGCGTCTATGCAATCTTAAGCCTTCCAAGGCAGGGAGATCAGTGGTAGACATCTCCCAGTGGTACTCTCTTACGCTGTGTGGGTTGGTACACTAGTTTGATTTAATACCAGATTATAGAACTTTAACCTCGTGATTCTTTTTTTGTTTACTGGGGAGGGGGGGGGAAAGCACAGTGATTTGAAAAGATGCCATTTGTGTGTGTAGAAGACCTGTCCATAGAGCATATTTGAAACAAGTATGTCTTAGAACCAAAGTAAATCTGTAAACTGGATGTTCAACTGCTTTTAATATACATTTTGAAAGTGTCACTATTTTCTCCGTATGAGATGATGACCCACCACTGTAGAAGTTTTGCATACAAGAAATAAGACACTAAGTAAAACAGAACCATTGTATCACTGCAGCAGGAAAACACATTGAAAATTCAGGAACATAAACTCCTGGTAGAAAAATAAATATGTAATTTTTGTTGGGCTCCAGAGAGGAGCGATTTATGGATCAAATCACTAAGGGAGTCAAAAGAACAGTCAGAGCAAGTATTAATGTAGTGGAGCAGTCATCCAGTGTTAAGATTAAGGGAAGAGAACTAGAGGGCATTTTCATTTTTTTAATGTTAACATTTGTCAGCTATAAAGAAGGATAATATCAGATACAGTCAAAAAGATTCTATGATTTTGGACACTACACCCTCAGCAGTTGGAATTAACCTTTCAAAATTCAGTCCTTTGGGGATTTTTTTCTTTTTCCCCACGTGCTTTCTTTCATCTTTTATCTTTAACTGAAAACACCATACCTAAATATTAGATTACTGTGCACTTCCAAACAGCCAAAGATAGATACATAAGGACAGTTATAAATTAAAAGTTTGGGGTTTGGTTTTTTTAAGTCGGGAGAAATATTTGGAAAATGTTAGAATTCAGTCAGATTCTTCTGCATAAGAGAGGCTGCATATGTTGAAAGAAATTCATCCCTGTGCAGTTTTCCTACAGTTGTTTTACAGTCTACATCTAAGTGAGTTCAATGTGGACAAGAAAAGAATGTGCTAAATTTCCCCATTTTCCCAATAATTTTCTTTGCACCCTTCCTAAAATTCCAGATTTGTCTTCCTATCATTTTTAAAGCATCACAGCATCCTAGGAAAAACCTATATAGTTGACACAAGAAAAAACATCTCTATCTCCCACTGCCCTGGTAGCTTTCCTCTGTACCTTTTCTAGCTTTTACCACCTTTGCCTAGGAAATGGAAAATCAGAATTAATATGCTAGATCTGTTATCACCAGTATCACTGACAGCTTTTTGTTTCTACAGGAAATATCTCCAGAACTACATGTTACGAAAGCATGTGCTCTATTTACAGGCTGAGAGAGTTGCAGTTGTTCAGCCTGGAGAAGGCTCCAGGGAGATCTTAGAGCAGCCTTCTAGTACCTGAAGGGGTCTAAAAGAAAATTGGGGAGGGACATTTTAGAAGTGATAGATAGAATGAGGGGGAATGGTTTTAAACTGGAAGGGAGTAGCTTTAGATTGGATATTAGGAAGAAATTCTTCCCTGTGAGGGTGGTGAGTCCCTGGCACAGGCTGCCCAGAGAAGCTGTGGCTGCCCCCTCCCTGGCAGTGCTCAAGGCCATGTTGGATGGGGCTTTGGGCAGCCTGGTCTAGTGGAGGGTGTCCCTGCCCATAGCAGGGGGTTGGAACTTAATGATCTCTGAGGTCCCTTCCAGCCCTAATCATTCTATGATTCTATGACTGATTTGGTGTTTTGTTATGTAATTTTGGTAACTGAGACATATCCTATTGTAAAGTAATGCATCGAGTCCTTCCATCAGCCATTTCCACATGCTGACTCCCTGTTGTTAGCACTTGAAGTCTGTAAGCATACATACTTCCACTTCATATTAATGAGTTTTATCCCACTGTTGTCATTCAAGTGCTGGGGATGCTCCAATTCTTTCTAACAGGCTCTTACCTTTGCCAGCAGATTTCATCAGCATGCTCCTTTCTTTGTGCCAAATTCATTTTTATATAACACTGCTCCTAGCTCTGACCTGGTGAGGTTTCCAATACTAATTTCCCTCTGGCCAATGTCTCCTTCCACCATCAGACAGGTGTAATCCTTCCTGTAGCTTGCTCCTTAGCCACTTCATGAACTTTCCACTCTACCTGCTCCAATGTGACTAATAATTTTTCATATTGTACCACATCAAATACTTTACTGCACTGATACCACTGAGACCTTTCTGTTGAAAAGATCTATTATTTAAGAAAAAAAAAAAAAGAAAAAAGAGAAGCTGCAAGTTTATTCTGACAAAATATATCTTTGGTAGATTTCTATCTCATTATAAACTCATCTCTGCTTATTACTATGATCTTAAATGAGTGTCTTCTTTAAAATGTTATTTCCACAGCTGGAGTAAAGTAATGCTTAGCTGAGAAAAGTGGTGTGACCCAAGTCATTTTCCTTTCATTTTTAAGTATAGAATGTGTGTTTTCTATTTTCTAATCATAGAAAGCATGATCAACACATAAGGAGAAAAAATGTATTTAGGAAAAAATGTGGATTTTTTACTTTTGATATTAAGTTTGTAAAAACTGAAGTGATCATTGTCTCACAAGCCCAGAATCATAGAATCAAAAAATGTTAGGGGTTGGAAGGGACTTCAAAAGATCATCTAGTCCAATCCCCCTGCCTGAGCAGGATCACCTAGATTAATTCACACAGGAACATGTCCAGATTGGTCTTGAATGTCTCCAGAGCAGGAGACTCCACAACCTCTCTGGGCAGCCTGTTCCAGTGATCTGTCACCCTTACAGTGAAAACGTTTTTCCTTACATTCACATGGAACTTCCTATACAGGTGAAATTTTATTGCAGTGAAAGGCAGCAACTTGCACTCAGTGAGAATGGAGGCAGTATTTAAATGATGTATAGGCCTTCCTCCACTGCAAATGGTGTACTTTTTTTTTTTTGCTACTGAAATATTAGAAATTTGGCACGCAGATTAACATATCTTCCTTAAATCTGGTTACTAAAAATATGGATGCATCATTATTTTTCTTGTGTTCCTACTGATTTCTTTTTTTAACTTCATTACTATTTAGAGGTAAAATTGCATTTTATTATAATTATTCTCCATTAGCTATTAAATGTTTAAATGACTCAACCAGTAACAACAAAATTCACTTTCTCACTAAGAGTGACAACAAACCCTGCACATTACTTATGTACTACATGTTCACGGCTGCCAAACCTGGCATCCCAGCAGAAACAAGGCTGACAGATCCATGTCCCCAGATCTAACAAGCACTGAGCCTGAGCACTTGTTCCCAGTACGCATAGACACACCACAGATATACCACACACATAAATACCCCACACATCCATATATTTGTGACCAACCACACAGAACACCAACAGACACCAAGCACTCGAACACAGTATCAATGGTTTCATTCTGCACCCTTCTCTTTCTGAGTGGGATGTAGGTCTGCTAGTGGCAAACATTTAGTGTGTGTATACAGACACACACGCATGCATATAGCTAAATGTTTACCTCCTCCAGTCACTGGCACCATGGATACACAGGCCCTCCACCCCATGGTCTGACCCTGTTTGCTGGCACTCATACCCCCATATACACACACGCACACACACTGAGCAGGGACGCCCTTATCCAAGAAAATACCTAGAAATACAGTTCAATGAGAAGACAGGACAGACAGTGCTGATCAAACATGTGACATGACCATGTCTTTTAGAAGACATGTTATTTCCATTATGAAGATTAGGAAAAGCACATCTGACTTACTGGCTTAAAGAAAGAAGTATTGCCATCTGAATTGACCATTTCTGTAGCTTCAAGCATCTTCTTAGTAGCAGTACTTCGATATATAGGACAATCCCATGTGAGCTTAATTTACATATAAACTTGCAGAATTTCCAGCTGGCTTTTGTGCCCATTCCCGTGACAATTTTTCATGAAGTTACGTGCAGTTGGTTCCACACACTTTTGCAGAGTGTGAGTCAAATTATTACTTATGGCAGGACCAGAAAGCACGAACAACAGGTGAACAGATCAGGAGGGAGTGAGAGGGATTCAAAAGACTTTGAAAAAAGCTCAGGAAATCTGACAAGAAGAGAAAGATATCAGCCATTTTTTTTTAACCTACTTTTACATTTTATTTCAATCCATTTTAACTAGGAATTCTATTTCTTGGCAGAACAATTGGACAAAAGTAGGTCTTGTCTAAGTCTCCAGTGGTGTTATACCGAGTTATTGCACATCTGATTCTAACTTGGATAAAACTCAATGAAGTGCTAAATAAATCAATGGTTTCTACTTCTACCTAATAATATTTTCATGGAATCATTTTATAATTATGATAAGGCTTCAGCAGTGCCTGTCAATGATCAAATGGCAATTTCGCTGGGTAATTCAGTCAGCCGTGAACGTTTATTCTGATCCACAGCAATATAAAAAAGGAGCAGGAATACCTTAGCAAATCTGAGCTTACAAGGTTTTACTATCCGCATGAAGTGCCTTTAAGG
Source organism: Heliornis fulica (assembly GCA_013399135.1). Taxonomy (NCBI): domain Eukaryota; kingdom Metazoa; phylum Chordata; class Aves; order Gruiformes; family Heliornithidae; genus Heliornis; species Heliornis fulica. Next base: position 264,182 of record VXBZ01009841.1, on the reverse strand, counting down.
CTCACTTTCTGAATTCAAAACAGGAAAACAAAAGCAGAGATTTGGCCTACCAATATTCTGATGAGATTTCCAGGGATGAGATTTCCAAGGTTAGAGATAGTGTACTTCTGACATTTACCTTTAGCAAGCATCTGAACTTAGATTGTGCACAGGAGTCCCTTTCCACCACTGCTGCCTTTGCCAAATACTTAACACAGAAACTCCAAGGTAATTCTGAAGGCAGGAGGTAGTGAAACAGAAGAGGGTACGGATGTCTCCCAAAGATGTTTCACAGTTTCACCCTGACTGTCCTCTCTAATGTGAGTGAAAGCTGTGCAACTGCAGGCATATGATGTGACTTTTCTCATGAGATTGCAGAGCTCCAAATTCATAATTAATATCCACAATAACCTTTTGCACTTATCTAAGAATGAACATCTGTAACCCCCAAATAGTCCAATAATTTTACTAGATCAGGGAGGTCCTGAAAAATTCTTAAAACACAATTAAGAAAAGTTTTCATATAAAGTAAAAACCCTACAAGCTATAACACATGAAAATATCAGGATCATGTAATGCTTACCAAAAATTAATTAAATAAAAAATAAAAATAAAAGTATTCCTGTACTTTGTTTTTTCTATTTATAAGAAGCTCTTCAATTAAATGCAACTATTATGCAATACAATTGTTCATGAGCTACAAAAAGATATAACAGCTTCCTAAAAACCCACAGCTGTTTGATAGCAGCAAAAGAGAAGTTGTTTGTGTAGCATGTGACTACAGGTTTAATGGTGTCCTGGTAGAAATAAGAAATTAAATTGCTAAATTTACTTCGCTGTTTGCCCTAGGATGAAAAGAATAAAAATAACAAATACCTTCGGGAAGATTGTCAGATCATAATGAGAAAAAGAAAATCCAAATCAGTTTTATCAGCTGTCATTTACTGCACTTTGATTATTTGCTCTTATAAATATTGTCTTCTTTCCTGGCCTTTTTTATGTGAATTCTGGATGCTTGCTGTAGGTCTGAGACATGTTTTCAGATCCCCAAACCTCATTTCAGCAGTAAAAAATTAAGATCCCTTTGTAAATAGACTAAATGTGGGAGATCAATCCATTACCATAATAAATACCAAGTTGTGCCTCGTGACTCTGAAGGATCCCATGTGCCATGGGATGTGAAGAAGTGAAGATGTTCCATAGATTGAAAGGACAAAGTACTGGTACACAGAATTATTCAAAAAAGAAAGAAAACACACTTATTACTGAATTTGGCTATATATATATATGCAGTGAAATCCAGATCCAAAGCTTTACCTATGCAAAGCTGAAATTACTGAAAACAAAATATTCAAGATGGATTGGAGATGTTTTGAGTCATGAGGGCCATGCATGGTTCTGGTGTCCCTCCACAGTGCTGCCTTCCTTGTCCAATTTATCCCATTAAACCTTGTCCTGTCACATTCATATTGGCAGCTGCACATCCCAGTTCAAAACCAGAATTACAAATATGCAATTACAGAATTACACTTCCATAAGCCCCAGTAAGCAAAATTATTAAGATATACTTTATTTACATCTGGACAACCATTATATTTAAGGTTGCATTTCTAACCCATTTGATTGAAACTGTCTTTGGTCAAGAATACTCTTTTTTTTTGTCATTTCCATGTGAAAATTTTGCATAGCAATACAAAAACATGTCACAATTGTCCATTCCTGAAGCACCTAAAGGGAAATCATTTTTCTGATGATCAGTCCTTAAGATTTGGAACTGTCTCTGACTGCAGTGTTATTCTACTTGTGCACTTTTTCACATATTTTGCTAGATCTGGTCCTTGGTATGTAACCTCAGGCAAGTATCTGAGCATCTCCATGAATCAGGATTTTGATGTAAAATGAGATTAAGAGTGATTTTCCATCTCTCAAGAGGCTAGCAAGAATAGGCACTCCACACATAAAGAAGCTAAGTAGTATTAATATCAGTTAAAATGTTTAAAATTGAACACTAACACAAGAGAAAGTGAAGGTGAAACTTCCCTTCTGCACTTATCTAATACTGTTTTACTGAATATGGAATATATTATTGGAATTAAAGTAAATAACATCAGAAAGTTGAGGAAGAATTGGCACCATGAATTAGGATTATAAATTCTCCAGTGATATTTTTAGTTTTTCCCCTGTGACCGTAAAATACTTATGATACCTAGTTAAACCACATCTCACATTTCTCTGCTGCTGTCACAAAACTAAAAACTATTATAAATGGTTCAGATCCAGTTCAGATCAACTAAAAAAAAAGAACAGAAAAATTAGGTAAAGAATCATTTGTTTTGGGGAACAAATAACAGAAGGCATACCATGTCAATAAAAATGTCCCGGTACTCTATTCGTCTGTACAAATGACAAACCCATCCATTTAATCTCTTGCAAGATACTGTTGTCAATTACTTTGCATATATCAATTTTGACAAAACATAGTACACCTGAACATTTTATTTTGTAAGTCCTATCTGCATTTTGAATTTTAATTGTTGCTGCACTAGCTAGCATTTCTTCCTATATTTGAGTTAAAGCATTAATATTTCAAATCATGAAATGACAGGTCTCTGTTTCTGTCTTTTATAATTGGTGCAGTGTTATTTCCAAACAGTGCCTTTTGTATGAAGCCCTGTTTCATACAAACTGACAACATGATCACTGTGATACTGCAATATTAACTTATATTTTGGCAGGATGACATTTCTTGCAACATCCATACAATGTATTTATTTTGATTCTATTCCTAATCCAAGAAAAGTGCTGTGCTGTTCTCCTACCAGGGGAACAAATAAAGCATTTTATGGGAACTATTTTTCCTAAAGATGTTAAGAAATAATATATGAAAATTGCTCATTAACTCAAAATATAAGCATTGGGCTTAGGAAGATAATTCATAAAATGCCTAGAATTTGACTTTTAAAAAAATAGCTGCTACATTAAGTAGCATAATAGCATTATTTAAATGCAAACAAAGTAAAACTTGCTGCTAACTATAATTACAGACAACATTGGTTCCTTTAGCTAAAGCTCACTAGAGGTAAGATGATCATGCAGCTCAATATTGACGCTATTTTCTTCACTGCAGTTGAATAGCTTTCTTAGCTGGTACTTGTACCAGATTTCCTGTCCTGTTAATTCTAACAATCATATTTGGAAGTCTGATTGCCCTTGATTGTAGATACATTTAAAACTCCACAGCATAATTGTGACTACTGCAGTCTACCTTGCTAAAATCAATGCAGATCGTCTTTTCGAGTCCTTCTGTTGAGTATCCTCTGAGTGTTAATAGAGGACTGTAAAGTAAGGAAAAAAAAAAAAAAACCCAAAAAATCATAGATTTTAGCTTTCCAGACAAATTGACTTTGCCTTAAATGAAGAGTTTATTATAAAAGTTTCACATGGACTTTACACATAGCTACATAGGGTATTGATTTTATGTTGTCTTGAGGGTTCTAGCAGAAATCACAAAATTAGCTTGACCAAGATAAATAGGACTCCATTGTAATTTTGTAGGCTAACAGGCTACAATCCTGACAGGCAACAACTTGCACTAGTGATACCCAAACCAGGACAATCTTGGAAATAACAGTCAGTTGGATGAATAGATTGGACTATAAAAGAAAAAAAAAATCCTCTGCCCTTTCAGCTTACAATTAGGGTTATAACAATCACAAATAACTATAAAGCTCTCTTTAACTACCTGGGCTAACTGAAAAAAATGGAGTTATATTTCCCAGCTCTTAACACCAAGCCCTTTCCAACTGTAGGTCACTAAATGAGAAAAATCTCCACTTTCCTCTGACGCTTTGACCATTCATGGGTTAAGACAGGTTTAAATTACAAAGATGAACTCTGAGATTCTCTCAGTGTTTGCTATTAGCTGTTTTGTAAATCTTGTATGACACCACCATGATTATTTCCTCTTGCTTTTAAATAAGTAGAGATGTAAGTTGCTGAGACATTATATAACTTAAATCAGTCCAAAACACAGCCAACGCTTAGTTCCTCCAAAGAGCGTGCAGCTTGTCTGTATCTGCTGAGACAGAAAGCGAGGTCCCCCTTGTGCTTCAGCTTGCTTCAAGCCATCTACAGCTGCAAATTCCCTAAAAAGAGATGTAAACACTCTAGTCCCACCGAGTGTGCACTCTCTAATAGCAGGTGCTGACAAGAGGCTCCACTTAAACACCGCAGTGGATTACACCACCCATCTCTTCATGAACAACTGTTGGAAAATATGCCTCAGACCCTAATAATTGTTCATTAAGCTGTCAGCTACTTCTCCTATGTAGCTATCAATTTTGCCTCTCTGCAGAAGAATTGAGAAGTGTAAAAAAGGAGACAATAAGTAACAACAACAGGAAAAAGTGAAGCTATATTACTGCCAAGCAAATAATTCACAACAAATTATTCACCTAATAATTCACAACAAATTATTTAGCTAACCCTCCTAACCTCAAATTCTGTTTGTGTGGTATCTGTAAGCAAACAAAAGTGTTTTTTCTCAACCAGCACTTGTTGCTCAAAATTAACCAGCCACATTTCTGGCTACATTTTGTTTAACTGCAGATCAAATGCAGAAAGTCTTCTGCAATTATTCTCTGTTTAATAACCTCTATTTGGTCAATGTTAGCTAGTCATCACTTATTAAATAAATCACATGTCACTGTCTGTTTCCCTATTACACTTGACCATATTTGGTGCAAATATTTGCACGTGGAAATTTAAAATTTGTTTTTTAATTACATTTGTGTCAGTGTTTTCTCATTAGCAAGAGAGCTAATGGAAAATCGATGCAGAAGAGTTTCAAGCATGGCTGGAGCAAATCCCATTTAAAATGTGGAGGAAAACTTGCGGAGCAAAGCTAGCAGTCTTTTTCCACCTCCTATATTAGCCTGGTTTTTTAAAGATATAATAACATTCAATTTGATGCACATTATACTTTAGACACACAGCATCCAGTGCCAGTCCATACTACATTTATGAGCCTTAATGGAGAAAACAAAAAATACTGAACTTCATCCATCCACTCATGGAGGTGTACCAAGGAACTTAAGAAGCATGATGAGCACGATGGTTAAAAACCTATGGGAGAGGATTTCCTGCCTAAAGAACGTGGTATAACCACAGTCCATTCACACCATGAGAACTCTTTTTGTGCTGGGGTGCAATGCCTTGCCTGTATTTCAAACCTGTAAAACCAGTATGATAACACAAGCAGTCACCAGTCTGAAAGCAAAAGTTGTTAATAGAGCTAGTGAGGTGCCCATGCAGGAACACAGACAGATGTGCTGGACCACAGTCAAAACCAGCAGAATTGTGACCCCACATTGCTTTCTAATTGTGGTTGCATCGGAAGGGGAAGATTACTGATTTCACACACAAACATGTACACTCAAAATTATTGCCATCCTGTCAGGAGGCTCATCTACTCCATAGTGTACATTGTTTATTAGGAATGATTTGTCTCTCTTTAGTAATTATTAAAAACCCAACATTTGCTACCAGAGGCTATACATTTGTGTCCTAGTTCAGCAAGAGACACCGGTTATCACTGTGTGGGGGTGATCAAGGCTGTGTATTCTACACCCTCTATTCATTCCTCAAGAATAATGGACCATTTACAACAGTTGTCCAGGAAGTCGTTAGCACCTTCACACTCAGCCTGAGGGGGCGTGGGTGCTAATGGGCCATCAATGGTCCAACCATACCCCATGACTCACAGTTAATTACCCATTGTATGAGTCCCCGCCCTGGGGGAGGGACTGGGTGCTCCCTGAGGATATACAAACAGGGCTCAGAAGACCTTAAGATTCTGTTCGTTGGATCTAGAGGAGCAGCAGAGCCTCGACGGGAGGAAACCATCGCTCTCGACCGGACTACAGCCATCGCTTCTGACCAGACCATGGCCATCATCTGCAGCAACAGACTCTTCACTTCTTTTTGCTTTGGACTTGGGAGAACCACGTGGATCTCAGCACCAGGGCTAGCAGACCCCTTTGGGCTTGTGCCCTGGGACACTGGGTTTACTGCTGGGTTTTAGTGAGTTGAAAGCGGGTTGTTCTCTTTGTGTCAGTGTTTGTATGGTAATATCTTTCATTAAATTGTAACTCTGACTTATAATCTCTCTTGTGGTGGGTCCATTTCTCCTGCCGGTTTACCTCTAAACCTGCACAATTTGTCATATTTATATTTTTTTCATGTTTTACAGAGAAAATGTAATATCTTTAATAGCATTTTAATCTTTGTCCACACTGGTTATCATACAATTTTTTACATTTTAAAAGTACCTCAAATTGCAAGTCAAATCAAAGGTTTCACCTGCCATCCTAAAAAATGAAATTAAAAAAAAAAAATACAAACCACCAACACAAAACCACCACAGTTAAAATATATCATAGGTGAGTATTTTTGTGGAAGACCAAAAGCAAAATGTTTATGGATCTGTCTTACAAGAGTCAGAATTTTCCTAGAAATCTGATTGTGGCACTAAGATGCCTGTGTGGGGAGGAACAAATTGTCTTTTTTTTTTTTTTTTTTGCACTATTGCACACTTGAAATGTTTGCAAAATATAGTACCTAAAGATAGGTACTATAGGCTTGGACGTGCTTGAGGTGCTGAATCCCTGTGTAAGGAAAGACTTTCATGGAAAAATCATTCTGGGTGACATGGGGTGACCTCATCACACACAGACCCTGCATTTTTCATTCTGCTGAGAACTGATCATCAAGCCATGCTAAATGAAACAGTTGAACTATTAACAGAGCTGAATATCCTACCAGTCCTGCTAAAACCTTCTGCAGGTCAGCTCAAAACAAAGGCAAGTCATGCAACCTCAAGCATTTATTCTACAGGTTCAGCCAAGCCACAGATGGTTTTTTGCAGATGATTCTACAAAATACCCTTTTTTATTTCCCTAGAATTTCATTACACTTGACACATTCTAGCTGATTGTCTTGCACAGAACATAAATTGACCTTTCTGTAACATGAGAAGAAAACTCCAGGAAAAGAAAAGCACATGGAAACATGGTGTAATTCACCCAACAAAGCATCTGGACTCGCTCAGATTTATATGGCTCTGAAGAACAAGTATAACATAGACAAGGTGGATGCTGTCATCAATTCCTTTCACTGAAGTGCTGCTGTCTACTCTTTGCCCTCTTTTGTATCTCCCACTCAGGGTTTATGCAATGATTACTCAGCATTACAGCTCAACCTGTCCGATGGTTAGCAGGAATATGCACCCTGTGTGAGTGCTATGAAACTTAGATTTAAGGAGCTTGGTGAGTCAGCTGGCCCTCAGCTGGAGTCACTGTTGGTTTAACATTATTTAGATGTATGCTTAGCAGCTTCTCCTAATGTTTCTCATAATGTATGTTTTTGCAGTTTCTCATCTGTTTCTCATAATGTGAACTAATGCGCCTGACTAAACTAATAAGGGAATGTGGAGGATGCTGAACACAATCTTCCAACCCTCATTCTCCTCTCACATATCACCATCCTTTCATTCAGCTTCCTTTCAAGTGGGGGTAAAAAAAAAAAAAAAAAAAAAAAAAGTTATGAGAATATTAAAAAAAGCAGTTAGGGAACTAACCAAAGACATTAAAACATTAGAATGAATGGGTGTGGTGCTTGCATACTTCTGCTACCTGGTTATACATTTAGTTTGACTCACCATCTCATCTTATGAAATTGATTCATTTAGTGACACCCATCCAAGTACATCTTCCATTTACACTTTGTCTTCTCTGTCTCATAAACTGAAATCAAATGTCTGTGCCCCATGGGGAGCACAGCTGGCATGAGGAGACTCTGCAAGGCTAGAGAGATTTCCTTAAACAGCTCTAATCACACAAGTGGTCTGTAGATTGAAAATCCTTTGGTTCATGTAATTTCTCCCCTGTTTGCCTGTCGAACACCATGCACATCTACTTCCCCACATCAGTAAGCCACTGCAGGGAATGAAGAGACTAAATGCTGGATTACGATACCTTTCTTTTGATATTTTCTACTCAGATGGGTATCAGTGGCAGAGACTTGAAAATACAACTTTACTTTTTTCTTAAAGAGATATGGCCTAAAACAAATTTTTATACTGTGCTTAAGCATTCTGGTTTCACTTGCTTATGCTGCCTCTTCTTTCAACTTGTAAGGTGGTCAAATGGTATGTGATGGGGAGTTGTTCAGGTCTTCAGAGACCTCATCCACTGGCTGACCAACAGCAGGAGACTGTCAAACCACCAGATGGGCTGAGCAGGTTCATAGAATTCATAGAATTTAAGGCTGGAAATGACCCCTAAGATCATCCAGTCCAACCCTTAAACCTACAATGCCTAAGTACATTGAACATGGTAAGTTTGAAAAAATCTCGTGCTTTGTAGAGTTCATATTGTTCTTCAGACTAAAAAAAATCAGCAAGTTAATATGACAGAAAATGAAAAATGACACTGAAATAATTTAGAATGGGGAAAAATAAGATTTGGTTGCTGTAGAGAGCAAAAGAGCAAAGAAAGGAAAGAAGAAAACTTCTACCAGGAATAAATATAGTGATACCTGCACCCAGATCAGCTAAAACTTTTGGTGAGTAATCTATGCCTAATATATAATAGAAACATCCCTTCAGCTACAAAAAAAAAGAAAGTGTCAATGTTTTCCTTTCAGAAATTGAAACACCCCTGGGTTACAATTAAAAGGAAAAAAAAATTAGTGAACCTGCACCACACAGAAGTTTGCCTCAAGCAGCAGCATGAGCTGCTGACAAAACCATCTCTTTAAACAGAGCTCTTCCAAGAGTGATACCATGTGTCTACAGAAAGGCTCCAAATGACTTCAGAGGGCTCTGGATCAAGACCTTCCAAAATTTCCAGAAAGGACAAATGCTTTTCATACTTGACCATCAAATGGTCAAGTGTATACACACCTAACCCAACTTGTTATGTGAGAACTAACAGCTTATTTAGGTAGATTAAAATTTATTTCATGTCACTAGGTAGACTCAGAGAGGTTTTTCCAGAGGTTGCTGCTGTAGCCACAGGACCATCAATCAATGTACTGAGTACTTACTGGTCCATGGTCTGGGTCAGCAATGACACAAATGCGTCTCCAGTGACATGACTAGGAGACGCATTTGTGCGTCTCTGAACTAGACTGGGTACAGACTAGTCTGTACCCAGTCTAGTTCAGGGTTAACTCAGCCATAGTCAAAAGCTGGAGTCACTTCTGTGGTCAAGGCAAAGCCTCAGAGGACCTGGAAACTGGGTGTCTGACTAGACAGAGGCATGATTTGGAATGGAGTTTCCTGACTGACAAACTACTGCTTTAAATGACAAAAGCCTTCCCTGAGTGAATGACGGTTTTAGGACATTCTATATTCACATTTGCTGTTCACAGTTGGGTAAATAAGACTATGAAGTTTTCTTAAATTTATTAGTAAGCATAAAATTTCCATCAATAGTTTCATGAGTATTTCTTGGTCTCTACATTGTTTTTCATCAGCTATGAGCTTTATTACTCTGGATCTGTTGATTAATTTTGATTAGATTTGCAGGACATATGGTTTGTTTCCTGATGGGTTTATAGTAGCTGTTTAGCTAGCTAAAATTAGTTATTCCTGCAGTGCTCTAAATATTTCCTTTGCTCTAAACAGAACAAGAGTGTAGAAATCCAGTGTAAGAGGCTGAGTTTGCAATTAATTTCATCTGGAAACAGAAGTACCTCAAATCTCATCAGAAAGTGGGCTCTTGTATTATTTCCAGCTCAGTTTTTCAGACTTGAGGATTGGAAAAGCTTTGGATAAGCTTATCTGAATCAAACCAGAACTCTGAACCTTTTGAAGACTGCCCATCACTAATTCAGGACAGATTTGGTTTTCAGTGGCCACAACTTCAAACAATGCCAGTATCTGTTTGACCAGGCAAAGGCAGTGATATAAACTAGCATTGACTTTTATTTTTTTCACCTACCAGAAGAGGTGCCGGGGATATGGTTGTAAGCATTCATATTAATGGCACATCTTCCTTGTAGTTGTATGATTATAGTGCAGTAGAGTCTTACGGTGTTACCTCTATCCCTCTCACATTTTCCGTGTTTTGTATCAAAATTTCCACAGAAATTCTAAGGACACTTTGGTAGAGAAGAAGCCCAATTCCAGTATCTACCTAAAATTGTGCAAAAATGCCTGAACTGAGGTATCATATGTGATTTGCCAGGCTTAAAGCCCAGTAGGAACCAACATTCCCTCGCTGAAGAAAAGAGGTAACATTCCAGATGTTTACAAGCTAAGGCACCAGAAAGTGGAAAGTGAGCCACAGTCAATCTCACATCATTACCAAATGCAAATAGAGTTGAAGTTCCTGAAGCCTGAAAGACGATGCATAGACCTAAATTCTGTTCTATTTCTGTATCGTTAGTATTATCACTAAGAAGAGGTTTCCAAATGACCTGCTGGGGAAGCAGCATGCATTTACAGTAAGATTAAAAATTATCTTCTACCAGAAAAAATACAATGCAGAGTTATAATCTGGTAATACAAATAAAGAGATGAGTCTTACTTGTTGAAGCAATCAAGTCCTAAATATCTGTAAAGACTAACAGACTTAATAGCACCATGAACTTAAACTATAAAAACCAGTTCAAAATAACAGAAGTGGAAAAAAAAAAATGGCTTTTCACTTCCTCTATTGGGTCACCCTTACCATTAAGGCAAAGTTGCCTTAATTTCTGGAGCACAAGCAATACACAGCCAATGGTGTATGCTTACAAAGATAAGTAGTATGTCTTTGAATCAACATGCTACAGCCTTTATAGTTGGTAGTATGCAAGAATTTGTAGCTTTATTCCTGCAGAGGTGTCCTTACCTCGGTGCCTTTATGGCAAAGCTAGAGCTCGCAAAGATAATTGGGGTCTGGGAGGCAGAAAAAGTACAGGAATGGGAGTCAAAATAGTCATTCCTTGGAATCTGTGTGCTGAAAAAGGTATCTCCCTGGATTACATAGAGCCAATGACCAAATTATTTTTGGCTAAGATGAGAAAAGGCACTAGAGTTTGGGTTGTTGATTTTTTTTTTTCTCACTTTTAAAGGGTCTGATTTTTTTGCTGCAAAAGAACTGAAAATTTTCCCATGGGAAAGGTAAGAATTACTTCCTCACTTTATATAACATAGATTTTATAGCTAAGTAGTCATCTGATGTTACTCCGTAGTGGCAGTAATATACTGTGGTCCCACAAAGTATAATATTGTTGCAATATGAAACCATATTTCTACCTTGCTAAAGGAAACATTTTGATTTTTCAAAACCAGAATTTCTATTTTCAGAATGACCTATTAAGACATTTAGATTTCCACAGTTTCTCAAAATTTGAATTAAAATCAGTTTCTGAAATTATGATATTCTGGTGGAAGGATTTTTTTTTTTTTTTTGGTGGAAGGGCAAATCCTTAATCACTACAAGCCACCAAGCAGCTGCTGGTGCTCTGCTTAGTTTATCTTAGTTCAACAGCTCAAAAAACCATCTGTAGTCCCACTTCTTTCTTACACCAATGTGAGCTGTGAAAGACCACCATAATGATGAATTTTCTGACCTGATACTTATCCTGCCTCTGTCACTAACCCCCATGTGGTAGCCCAGCACTTCCACTTACACTTAAAAGGGCTGCAGTTCTACAACAAGAAGTCTGACAGGGCTGTAGTAGCTGACAATTTGGTGGATATTTTGTATTAGCCACCCTTGTAGGCAAACAGACCTTGTGTGTGCAATTACATTCGCAGTCTTGCATAATACAGTTTTCCTTGTAATTGTCAGGTTATTAGTGCAGTGTTTTAATTTTGCTTTCAATTATTTGCACGTTTCTTAATTGGAAGTCATTAGCATATGTAAATACTCCATTTCCATGGCATTTTGCAGCATGAGCTCATTGTGTTGAATTAATTTGTTAATTAAATAACCCTAAATGTTAAAAGAAAATCAGTGTGTACATACAGTGTATGAATACATATCTAAATATGCAGGAAAATTGTATAGAATATCATTTATGCGTTGTTTAAAATTAGTTAAATGAGGCCTGTCTACTTTCAGTAGTTTCTAAATATATTCACTTTATTACATAATTGTTTATAGGAACCCTGTTCATGCATAAAAAGAATAATATCTAAATTGCTTGCTTTTCAACAGAATTAAATTAGTTACATATCATAACATACATTGCTGTTTAGCAGCCAAAGATGATACTTAATAAGCCAACATTTGCAAAGGTTAGCAGTTACCACAAGTGCCTCCCATTTGGAATTGAGGAATTGACTATAAAAATATTAATATTTAATGGGAATCAGACTTTCTAAAGGAAACCACAACAGAAGGGTTTAGCCAATGCTTCTTAGAGCTGATGGGTTAGTTTCATTTCCTTTTAAAAGAACGTGTGATTCATTTTGACAATTTAATGTTAAGAAAAAAACAGCTATAATAGCCAGGATTTTCAGTCAGACTTGTGGCTTATCATTAGCACCCTGAGCAGTAGAGCTTCTGCTTACAGGGCACCTCTCAATGGCATGCTGTTGTTCAGGGAAGTTAGGACTCATGACTGCTCTGCTGGTGCACGAACTTGGCACATGACAATAGGATGCAGAATGGGCATGAGAATATCAGCTGAGATGCTTGAGAAATTCATTGGTCAGTTATTGCATCAGGAAGTGCTTTAAGATCTGTCGTTGAAGAGTGTTCTGTAAATGCAAAGAGTTAAGGCTGTTACCAGCAAAGCATGGCTCCCAGACATCTGTGTACACAGATACTCAGAGATCTACTCTACTCAGAATACATCAAGGGGAATGTGATAGCATCCTTACCTGAGATGCAACAAAAAAAACCCCAAGTAATTCATTCTGTTACAATTTATCAATTTGCCTAAGTGAAAAATACTGCTTTCTGAGGGGGCTTTCCTCTAATCCTACCCTCAGAGTTTGCTTAGCTGTTAACGATATTAGTGATGTAGAGGCAGCGCCTCCATAATTTGTATACTTGATGAAAGTTAACTGCCCTTAGTTGCCTTTTTCATCCGTCCAAATTTGTAGATAGAATAGAAACTGACCGCATCATTTTTTCCTTGTAAAGCAGTGGCAGTACGATTGCATTTACAGATCCTCCAGCTCTCCAAATACATTTTGAGCAGTGTTGGTATGATTGTATTTACAGCTCACCCAGCTCTCCACATAGGTTTTGAGGAGAGGAAGATGGATCCTGCCACATATATCTCTAACATGCTGGGGAATGTTACCCACTGGTTTAATACGTGATTCTGTTTTAATTATATGCTTGCTATAGGAGGTATTCCTATGCCATAACTGTTTGAAAAGCAATGGTATTTAAAAGGTCTATTTCATAAGGCTCCTGCATATATTTTGCAATAACCTTTAAAGATTTCCCCCTACCCACTTCAGTTATTCCTGATTACTGTATTTGCCATACAGCCCAGCTGTTTGTCAGATCTAGTCAGACAAAAGTACTGCACAATTCTCCTAATAGATTCCAAGAAAAATAAAGCAATTCAAAAGGGAAAGAAAAAAAAATCTTTCTGAATTATTTCCTAACAAAACTATCCATCCTCAGGATGGTTCTGGTATGTGCTGGAAAATTCATAGCAATTGTTTTGTAATAAATAGAAATTTTCCATACTGTGATATTTCAAGGTAACAGAACTATCTCCTCAAAATTTGCCACATTTATGGCAACAGGGTATGGGAAAACATATTTATTTATGTGCTTTAATGATTATTTATTTATTTATTTATAGGCAGGTAAATGGCACTTTGTTCTATTTATTCTTGAGAAAGGGAATAAACTATTTCCACTTTTTAATTTGTTGTTTTTCTTTTTAATTTGTCTACTTTTCAGTTCTTAGGCTTTTTGCCTTACACATTTCCCTTTTGTACATTCAACTATCTTAATTTAGAGAAGATTTGGTTTTCAAAGCTTCTTCACAGTCTTGACCTCTTCTATGCAGTTCCTGTTTCTAGCCTAACCAGTAAGAAGACTTGACTACCAGCTCTGTAGTCCTCTGCTGATGAATTACTGCTTTGTTTCTGTGCCAAAGCATGTCTCTGGCCGAGGCTCTTTGACTATGTCCCCAGGCTTTCAACCTGAATATTCCAACACTACCTCAAATGGACCATATTAAAATGAAACTCCTTGCATTGTATTATCAAAACCTAGCCTGCCCTTTCCCTTTTCTCTTATTTCAAACATCCTTATGACCTTGCTGCTCCTTCCACATTAAAAATAGTTTTATGCTTGAAACATCTCTTTAGTGCTTAGTTTTAAGCTTCCTTTCTTTTTCCATACAGTATCTCAAAAAGTCTTTCTTCCTCTCTTTTTACATGGATATGGAGTTGAAGTCTTCATCTAGAATTTCCATTAATGAAGATAAGAAACCAATGCTGTCTTCTTCTTTGGCTTGTACTCTGCATTCTGCATAAGAAAGGTATTCCTTACCTTTCTTAAAGTAAGGAAAGGTTTCTTAAGGCATCGTTACCACAGAACAGCTTCTCCCACTCCCTCTGCTGGATGTCTGGGCCCTGAAATGACCCCTTTACCTCATTGCATTTCTCCTTTTCATTTGTCCAGTGACAAATGTGGGATGGCCTACACAGCATCAGACTTGCTGGCACAGGTTGAGGGGCCTCACTTCTCTTGGTTTTACAAGTGTTCCAAAGTAGAGGTACACACTTTCTTATCTCAGCTTAAATCAGGATGATCCTGATTTGAACTTTTCAATTTATATTGAAAGCTTTTTGAACAGATTGACATTCTGTATGTCTTTAAAAGAATTTAAGTCATTAATATTGCTTGACAAGCAATTAATTACTATATATCTTTCGTTTTGCAAGTATATAAATAATATGGTTTAAACTGATGGGTATAGTATTGCATATGTAGGAGTAATATTTTAAAATTAGAAGATAAATAGGAATTCTCATAATCATCTGGATATGCCACAAAAAAGTAATCACACTATGACCTTTCTAGGAAAGAAAAAGGTTAATTTTTAATTGCTATCAGCATCAGCTTTTACTTAAACAATGCACTTCAAAATCCTTAGAACTACTTCCCAAGGGGAGTTTTCTTTTTATTCCTGGATATAGTTTCATTTTGAACATGATTTTTCTTGCATCTGCTAGCCATCTTTCCCCTGATCATTGCAACAGTGTGACCTTGATCAAAATGTGGAGATTGGGCAATTGTTTCAGGAATGTGTATTTTGAACAGTTAATATTATATTCATCTCTGTAAAAAATCCCAAATCTTTCACACAAGTGAGGTTGCATAAGCCAAGAAATACATATCCCACTACTTTCACTTTTATGATTTTGGAAACTATTAAATAGAAAAAAAAAAAAGAAAAAAAAACCAAAAAAAAAAGAACATTTGAAATGCAGCCAAGTAGTCAAGAAAAGAGGACTCTGTGTCTTTAAGCTGGGGAGAAAAATAAAACCCAATCATTCCAAATGTATTGCTTTAGTCATCTGGTTTCATTCTATTAATGACCTTTAACATCTGCAAAAATATTGTGAGAAGCTAATTTTGTTTGTACTGAGGTGGTGCAGAACAGTTTCTGGCTGTCAGTCTAGGATGTGCTATAAAATAAAATTGTCTTTCTGGGAGTCTGACAAAAACCTACTGTACAGATTCAGTTTATTTACAACAGCATGAAATGAAAAGAAAACAGAATTTTACAACATGCCAACATTCAAAAAATGAACAGTACTTACACATTTATATGTATTTTAGCAATAAGTTTTCAAGATAGCCACTGAGATTAAGGGATCTATTTTGTATTTTGTGGTTTTCCACAAAAACTTTAACCAGTGCAAAGTATTTCTCTGCAAATGTTCTTCTCTAGAGTGGTAATAACCCATTACCCTGATTTTAAACAGAGCCTTCCTTAAAAACCAGAGAGGTGGCTCTGGCACAATAGGCCTTTAATTAAACAGAAAACCTCGCAGGGAAAAAATGTCTGTCTCCTGTCTTTGCATCACGATCATAAAAAACTAACATACAGCCTGGTAGAGGGGGAGTGATGCAAAGCTGTTCCAGCACAAGGGGGACATTTACCTCCCCTACCTCCTTCCAGTCCAGATAAGATTCAGGGAGGGTGTTGAGGACGGATTGAAGAAAAACATCAAAAATATCTTCACATAATTGTCTACTCAAGGAGGGTGAATTGTGACAGGTACCACTGGAGGTGAGGGCTGTAGCAGTGTTGGTGCCTACCCCCTCATAAGCAAGTTGCATGACCCAACTGTGGTGCTGCCTTGCCCCTTTATGCAGCAAGGGCTGGGGGCTCCCAGCCAGGCTTGGCACCTGGCCTCTTGGGGTCTGCTGAAAGAGAATTGTGAAATTTTGTTGAATGCGGAAAGCCACATTTTAGCTGGCCTGGAAGTGGAGTGTGAGCTCACCCCAGAGGGAAACTGCTTCCATCCATTGGGAAAAAAAAAACAAAAACAAAAACAAACAAACCTGTGTTCAAGGTAAAAAGTGTTGTATCCCACTAGCAGTCTCTAGGTCTACCCTGTATCAAACATTTTATCTGAGTTAACATGATAAAAAACACTATTCATATCTGTGGGGGAAGTTCATTCAGAAAGACTCTTAAATATTCTTTTTATTACATTTTAAAGATAAAGCAACATCACCACCCATTATGTTCTGTAGTTGACTGCAGTCTGGGGACATTTAGGAACAATATGTATCCCCTTTGTCACTAGACTGACCCAGTTCTATTCATACTTCCTTAAGTTATCCAGAAGCAAACAATAAATTGTATAAGGTGGGGACACATGCCTAGGATTGTGAAGATGCTTCCTCTGCATGTGACTTCATTGAAACTTATACTGGACTCTCAAGTAGACCTGTGTTGTCCATATGTTTTAAAGAACACTGAAAAACTTGGTGAGGAAGCAGAAAATAACTATATAAATTATTTGATGTCTAGAGAAATTGCCTTGTGGTCAATGTTTTAAAAAGGTTAATTTAAAAAAGTAGTGATAATGTTGCAGTGACCTAATTATGGTGTGTTATGTGTTTTCTAGGGAAGAAAGCAGTGAGCGTGAACTTAATAGAGATATAAAAAACTAGCAAGAACTAACATCTGAAATTTCCTTGCAAAGAAAGTCTTATGAGAAATTCTGTCAAAATATGGTGTATATATAGATGCCTAGAACAAGAAAAATGGTATAATTTGTGTCATCTACTTGTTATCACAAAACTCTAATAATGCTATTTTTTAATTACTCTTTAAAAGAACTTCACTACAAACATTTATTTCTCATTTATCTATTTATGACTATATTCTGCAGCTTCGTATGGCCCCTACATAATATCATTCTTTAGGAATAAGCATCGTGTCTTACTTTGTAAAGCATAAAAGGGCAGCTTCTATGCAATTCTACTTCTGGCATCTTGGTTTTGACCTTCCTAGATCAAAATATCACTACTCTTTGGTGTAGCAAAATACTTTGACACATTAACACTTTGAATAAAAATGGAAGATAAGCCCCTTGTCTACTAATTAGAGAAGCAGATGCTTTCAATATCCTTGTGTTAGCCTGGCATCAGTTTTCTAGGATATTGAAAATAGCAGCTCCTCTAATTAGTAAACAGAGCTGATTATGTAAATTGCATGCATCCCATCTTGTTCAAAACAAGTTGTATGGACACATATAATCAACAACTTCAGGGAAAATCATGCTGATCCAAAAGAATAGATGGCTAGCACATAGAATCTAACATAAACTTTTGCTCTCCAAAGCAACAAAAGCACAAAACACCGTGTTTCAGAAAAAAAAAAAAACCTTACAAAAATCATCAGAAGTTAAAGATCAAAACATAGAGTTAAAGTAAACAGAAATCTTCCTGATACACTCCAAGAGCTGTAGTGAAGTGATGTATGGCAAAAAAAAAGGGGGCTTAAGATTGGAAATTTAGAAATCATAGAATCATAGAATGATTAGAGTTGGAAGGGACTCACAGAGGTCATCTAGTCCAACCCCCCTGCAAGAAGCAGGGACACCCCAATGGAGTGTAATTAGTGGGCAAAATGGAGAGAGTAACATATTCTATGCATTGCATTTGTGGGTAGTTCTTAATTTGTCAATAATCCTTAAGGAACAGGTGAAGAAGTGAAGTCTAGCATCCTTCTCACAGGTGCTAAACTCTGCTGTGTCACTGTCAGGCCTCTGTCATTCTTATAGAGTAAGTTTGTCCATACTGAGCTACAGAGAAACAACTCAAATAGCATCAGTACTTTTCTTAGTACCTTCAGTCCTGAAGAACCTCCACAACTTGTAGCTGGGTTCTCATTTTTTCTTTTAGCTACTGTTTACCATAGGTCTAACATAGCCAATTACATGTTGGCAGCATGCATAAATCTGTGGGGGGAAAAAGAAATACAGTGACACAGTAATAACAAAGTCTCTAAAGAGCTTTACAACTGTATGGATTTTGCCAGGTATAAGACCAGTTAGCAAGTTACTATGCTGTTCCAATTATATTTTCAGGAGGTAGGACTGAAAAGTTAGACAGTAAACCAGAAGCAGATGTTTTTCTTCACATTATTGGTTATTCTTTTTTACCCATTTTGCATTTGTTGTTCTCACTTTGCCTTCAGGACTCTAACATCAATAAAGCAGACTGACCTTGAATGTATTTCTTTTCTTCTTTATTTTTTCTGTAAACCATCTAAAATCCTGTCAATCAAGGGATTTTCCTTCAAAAATTCTCTGTTGTTGATGGGAATGGGAATAAGGAATGTTATTAAAATAAAAGACTGAATTACTATGCTATATTACAAAGGCTTTGTCTCTTGTTCCTTCTTTCATATAACATTTAACTTTGCCTAAAATACTTGTAATGGTAATTGTATGTCATGGGACTCAACAGGTTAAGTTCTCTGTAATTAAAATTTGAACATTATTTGATTATTTAGTTGGTCCTATTAACATCTTTGAAGCCTATTTATTCCATCAAAATCACTACAACAAAGCATTGTAAACACAAACCAGAAATCTCATCTGCCTCCTGTACATTTCCAAGCTTGATCTTTGCTCTTTCCTTCTTGTTTTAGCACAGTAAATGTTCTTCTCTTTATGAAACTTCTATAGCTGCCAGATTTAATTTTTTTCCAGAAATTATTTTCTAGTTGAAAAGCATACTTTTTATTTTACAGCATTGTAGTCTAGTATTGTCTCTTGAATCGCATTTATGTTATCTAAGCAATTAGGAAGAAAATGTTCTGTAGTTTCTGCCAGTCTGCCAAATATGTACTTGCTTTGCACATGTTCTCGGTGGTTATCTCCAGTAGTTTCTTTTTTGAAGATTCCTTCACAGACTTCTTGACAGAGCTCCCAGGACTTCAAAAAACATGTTAATGAGTCACTGTGTAGGCTGAGGAAGACAGTTCTTCATGTAACCTTGCTGGTGGTTTTGGCAGCTCAGATCCATCCAGTTTCAGACAATCATACTGAAACACTCTATGATGGGAGAAAAACTGGCTGCAAAAGATAACCCAGGGACAAAGGTTGGTGGGGTTGTCTTTTTTAGTCGTTTCCTTTTCTTTTCATAGAATCATAGAATGATTAGAGTTGGAAGGGACTCACAGAGGTCATCCAATCCAACCCCCCTGCAAGAAGCAGGGACACCCCAACTAGATCAGATTGCTCAGGGCCTCATCCAACCTGGCCTTGAACGTCTCCAGGGATGGGGCATCCACCACCTCCCTGGGCAAACTGTTCCAGTGCTCCACCATTCTTACAGTGAAGAACTTTTTTCTAATATCCAATCTAAATCTCCCTCCCTCTATTTTGAAGCAACACCTACAGTAGCCTGTTTAATGCACAGATACTGGTTGCATGCCTATCAAAAAGTAAAGCTGGTGATTACATTGAACTTTCTCACTTCTCTAAGTGCTAAATGAAGATCATTGTTTACAGAAATTATGCATCACCTGCTTCAGTAGTATTAAATATTAGGACAAAGATAAACAAATAAAAAGGATGAGCAAAGGCATTCTAAATACAAACAAACAAACAAACAAAAAAAAAAAACCAGATAGGATCAAATATAACATCTTTTGAATGCTCAAGGAAGAAAATATTTTGAAAATAGCTTTTCTGTCCTTAAAATGGTGATCCAAACCTATGCTTATAGCCAATATGCCTTACATCTCAGTATTTGGTGTACTTATGTTGAATGTGAACACATTTTTAATAAAGAGATAGGCTGAAAGATGAAGCAGAAATCTGAACTATTATTCCTTTGGGACCTGTCACGTCATCTTTCTAGGCATATCTCCAGAGAGGCAGCATGAAATGTATAAATATCTATTATCAATCAAAAATGCTTGCCATATGGCCTGTTATGTTCCTGTCCTTAACACTGTCACTTAGTGGTTGTTCAACGAGGATGCTCTGATGCTCTGTTGGCAGAGATGTTTTGCCCTTTGTACGAGTCATCTCCACCAACTGCCTTTGGGAAGAAACCTCAGAGGCAGAAATCATAGAGCTGCTGGCTGACAGCCTGGTTCTGTGTGCAACCTCTGCACAGGGCTTCCCTTTCTCTTGGGTCTTGGCTGTGGAGAACATACCATCCCTCTCATTCTGTCTGAGGGACCACTGTCAGCATGGAACATCTCCAAATGCACTGATCCATTTTGTAGGAGACATACAAAACATAAAAAGGAAATGCTTCGGTATATCTAGACAATTTTTTACCCCAGCTTTCATTTCACTTGCACTGGAGGAAAAATTGATAAATTCTCCTTTGCTTTCAGCAAGAATGGGATAGATAGATAGATAGATAGATAGATAGATAGATAGATAGATAAGCAAATAAACCAGATATTTTGCTAGCTTATTAGTTCAGTAATTACAGTTTTATGCTTGGCTCTGGGGAAAAAAAAATCTCCTTTTATTGCATAATCTGCTCCACTTGTAGCATTTATACTTTCCCTGGAGTCACTGGGAGTAGGTCATTGACAGAGAGAGAGTACAAGATGGAAAGCACTTGTAAACCTATCTCGGTTTTGCAAATGCTCACTGGAGCAAGTCTCCTAACCACCTATGGCTAAACCAGTTGCCAGCTTTAAGAAGAGGAAGCAATTTTGCCACAGATTCAGATGGAAGTGACCACAGGGTTGTCTTTGTTTTCCTCTGTAGTGGGAGCTCCTAGGTTCCTTGGGGAGATTTTTCAGAAGAAAACTGTTCCTGTGTGGACATATGTCCCTTATTCTCTTCTGCTTTCTTCCTGAGGCACAGTAGGAATACAAGTTTTAGTATTACAGTTCTTATAGAGTGGTTAAAAAATAGTTTGCAACTGTTCCTGTGGATCCTTTTAAACAATGTATTTACCACTTACATGATACACAATCTTCATCCAACATCTCCCACAGTTTCTCTAAAGCAAACAGATCAAACAATCCTGATTTCTTGGGAAAGCACAAAAGTGCGATCAGCATGATATGACCTTTTGGGGGAGAAAAAGTAGCACTTTGATGTGCAGATATGAAGTCCACATTGGCAGTAACATTTTAGATATATTAATGGTTTTATAAGTAAAGCCTTTGCTGGTACAGAAACTAACATTTTCAGGAAGATCTGTGAAGAGTTGGAGAGTTCATTCTTTTTCTTTCTGGGCAGTCACCCAATTACTCATGCCAAAAGAAAAGAACTTGCTATACTTACAGGAAACCTCTCAGGGAAACCTGGTGTTCAGATGCCAGTTGCAAAGGGTTTTCCACCTTCCTCCAGAGCAGCTTATATGGATTGCAAACATTCAAGGTAATGGAAAAAATGAAATGCACCAGCTCCATAATGTCAATGACTTTTGCATTAAAAACTAGGACTTAAATAAAATAATAAAAAACTATTACAACGTGACCCAAAACTTGAATTTTATACCCTTTATCAACTGCCAAAGGGGAGAGGTGGGAGGGAGATGAAAATTTCCCCCAACAGTCTGAGAGCAGCTGACCCTGCCCACATGACCTCTGTAGCCCTTTGTAACCTTTCAAAGATGAGCTCTTTCTTCCAGTCCCACTTCCACCCTGCAGAGAATATCACTGTAAATCCACTTAGCTCAGTACAAGCCTCATACATTTTCAGCAACAATTCCTTTAAAACGCAAAAAAAAAAGAGATTTCACTTGTAGCTATGTGATCTCAGGTAACTTGCTGTGACCTTTCATCGGAATAGGGTGCTAGAGGTGGTAGGCAATGATGCAGGGTAATAATTCTGCCCATCTAGGCTAAGAGATTGTCATCACTGTTACAACACCTATAGTATTGCAAAAGAACTAGAAACTTGCAATGGCAAATTTACAGCTAATGTTGAGATTTATCATAGAATTTATTGATCCCATTCATATTTAAATTATCCAAAAGGTATGGAAAATATAGCCGGGGCCTGTAATTAGTCAGCTGCATCTGTCACTGCAGCTGGAACAGCACACAAAATGAATAAATGTAACCATTGTCCTGCTGAACTGTATTGGGAAAGGGAAAACAAGTTTTGACTAAAGGGGCATGTGAAGAGCAGGACAAGATGGACAGGAAGATTTTTCATGTCCTATTGATAGTGCATGCCATAGGAAGCATTTGTATGTGGATTCATTTAATTCTATACTTACTCTGCCTATCAGTATGGTTTCTAAAGGTCCAGACTGTTTATAAAACAATGGAAAAACTGCTATAGATTTCCCAGAGGTCTAATTCTGAGGGCCATAAAGCAATCCATAACAACATTTATATGACAAAAGAGGAGATACTTGGATACACTGGTAATTGCTGGTGTTTAGCTCAAATAGAAAAGTAGAGGCTGAACTGAGCAATACTTTGATCACTGATACTAAGGTTCAAACTCTTGTGAGGTTAGTTACTGCTGTTTCCCAGGAGCTGAGCTATCTTCTGTTTGAATAGAGAGGACCATTATAATATTTTTACAAAGCCCCTTCCCAGTCTTTCTACCCATATTTTTTTAAAGAAAGTTTCTTCTTCTATCTTTCACACACCAAAAGAAAACAAGAAGTCCTTTATTGTAATTTTGACTTTATCAGTATGCATTGTTTCTAACAGCAGCCTAGTGTTCAACATTTTAACATTGATAGATTCTGACTTTTTAATTGTCTATGATATTAATTTAAATTGCAGTGCTTTGATTATTAATATTTATTATATACAAAGTCATCCTGCTTCATTAGAGAGAGGAAAGAAAAAGCCATCTTATAAAAATCCAGTCATTAACATACTTCCATAGAAACTTTGTTCAGTTCCTTGTAGCAAACCAGTGAAAGGAAGGATATGAGGAATGTGTATTGGACATTTCCTCCTTCTGTGTGTTTTTCAAAGATAAAGAGACCTTTTCTGTCATCAGCATAATTAGCATAGCTCTGAGTGACAGAAATGTAGTGGATTTTATAGCCAGGAATATTGGTGCCTATGGACTTGAGATAGCTCCTCAGGCATCTAAGGAACTAAGTTTAGACTTACTGGTGTCTGAGCACCTTGATGGATTAAGCCCTTAATCATGGAGATAATGTTTGCCTGGCACAACACAGTGTCATCCAAGGAAATCCAAATGAACTCCAAGGTGGATTAGAAACCAGAATGAGAACATCACCCTTTATATGGCACTCTTGTATCTCCTCCAGGTGTGAGTTTACACACACCAGTGTTAGTCTAGTAACTCTAGTAAATCGTTCAAAGTGATCCTAAATCCACAGTACGTTTGGCCTTGAAGCTGTGAAATTTGGGGAATACAGAAAAGGTACAACTGGTTCAGAATCAATTTTCTGTGAATCAGAATCAATTCTATACTCTGTAGGAAGATGCATCCCCAGGGGCAGGATGTGGCAAATGCCCTTTTGTAGTAAGAGGAAACAGTTTTCTGTTTGTGTAGTTTTAGTGTTTTAAAAGGCAGCTGTTTATTTGGTGGGTTGCAATGTTAGAAAAATAGCCAGGCACATAAGTCATTGTGTAAAGAGCAAGCAAGGTACTGACTTAATCATTGGAGTGTTTACATGTCTTCAAACTCCAGCTCCACACTAGCTATGGAATACAATACATGTAAATACGTGGCTCTAATTTATTAAAATCTTGCGCCTGCAAAGTGGAAGCTGCTCCCATGCCCAGTAGAGTTCCTGTGACTGTACCCTGGATGGTCCCTAGCAGGTCATGGGCTCAGACTGAGACAGATGTTAGATCTTCCCAGCACCATCTTTCTTCTATCATCTTGCTTTTCTGAGTTGTATGTTACCTCTTGGTTTGGTTGATGCTCTTCTACCAAAGTGTATGCCAGATCAAGGACAATCGTGTTTTCACAAATGCTGAAATTTGGATTTCTCTCTTTATTTCAAGAATATACATTTCCCCAGCTCTAGTTCCATTGTCCAATATGCAATTTATATGATCTTTTCAACAAGAAAATATTTCCAGGTAAGTACTAGATGAAGGTGGACATCCTATAAATTTTCATTATAATACATTTATTTCTCATGTTTTCTAATTTTTCATATTCTGAAAATACTCTGGTGCTAAATAAATAAATAACTTGCACTTCTATTACTCTGCCTCTGAGGCTATCCACAAATCAATATCAAACCAACACATACAACTAAATACTGGAAACAAAATACTGCTTTTCTGTGAGTTTGGAATCTCAGCAGTGAAAAAAAAAATAAAAGGTAGGTAAGTTTGCTCCTGACTTAGTTGCTACAAACATGTGAAACATTGATTAACTGGTTAATCTAGTCTGTGGACTTCAAAACCCTTGGAGAAACTGTTACATAGAGAAGGATCAAGTAGAATCACAGAATCTCCTGAGTTGGAAGGGATCCATAAGGATCATCAAATCCAATTTCTGGCTTCACTCAGGGCCAGCCAAATCAGAGCATGGGACGGAGTGCATCATCCAGATGCTTCTTGAAGTGTCCAGCTCAATGCTGTGACCACTTTCTGTTGAAGACCCACATCAGGACAAGGAATAAATCCCAGCCAAGCCAACTGCTAGTTCTGTAATTTAAATCAGGAAACCTTTCCCTCAGATATGCAATGAACACAAATAGACTTTAGCATTTTGATGTTCAGGGCTATAGTTTAAACCGGATTTGACTTTCAGGCAAATGTAACAGGCCAAGAGATTTCACATCCAGCACGCCATTTGACCTATCTTTGATGGCAGCCAAAAGTGATGGGAGTAAAGGACCTGCATGATAGAAATTCACAGTGCTATTCAAATTTCCCATGGACAAATATCTTCTTTACAGTTATGACAGGTGGTGTCGGTAGTCTTGACAGATGCATCAAAGATTTAATGACATGGAAGTTACACCATTGTGGTGTTCTGGTGTGCTGGCTAATGAGAAATCTCTGTTGGAGCTTAAAAATATGTGAGTCTTTAACAGGCAAAGCAACAAACAGAGAACTTGAAAGGCAGAGTAAAAGAAACATGCCTGCTCTTCTTTTTTGCTAATAAAAGCTCAGACCACTAGCAAAAGTCTTCTAATAAAGCACTGCACAGGAGTGTCACATCTATAGAGAAAGCCCTGAAAACTGGATCTCCTTACAGTTAATCTCTTTAGAGTAGAGGCATGGTAAATTCTGGGTAGTCCTTGGATATTTTGTGCTATGGAGAAGCTCATTCTAGACATTTTCAAATGCCATTTTGGATCATTCCAGTGAGTTATTTTGTTAGAATTTGCCTAATGATGAGATCATGAAAATGAAACAAAATTTGAGGATTTCCATTATATTAATTCCTTTTTTAATTCTTTTTTTTTTAATATGCAACTTGGAAGAAAATATTTAACTCAGTAGTTTTAAAAAATTCTTTCTTTTTAACTGAAAAGTTAATTAAAAATTAAGTGCAACATAGTGGTAAAGAAATAAATTGTATCATTTCATGATAACAAGTGGTATGTACAACTCTGACTTACTTTTGTGCGTATGTATTTGGCTTATAAATATTATTTTGGAATAAAACCAGAAAATGTGATTGCCAGAAACAAAACCGAGCACTTTAACCCATAAACAGAGAAAGATGAACTGATGACTTAAAATCTTTGGCTTGTGTTCATTTCAAGAAGAATCTCTTGGACTTAGGAGGTACAACACTATGTCTGACCACATTTAACCAAAATGACTCCTCCAGAACTTAGACTTATCCCCAGATGAAAGTATAAACAGAAAATACAAACAACCCAGGCTTTGTTTATACAATCAAAAATATATTGTTTCAGAATTTTTCCCTTTTTTTAGTAGGACAAGTATATTATGGAAAAAAAAAAAAAAACCACAATATTCTCAGCAGTTGATAATTCTGCCTTCTTTGCATCTATAAAATATTATTCCTTATAGTCCTTTGGCTAGTCCAGTGGAACTGAATGGCATATGATAACCTTTTTATGGGTTTTTAAATATATTTTTGTATATATATATATATACCACTCTTTCAGAAGTTTCATGTGCTCTAAGTCTAAGAAGCCTGAGGAATTAGCCGCAGACCTGTTAATTTTACGTAAAAGACTACTAATGTAGGTCTGTGTCCAGTAAAGTACCTTACCTCAAAAATATGATCAGAAAAACCTCAGTAAGCTACCACCTTACCAGTAGTGCCTAATCCTCTCTTTCATTTTAATTCTCCCAGGGGCTGTACCATCAGTTCCATCTCATGCTGAACAGCTCTGCATCAGGCCTAGTCTTGTTTTAGAAACAAGGAATTTCTGCATGTCTCCACTCAGGAGCTATTTCAGAGAAGGACATATAAGCCCAAAACATGATTTCCTGATGAATTAATTACTCTTCCTGTGCTTTTGAAAGCACACAGCCCACCTAACTTTCAGCATGTCTTTCAGTATTGTTTAGCATGACTCAAACCTGAATTCTCCTCATTGAGCACACAAATGTCCACCCTGCAGCTCTGCCCAAGGAGAAAGTGGGCCCTTATGCCATGACCCAGTATCCCAATGTGTCCCAGTTATGGAAAGACATTTCAGTGTGTAGGTGCATGCTGCAAAATATGGAAGACAGTATTTCTTCTGAGCCAGACCCTGGCAGGACAAACCCTGCTCAAACTACAGCAAATCTGTGATGTAGCATGCTACAGAATCATCTCCTCAAGAGTAGGGTTCTCTGAAATTAAAGGACCAGAGCCTTCAGACACCCCAACTAAAAACAATGCCATAACATGCCCAAAGCTATGTCATGGTGCCACTTACGCTAAATTGGGCCTACAGATGAGAAACACCTTGGGTTATTGAGAATGGTCTTATTCATCACTCATTCTTGCACGGTATAAACCCTGACATTCTTGCTTCATTGTCTTGCCAAAAATCATATTCCAGTAAGGCCTGGAGTAGGTTGGTTGTGGGCATGAAGGAGAAAGAAAGGATTTAATATCTAACAATTGTAGTAGTAATCTCAGAATCACAGAATGTTAGGAGCTGGAAGGGACCTCGGAAGATCATCTAGTCTAGCCCCTCCACCCAAGCAGGACCACCTAAATTAGGTCACAATGGAATGCATCCAGGAGGGTTTTGAATGTTTCCATAGAAGGAGACTCCACAACCTCTCTGGGCAGCTTGTTCCAGTGCTCTGTCACCCTCACAGTGAAATAGGTTTTCCTTATGTTTATGCTATAAAAGACAGTAGCACTGCTTTAAGGAGTGAGAGAAGACAGTTAATCCATTAAGATCCTGCCTCTTCCACTAAGTAGAACTGCACCCAAGAAGAACCTGAAGGCCAAAATGTAAAATTACATATCTCTGAGATGACTACAGCAGTAGTCAATATTAAACTCGTGTCACAGGACTGCAAGCACTACTTTTCAAAGGGTCATTTACCATCTAATTCAATAATGGAGTGAATGGCCAGAAAATGGGCTGTGCTCAAGTATTTGTATATCTATATACATATATATAGATGTGTGTATGTGTGCGTGTGTATGGTGATTTTCTACCAGGAACTTGGTCATAACCTCAAACAGCATTTTAACTTTGATACTTTAGCATCAACAAGAACAAGTCATATATCCAGATCAGCTTGTGCCATCTGCATAAAAGAAAAGTCCTCAAACAGATCCAGAACCAAAGGTTGATCATGAAAAAGCAATGAGGAAAATAAAAAAATAAACCAAAGGAAAAAGCTAACAGACCTTTTGAGATGCTTTAGTTAATAATGTTAGAACTTTTAATAAGAAAAAAGGAAAAAAATTTTTAAATTTTGAAGAAAGAAAATAGAAAAATCTAAATCATTGGCAAGAACAGAAACTGCAAAGAACATTTCATATCTCCTAGTTAAGACTGGCCACAGTTTTAGTCTAGGGTTAACATTAAAAAATTAGGGTAAAGTTTAGATATAATTGACATGGAGATTGATTGACAAATCAAGTTCATATGGCCTGTATTTTTGTACTAAATCTGCTTCATTCCTAAGAATTAGATGAGAAAAGAAGGAGCCTGCACTGAACATGTATTTACTTAGCAATGATGTCCATACCATCAGATGTACTGGGGTTTTGTTGCAACTTTGCATCTGAGGCTTGGGTAAGAGTTATCTCTAGAAGTTTAATTTAAAATTAACTTGTGTTCTGAATTACGATTATTTTTCTGATAATTTTACTTGAATTTTATTTTGCTGTTCACATCAGTATCAACAAAAAGGGAGATTTTTTTCCCTCTCTCCCAAAAACATTGGTTTATAGTTGTTTCCTCACAAGCCCACCTGTGTCCTGACCCCAAGTTCCACCTTTGCCCAGGAAACATTGCAAATCTTTATGCTTGTTGGAGTTAACAGAATGTTTTCAACACGATGACTCAACAGAAATTGCCTTATTCATACATATTTTATGCTCTGGATAGGAGGATAACACAACAAAGCAGCTCAGCTTCTATAAAAAAGAGTTTGAGGACCTAATTTTCCTGTTTGTGAGTCCAGTTTTATGCCAATAGAATTTCATTGGAGTCCAGTATGAAAAATATCATTGTGAATCAGTCACTGAGACCACAACCCCTGTGTGCAGGTACATTAGGTAGGAGTTTTTCATAAATATTTTCATAATCAGGATGTGTAAAACTGTAAGCCACAAGATTTGAAATATTTCCAATAGGCTACACACACACACACACACACACACAAACACACACACACAAAAATAGAGAGAAGAAACGCTACAAAGCACCAATTGCACTGAGGCACTGCCCTAACCTTTTGAATATGTGATGTTTTGCTTCCTGGTTATGTTTTGCACAGGCTCTTAAACTATATAAGAGAAGTAAGCAAGCAGTAAAAACTGAGTACAAGATCTTCAATTAATGAGAATTATCTCATGAAGATATTTTTTCTGCTTTTCAAAGCTGAAGATTAACTTAATTTTTAAGGCAAAAATTAATAGCCTTTCTTTCATCCCAATCCTGAGGGTGATGGGGCAGAAAAGGGTAAATAACATGCTTAGCTTTGTGAATAGATGTAACACTCCTCTTTCTTTCAAGGTGCTAATTCCATTTACAAGAATTTTATAGTAAAAATACCGTTATGAGTATTACACCTACACCATAATAAAAAAAAAAATAGTGAGGAAGGAATCTCTGCGTGCAAGCAGGTACTGATAGCAATCAGTGTCTGGCTCCTACTTAGACCTTTTAGCTCTCAGCGATATGGTAAGAGCTAGCCTAAATGTTAAATGTTTGTCTCTTGCTTATTTTCCTTCACTCAACCTGCTTATTTTTTTTTATGTGTATAGAAGAGGGAGGTGTTCAGTATAATTTGCAGTGTTTTCGATTTTGAATATTTGTCAGTCACAAGTGACATACAGGGCAAAGGCTGAGTAACAGTGAACTAAGTAAGCAGCTAAAGGGAATGAGGTTTAGTTCTCTTTTGAAATGCATAAGGAGTGCTGAAATTCTGATATCTCATTCTTGTGAAAGATTGCAGTAGTCACCAGAAATGGTACGTATATGGGAGAGCAACCAAGTGAAGCCAAAACGTGACAACCTTCTTCCCTGGAGTGGATCAAGGATAACAACTAGAAATTATAACAAGTTTTTCATGCCAGTTGTGGAATTTCCAGACATCACCTGGAAAGAAAACCTGACACAGAAAAGCAGGCTTGAGGACAGAGGGAAGGCAAGCACAGCCTTAAGCTCTTGTTAAGCTGAATTAGCTTGTAGAGGCTTGCAGTCTATCCATCAGCCAAACACTCAATTGTGCATCTGAATGAGGCAAAGTCCTGTAGCCAAACATTTCACTGAGATGCCAAAACCAGCACTTTGCTGAAATGCATATGCGGAGGGGTTTGTTTTTCCAGTTGCACTCCGGAATTACAGCCCAGCTGTTCGTAAGTATGCCGGGGGTATTGCCACAGAGAAGTGGTTGTAAGGCAACATTTTTGAGGCAATCAGAAGAATGGCACCTCTATGAAATTTCAAATGTGAAATTTAAGATGCAGCAATTTTTAGCTGGCCTGGAAATGACAAGAAATGGAAATACTTTCATCAATCAGACTTAAATACATGTAAAAATTATTTATGATATGCTTACCAACAGATAAATTATCCTGTGGTGAAATGCAGAATTTGTTTAATAGGTAAACCTTGCTTTAGCATCAGAGTGGAAATATATTTTGGGCTGAATCTGGTCACTGAATTGATTCACTCATTGGGAAAAGGAAGGAAGGAAGGAAGGAAGGAAGGANAAAGAAGGAAGGATTGCCACAATATTTAACATGATCTTGCATTAGGAAGCCTTTAATTGTAACACAGTGAAATAATAGCCTTTAAACACAGGAGTTTATGTCACTATCTATGCAATTCTGCCATAACTTGTAAAAACACATGCATTTGGGAAACACAGGGTCAAAAACCCTCTCTGCCTGAATTCTCATTACCGCCCATTGCTCCCCCTTACTGCTATTAGCCTTTCATAAAGTAAAACATTTCTTCATTTCCAACAGATAATACTTTCAGTCAAAAGGTAATTTTTGAAGTCTATTACTTGCATTCTTAGCGAAGAGTACAATGTAGCATTTTGTTCTAATATGCCATTGAAATTGTTTGAGTAGACACACCATGGAATCAAATACAAAATGTCAAAATGGTTTCCATTAACTATGCACATTTGCACTGCTTCAGTTAATGGGCATGTTTTTGTTCTTCTCCTTCATCTTTGCATCTATAAGATGAAATGATTCAGTTAATGTAACTGAAAAGTACATTGAAAAGGTAGAGCAAATTACAAAAGCATCAAACCACAATTCCACCCACATACTTTATTTTATAATGAAGTTTAATAATGACTAAAATTGTCTTCAGATTTAAACATCAGTCATTTCTGCAATTGTGGTTAATGTGAAAAATCTCACCCACGGTAATGTTTTAGGAAAACATGGTAAAAATTGTACATTATATTTTATACTGAGATGTCATAATGAAATCTTAACTAGATATCATTGGAATATATAGTATGTTAAAAGTAATTTACCACTATGGGCAGGACTGAAACAGGGACTATGTCCCCATTAGCATTGATAACAGGTAGGGAAAGTGCTTTTTGTATTATGAAACCTCTATTGTGCTTCACCACTATTATGGTGAGAGAGTCTTTGATACTAGGTATCATCTAAAATACTGTTATAATATCTAAAGTACTTGTTTTGTACCAATAGTGTCATAAAATAAAGAGTGTTTTATGAGGGGGAACATCAATGAGAATATCATTTTCTTAGAAGGACCAAAATGGATTCGTCTTCATTTCAAACACAGGAGTCTTGCGGCAGTAAGATATTTTTCGAATGGTTGCCTTTCCTACCCTTGCCTTGTTTGGCTGTGATATGCCACCAAGTCCTTAGCCCCCGGTTGGGCCAGGTTTAATAGCAGGATCCTTAGGAAGGTCTCTGTGTTGCCTCCTGCACCCCCGCCCCCCACCCGGGGAAAGTGTTTAAGCAGCATCAGCTGTCTTCATATGGGTTCCTGCTGCAAAGAGCAGAACAGGAGAGGAGAAATGCTCTCACACAGCCCCGTGCCTGGTTCAGAGCGAGCTAAACATTGTCCTGCTCCATCTGAATTAATTTTTAGACGTTTAAATTTAATTTGGGTCAAAGTTGGATTAGCTGCCATGGAAACTGTATTTAAATCACTCTTAGAAGAAACAAAACAATAACAAAACAAAAACAACAAAAAAACCCCAAACAAACAAACAACAACAACAACAAAAAAAAACCAACAACAACAAAAGAGAAACTCTATGTTCTGCATATTTAGGTTCTCTGGGTGCCTGAATGAATGAATGAGCTCTCCCAACACTGAAGTTTAAAGCCAGCCCTGCCCGGCACCTGTCTCTGGTGCGACACTGCCCCTGCCCTGGCAGCTGTCTGCCTGCGCCCGGCCGCAGCCTCACCCGCCGACACCTTGACAATCCCCGTTCCACTTGTTAGGACCAGAGTTTGTCTCCTCGAGATTAAATTTACTGGCACTGGTCACCAGATGGCAGCATTATATCATCGACCCCTTTTCCCTGCGGACCCCTCAAATCACAGAGTAAAATAATGGCTTTAAGCGGCCCGTGGCTGGTGCCACTGAGAGGTGGTTTCCCAGGACCTGGTTTGGACAAGGCATCCTGTGTCCTCCTGACCTCTTAAGGGGAAAAAAAAAAACCACACCCCAACCCTGTGCTATGTGGATTGTCCTTCAATTCCTGAACTCGTGACTTTCCAATGAAGATGCTTCTTACGTAAGGTGAAGGCAATTTCTTTGGGGAAGGACAGTATGCTTGTGGTATATAAACTAACTCAGATACAGTTAGTCTCTCAGATGAGCTAGAGAAGAGACAGGTTTTCCAAGACTGAGCAGTTGCCACTTCCATTAAATTTGATGGGCAATGTGCTGCTAAGTATCAGGAAGAGGCTAAATAATTTATTCTAGCTTGATTTATTTACAGTATATATTACTTCTGCAGAGTATAACTTTCTGTAGAACCCTGCACACCTGAATTGTGGATGACCTAAGGAACCACACATTTGATTATCTTGCCAGCTGCTTAGACTCAGCCCCAATGCTCCTCAGGTTCAATCTTCTTATAATGGACTTTTTTCTTTTCCAGTAAGCTGTTCAGTTAACTTCCTCAATAAATTCAAATGTACATAGTTTAGATGTCCATAAACACTGGGTGAGTCACACACAGTGTCTGGGATGATGTTGCAATATTCTCTGGGGCCACGTTGCAGCACAAAAAGCTCTCCGCTGTTAGACACGTGGGCACAACCTGCAGTTAGTTTGCATTCCCTCCCTTTCTGACCCTGCATCTGTGCAGTTTCAAGAGTCTGTAAGCAGAAATAACTCCAAGGTTCTTTCTACATGTGACAAATTAACATCAGATTTAGAATCCTCTGCTCATTCACTTGAATGACGGTTGTAATGAAAACAGCAGGGACTGCAAATGCAAATCAAAGGACAAGCAGTCAGATGGCCTGCGACCCTCCTTATGTGACTCCTGCAACACCATTGCTCGGCAGGTATAAGATTATCTACCACCAGTGATACTGGAGCACAGCATGACATCATCAATACTGATGTTGAACTTCTATTATGCAGGTTTGTGTCTTCTTCAGACAGTGATCAAAAAATGACGCCACCACCTTTCTCATCTGCTTCCTAAACTTGGTGGACAAAAGCTGCAAAGATGGCTAGGCACTACCTGAAGTATCTGCAATTCTTTGTCACGTGAATCCTGTTCTAACAAGTGACTATTAAAATATCATTTTTCCCTCTGTGGGGAGGAATGTGACATAGCAGAAAGCACCAAGCCCTCTAATTATCCGGATTAATTCTCCAAGCTACAGACTAGTTCTGTTAAGTCACACCCTTGAGGTTTTATGTGTGTCCACAGTCACAGCAAGACACTTCTAGCTACTCAGTTTTCACAAGATCCTGGAAAAATTCCATGCCATTGCAATCTGTGGGTCACAGCTATTGTACTCAGATCATTGACTCTGTATACTGCTATAATAACTGAAGATACTCTATTCAGTGCTCAGCACCACATGACAAAAAGTGGCCTGGGTTGCTATCAGCTTCTCCTGCTCCCCCCAGGGAGTTTGTGTCTGCTAGAAAGATGTTAATCTATAAAGTAAAGGAAGCAATTTGTTTTTCTAAGAAGTTCAAAGGTCAGGAGGGAAAATTCAAATGCGAAACCTCTTATCATCATCTCCTCACTAGATGCAACTAGTGCTAGGTACTGGAATAATGAACGGAAGTGACCACTTTGAGGTGACTGGTACATCAGGAGCCAGTTTCTGAAATACAGAGCAAGATTCCGATATGTCATATCTTTCACATTAAAAAACTGGGCCACCTTTTTTACAGATACATGAAGATTTGAGCCAAGTATAATGTATCAGTTATTACTAATAAGAAACCCTGACATTTGCCCATCTCTAACTCACTATCACAACACAGCTGATATCATCTCATTAAAAGTAGGGTAGTATTGATTGCCATTAATGCCCCTGGGTCAAACCATTTATTATTTAGTTATTGAGCAGATCTATACAGAACAAGAAACTTGTCTTTGCCCCAAGGAGCTTGGTATATGTTCTGATGGAAAAGCAAGTAGTAGATCT
Organism: Heliornis fulica; assembly: GCA_013399135.1. Classification (NCBI taxonomy): domain Eukaryota; kingdom Metazoa; phylum Chordata; class Aves; order Gruiformes; family Heliornithidae; genus Heliornis; species Heliornis fulica. The sequence goes on along the minus strand of VXBZ01009841.1, from coordinate 229,516 downwards.
AGATAGTATTAAAACCTATTCCCTACTATAACATGAAACAATTAAGAGCTGGATTCAGGCCAAAGTTACCACTAACTTACTCTTTCAACACAGCGATGCTCACAAGCCTCTATCTCTTCTTTTTTCTTTTTTTTCCTCCCCTGTCTGGTATTCTTACTGGAGAGCTTCTTGCCTTCAAAATAGAAATAGACACAGAAAAAGAGAGACAAGTGTAGTGGGGTTGGACTCGATGATCTCTTGAGATCCCTTTCAACCCCTACAATTCTGTAATTCTGTGATTCTCTCTGATGCTGACCAACAGCCCAAGCTGAGAACTAATTGTGCCAGTTCACTTTCCCATTGGAACTGGCTGATTTGTTTTAATAGATGAATGACAGCTCTGCCTGGCAGTGCAGGAAATTAGTGTTTTGAGGGACACAAATGAAAAGAAGGTAACATTTTGATGTGCAAGGCTGAGATGAAGCCCCTTTATCAGTGGTCGGCATGAAAAAACACACAAAAGGGAGCAGAATAGAAATGCTTAAGTAGAACTGAAATGTGAAGGTGAAGACTGGGAGAAACAGAGAGACTAGAGGTACAGGAACACAGCAGTGCAGCAGTGGAAAAGAGAGCTATGCTTTCTGCAATGAATGGGAGCCAGTGGGAAGACTTAAAGAGGAGAGTGGCTTTGCGATGGAGGATGGATGAATCAGAACAAAAATAAATTCCTTCTTCTCTAGTTGTGCTTTCAGATAGTCTGTGGAATCTCTGTCACCCCATATGCTTGCAGAGATCTAGGGAGCTTTTTTTCTGGTTTTGGAAGTTATTTGCCAACAGAAATCTTTGCAGTGATTTGTAAAGGCAGCTCAGCATAAGGAGCAAGGACCCTTCTGTACCCAAGAGTAGTGAGTTGCAAAGGTGAGTAGGAAGTTCTCATCCAGCACAGCACACATGCAAGAACAATCCTCCTTTTGGAGCCCAGACAGACTTTACACTCATGGGTGCTTCTTGGACTGAAAAGATTGGGCAAAGAAATCAGTGCAGAAAGATCTATTTTAAACATTTGTCAATCAATCCCTTTTGCTGTTTGGACTCTGTACATGGATTTTCATGTTATTTCTTGGCCGTTAAAGTTCGTGCCAGGGTGAAGGCATTTGTTTTTGTAACACAATGTTCTATATGCCTGAAAGAGGACTTCAGAAGTGGAACAAAGGTCCTGTTGTCAGAAAAAAAATCCTAACTTTGCTGAGGATATAGCTGAGGATGATAGGCATGAGTTGCTAAAAGGTACCATTGTTACTCCTCTATATTAAATTAATCAAATTTAGAGAATTAACATGTCATTAGGCTATTTTTAAATGGAAAGTAGATCACATCCACAAAAGTGAGCGGGTGTTTTTCTGGGTTTTCCCCCAACCCTTTCTCTGAAAATGAAGCATGTGCACACACAAAACACCAAATCCACGGTGTGGAAAGTCACTCTTCACTTTTGCTTACCCAACACCTGGTGACACCCAACACACTAAGCAAACATTATTCTTCTGGGCTGCAGTGCTGGTGATTGTCAAAATAATACCTGAATAGTGAAAAATGTGACAGGATGTGTAACATGCCAAATCAACATTAAAGACAGATTAAGAAGCCAGGAAATAGTGTTCTACTCGTTTTTTTTTTTAATGCAACCTAATTACAGTGCTATAATGGTATTTAGGTAGACCCATAAGATATTAGAAGAACTGTAAATCTGATGATGCTGATACTTTGATTTTCTTTCTCCTTTTTTCACCTTTTCTGAACCCTTTAAAACACATATATTATTCTCTACAGTTTGCCTTTGCTTCTCATGTCTCTTGAGCAACCATCATATCAGACTAGTTTTGCTCCTGACTGTCAAGAAAAGTTTTTTGCTCAAGTTACTTTAAAGTGTCACTAATGATATATTAGAGAAAGCTTCTTCATAAGCAAAAAATACAACTGGAGATCATAAAAGATGTCATTGTCAAATGGCTGTAGATGCATTCATATCCACTCCAGGGTGGACTAGGTAGGTGTTTAATGAAGAATACCTACAAAGAGTATCCCCACAACAACTTCTGAAGACCATGAGAAAAAAAAGAATTAAAAATAGAGCGGTACCGCTGACTCAGATTTTGCAAGCCTGACTGGTTAAAGAATTTTTTTTGAGGGTTTTTTGGTTTGGGGTTTGTTTTTCATGTCTGTAAATGACCATTTAAATCGTTGTTATGTTCCTTGCTGTTACCCATCCAATGCATGAATCAGGCTAAAAGCAATCATAAAATAGAGAAAGCCTTGAAGTGATGGGGGCAGGGGGACAAAAAACAAATTACACCAGTGTAGTGCAGTCAGAAAGAAACACAAATGGGC